>JAPSGF010000012.1:13105973-13227807 GCA_035772895.1 Perdix hodgsoniae | reverse complement strand
ATGCCAAGGAGGGCTGTGGTAGTTGGGGATATAAGGATGGGGCTTTGGGTTCAGATTTATCACTGACTGGTTGTTTGCTGAAGGTATTTGCTCCTGGTTTTGTTTAGTAATGGCATTATCTCTATAGATTATGGCTTTAACTGGTGTCAAGGGCACCTAGAGCTCCTGTTCACCTTCCTTTAGGGGTGCTTAACACTCAGGAAATGGTTCTGTAGAAATAAAGCATTTGAAAAAGGTTGGAGCTGTGTGCCTTTCAGTCCTGAGGATGCCCATGAAGTGTCCATGAGGGTCAGCATGGGTGGGACTAAAAAAAATGCTGCTGTGCCCAGCTTGACAACGGAGAAATTTCTGCTCTCCAGTTCCTCCCAGAGGTCCGAGTTACAATGTATTTTTCTTTCTTTCTTGAGCAAAACCAAGTGTGAGGCTCAAGAACTTTACGTAGAGAACATGGTGCACTGCAGCAGCCTCCTGACATGTACTTCTCAGCCATGGCTTGCCTTGATGTCTTCAGGGGCTCAGACTTAGAGGTAGTGAAGGTAGAGTTAGTTCTAGTGCTGGAGAGACTCCTCCATGGTGGTGCATGTAAGGGTGTTAAAAGCAGAGAAGATACCCCTGCGTGTGCAATTCTGTAACCAAACTTCATAAAAGACCACGTTGGTCTTAATGATACCAAAGACAAAAAGAGCAAAACAGGGCTCTGCCATTCACCAGGATCGCCAGATTCTGCTGCTCCTGAAGTGTGTGTGATTTGCATGGGGTAGCACTGAGCTCCTGCCTCCACTACTGCAGCAAATTATTTTCCTACCTCCCCCACTGAGGGGGAGACTGGTACCCGAGGAGGTTGAGATGTCCAAATGCACGTGTTGAATATTCTCTCCCTCCCTTCTTTAGGAAAGAGAAGCTATGCACAATTAAATTCATAATGCTGTGCCTGGCTGCAGTAGTTACCATGCAACACGCTAACGAAATTGAGGATGAAGAACATATTTTCCTGTGTCTAGAGTATTGCAGAATAGATTTAATAGATTTGCATGTATGATGCATTTGTGAAACCCTAGGAAGAAAGGAGGAGGGGTGGGGGAAGAACAGGGGAAATGTTTATTCGTTATCAGATGATGAATAATTAATTTACAAACGTTGTCTTGTTAACTATAAATTAAATCCTCATTTGACACACTTTATAATTTAAAAGTATAAGCACAGCGTGAATGAAGAGAACTCCCCACTGACTCCTTTCACGAAACCCCGAGGAGCTGGAAGGGAAGGTCGAGCTGCCACAGTTAAAGCTGATATGGGGCAGCAGTGAGGAGGGGGCTGCAGCCCTGGGGGACCGGGGCTCTTTGTCCCCAGCCGTGGGTGCTCAGTGAATGGGGTGGGGAGGCAGGGGCTGCCCTCATTGCTTCCTCCCCGCTTGGAGCTGCAGGTGGTTGAGAGGCTGAAGTGTGGCTCTTGGAACAAAATGCCCGTGGGTGCCACTGTGTGCAGTGAGTTGGCAGCTCTTTGTGACTGGCTGAGCTGTCTCAGCAGTAAGGGCAAAGATCTCCAAGAGGTGAGCTGGGTTCTACTGGGCTAAGCTTCATTGAGAGCCCTTTGAAATTTAGTGGCATCTCATTCTGAAGTGGAGATGCATCCTGAGGAGTGAGTTGGGTTTGTGGGAAGGCAGCAAACATGGGAGCCGCTGTGGGAAGCCCTGAGTGACAGCCCTGGTGTCAGGCTGCAAGGCTCAGGTTAATATCTTCATTTCTTCTTAATAGATGGGGAAAGTGAGACCGGTAATAATTGTCTGGCTCTGAGGAACACTTAAGTCTTGATTATACTTAGCTTCAGCTGCTTTGGAATAAGTAGGAAGGAAATGAAATGAAAATGGCTCGCTTTTTAAGATGCTTGAATGTTGTGCTCTGGAGCGCAAGATAAGCCTATAGGTAAAGGGAATCTGTTACCTCCCCCTCCTTCCCTGATAATACTCCAGCAGTTGCACAGCGCTTCTCAACTGAAAGGACTTAAACACGCTTCACAAATCATCTGTTTAGGAGGCAACAGCTCAGATGCACCCACGGCTGGGGTGGGTTGCAGTGTCTACAGTGCACAGCAGCGTTCTGCCAGGGACCGCGTGCGGCTCTTGGTCTGCCCGGTGTTCAGCATAGGAAACACATTCATGTAATGAGCAAGGTCAGGTTTTGGTCCCCGATAAAGATCTATGCTGTAGAAATGTAAAGTGCTGGGAAATGAGTATGAAGGGTCCCGGTGCTTTTTCTGGCCATTGGTTTCCACGCCTGAGTGGCGGCTCGGCACAGCTCCTCACTGGGGCTGGCGGTGCGTTTATAACAGCTCCACAAATACTCATTTGCTCCGAGTGCTCCTATCTCTCAACTCCTTGGCATTCAGAATCAGCCGCCTGAGCCTGGCCCCGTGTGCCCAAGCATTAGGAGAGGGACTGTTCCCCATGTAGCCGCTCGTGTTCCCATGGTGGTGCAGCTGGGTAGGCAGAGAAGGGCATCAGCCCTCCTGGAGCCAACGTTTGTCATTGTCTTAAGAAAAAATCCACGAGGCCGCTGAGGAATAGCAGCAGTCGTGTGTTACATGTGGGACAAATCATGAGCTGCACAGAAGGTCTAATGAAATAAATGAGTTACTTCCACCCTGAACGTATCCCAAGAGCTTCACAAGTTTCAGGGTCTGCTCCCAAACCAGATAACGGCTGATTTATTCACTATGAATAATTCAACCAGCTCCATTTATTATCTAGAACATACACTAATCCCCTCCAGATATTTTCTGTGTGACATCCATGTCGGCATTTTATTTATAGGCTGTTTATTGTGCAGAAAACACGGGGAGTTTGTTATCTGCAAAGATGAACAAAAAGCTGGGGGTTTGCCTCTAAAATCTGGAGCTCAATAAAAGATGAAAACCTGGACAGCTGGATTCAGGAGAGGAAAAGTGCTGTTTTTTGGAGGCATTTCAGAGAGAAAAGCCCCAGAGTTAACTAACATCCCCAGTCAGATGCTAAATGGGGTGTGTGTGCATCTGTGCTTGTTGGTGCTCAGGAAGTTTGCAGATCTTGGACAGCGTGAGATAAGCCAGCGTTCATAATTCATAGACCATCCTGAGTTGGAAGGGACCTGTAAAGATTATTGAGCCCAACTCCTGGATCCTCACAGGGCCACTCAAAAATCAGACCTAGAGCGAATAATTAAGAAAGTGGCTTCTGTAAATTCTTTCACAGATCTGTCTTCTGGCCTTCTGCTGGCAGATATGGCTCAATTCTGCATTTATTTTGTGCCAGCTGTTGGAGAAAGCTCCCATTTCATCATCCAATCTTAATGCAGGATTTGGTAGCCCTTGCAGGTAGGGAATGATGTTTACTGTGGTGTGCTTGTGTCGTAACGTGCAATTCCTCACCCTTGACCACAGAAAACCTTTCTAACATAGTTCATGGCCATAGGAACTGCATCTAGGCCTCCCTTTCTAGAGTCTCCACCAGTACCAGGGCTCCCATTAACAGACTCTAATGACAGCTTTCCAAAAGCAGGGAGCTCTCCTTGCTCTGGTTGGAGTGGCCAGACTGCAGGGACATCTCTGAGCGATCTCAGTCAGTAGGAGCTTTGCCCTCTGCCAGAGCATCAGAAGAGGTTTTGCTGGGGTGCACAGGTGTGGAAGTAGCTTGGATCAATGAGAAGTAGGAATTGTGCCTGGATGTGCCTGGGGGATGCAGGCTTGGAGCAGCCACACAGCTGCAGCTCATTGAGAGGAGTGCGGATGTGGCTGTCTTCATCACAAACCCATCAGCTAATGGAGCTGCTCTTCAGGTACCCAGAGGCTGACGTCTCAGCACAGACATGGATTTGTGGCCAGGCCAGGAAGCATGTGTTTGACTCTAGTACTAATCTGTGCTCTGAACCTCATTAAATTGATTCTTCCAAGTCAAAGGGAAAGCACTATTGTGTCAAATTTGAAAGATATAGGCTCTGAGCTGTACCAATAGTTGTCACTTGATTGGCTGAATTATTTTTAAGGCAGTTGATTTATCTGAGCTGAAGGCTTTAGATCTCTCCACAGGAGAGTTCAGGATATTTAAGGTGCATGAGAGGAAAGTCAGTGTGGTGGTAGAAGCCAGGGTTTGTGATCTGGGGTTGACAGCCAGTACTCGGGGAGAAGCTCTCGCTCCTTCCTCCCATCTTAATTGGGACAGACAAAATTGCTCAGCATTCTGAGGGCAAATGGGTGAGGGACAACCAAAACATTTACATGTGGTGTCATCAGAATTCTTTGATTTGCTTTTCATATGGTGATAAATTCTTCGGAATGAGGACCGGGAAATAGAAGTTGAAATGAAATGAATCAGATAAGGATAAAGCAAAATATTTTGTTAGCTTACTGATGGAAAAATAGTTTCTAAGCAAAACGTTGTGGTTGCAGTAATTCACTTTAGATTTTGACGCTTTTAGTTTATTTTCAGAAAAGTTTTTTCGGTAGATATTGGTTCTATTTATTTCACGCACCCTCAGATGAAGCCATCCTACCATCTCCCTTAAAGGCTGGCGTGAAATCTGCCTGCAGTAGCTGTGCAGTGAAATGGCACGTTTCTCCAAATTCAGCAGCCGTGGGGGACTACAGGCAATATGCATCACAAACCTCTCCGTGCCTTGATGCTAAATGCTGAATACTTGGTCTGTTACATCCCAATAGAGGTGCTGGGAGATGGAGACAGTGCTTATGGTGTCAGGGCAGGGCTGCTCACCCTGGCTTCATGTGATGAGGCTGTCAGTGAGGGACTGCTGTATAATAACCCATGACACAAAGTGCATGTGAGCAGGCCTGAGCCTCCGTATGGGGCTGTGGCAGCGCTCCACTTCTCTCTGCCTCCCCCCATGCACGTCTTGGGTGCCTGAGTCTTCAGCCTTTTGTGCTGGTGGGAGATGTATTAGGGTCACAAGTGAGGGGGTAGGTAGGGCTTTGCAGCCATACAGCTGTAATGCACTGCTGGCCAGCCTTCCCCAGTGCCCCTTAGCTTTGCTGTGGCCATTTTGCAGCCGTGCTGCTGAGACAAGTCCCAGTAATACCAAATATAACAGCTCCTCAAACTCTGGAGAAATCACACCTGCTGCACTGCAGGCTCAGGACTGAGCTTGGGCATACACTGGCGGCATGGCATGGAGCTGGTGGTAGTTGGGGACATTCTATGTCCATCTTCATGCAAAGAGAGCTTTGTTGTGAGGGTTCTGTGGTTGCTCTCTGGCCTGCAGTTAGCTGGAAATGGGTTAGCCATCTGATGATCTCGAATGGCAGGTGGCAGTGGCAGCTCCCAGGCAGGTGCATGGGGTGCGTGTGAGCCAAAACACAGGAGTGGGGGAGAGGGAACACCTTGTGGCTGGGAACATGGGCGGTCACAGCAAGTATACCATGAACACAGTAAGCCTTGTTTCTGACACTTGCTCTTGGATCTATACAGAACAAAAATAGGGCCCTGGTTTTTGAGGAAAACCATCATTTGCAGCAACCAGATGCTATGGGAACTAAGCAGCCTGGAGAAGCAGAGCTGCAGGTCCTGCTTGCCCAGTGGCCTGGTGTCCTGGCTTCCAAATGTTAGTCACACCTGGCTGAAATGTGACTGTGTTGTTGGAAAGGACAGTCACTTGGCCTGATGTCCCTGCTGTAACTGTGGTCCAGCTTGCTTTGCCCTTGAATATTCAACAATTGATACAGAAACTGTCCTTCTTCTGTAACCTGATTCCTTTTTCTCAGCTGCTTCTCTCAGCCTGTGCTCCCTTGAAATCACATTAGGCTGGGCTGTGATTTTATGGTAGCTTGAAAAGAAGAACTGAGAAAGGAAAAACAACATGAAGCGGAGACAAGGAGCTAAATTGAGGAACTGGCAGGGCCAGGAGAGAAAGCTGGCAAGCACAGCAAGGGGCATGAGAGACAAGATGAAACAGGTTTCCTTGAAAGAGTCATTGGAGCAGAGTGCGCTTGTTCTTTATCTAGGACCAGGAGAGAACAGTGTCAAGAGTGACGATTTCTGCAGAGGGCAGAAAGCCCTCCCACTCTGCATAAGCAGAACTTCCTCAGATTCTCAGATTATTATTATTATTTTTTTTTAAGTATGTATTTTTTTCCTTGGAGATGAGGTTTACAAAGGGATTTTTACATGCAAACACTGGTTTTCCTTCCACCCAGCACATTTTTGTTTACAATGGACAGCAACCCAGGGACATGGGTGGGGGAGATGCACTGTGCCCTCTGAGACCTGTTTTGGTGAGAAGACAGTGTAGCATCTGTATCTGGGACATGGGCCTGTCTCTTAGGTGTCATCTTGGCTCACTGATTCTTGGAGAGCTGAGCCATGCTGTCCATCCAAGGCTTTTTCCTCGTGAGGCTTTGTGCTGTGAATGTAACAGTTAGGAATATGGTTTAGTGGTGGACTTGGTAGTGTTAGATTGATGGTTGGATTAATCTCAAGGATCTTTTCCAATTTAAATGCTTCTATGACTTCTCATGTGGGGCAACCCTGGGAAGTCTGCTGGCCCAGCACACACTGTGATTTATCCCCTGGTCACAGCACAGCTCCCATGGTTGGTGGTTAGCATCGCTTCTTCAGAACATCCTGCCAGCATGCTGCATGAAAAGGCAGTTTGAGAGCTCAGTGCTTGTTGGGAGCAAGTAGGTCAGTTGGGGGAGAGCATAGTTCAGAGAAGCTTGTAGTGCATTCCCTGCTCCACATACTCTGTCCCTAAACTCCTGCAGTTGGCCGTAGTAGAAGTCTGTTGGGACAAGAGGACACTGCCTGACATCATTTGTCCATTCTTATCCTCTCTGGTTTTGCACAATTCTGTGACATGCTATGCAATTTCTGTACTGGGAGGATGCTTCCAGCTCTGATCCACACAGAAAGCAAAGCTCTCATGGCTTCCTTTCTCTGCCACCCTTTCCTTGCCATCTTGACCTCAAATCACAGCTTCTGTAGCAATTTCTCCATCATTAAGTCTGGAGTGGGAGGGACTTTCTTTATTCTCTTTGCATGAGAATTAGCATCCAGCTGAGATCATTATGCATGTTTCAGTCCGTAGAGAGAGACAGTCCCTGCCCTGGAGAGCGTACGCCTTACTCGATGAAGCAAAGTCCCACAAGAAGGTAGCAAGGGGGTGGGAAATGATGTGATGCTTGAATAGGGCCACTATAATTGAAGCTGTTTCTGTTTGTGGGGGTGTATGAGCAGGGTAGTGATGCCTTCTAGATGAGGGGGAGAAGCAGAGTCATGACCTACGGGCTGAAAGAAGAGCAGAGAGACAGGGAAAGGAGGTGAATGAAAGCAGAGTGCTGAGACCACTGTAGAGGTCTACAGTTTGTAGCGAACTACTTGGCCTCTGTAAGATTCTCAGCTCCCCCCGAGAAGTGCAGAAAGAACAGGGTATAAGTGAGAATCAGAGCCTAAGTCTCAGAGACAGCGCTGAACTTGACACCTCCCAGTCCATTGGGTGAACCAGGCTATGTTGGGGTCTGGTACAAAAAAAATGGTGCTGCTGCTGTACCAAAAGTGCCTTCTGCATGAGGTATCAGATTGGAGGCAGAGGGATACACCCAGTTGGTGAGCCCTACACCCAGCACGATGCTTGATTTAGTGCCTTGAAAAAATACAGCTACATGCTTAATGTCATTTATTAGCCATTTGGTGGACTTCCCATTTTCTTTCATTTCATCTGTAGGCCATTTCCCCACAGCAGGACACTGCTCTTGTTCCTGCCTCGGCTTTTGTGGGAAGCAGAGCTGGGGCAACAAGCAGATCCAAGCAGGAGGAACAGACCACATTCCAGGCAATAAGAGCCTTGGAAACGTCCCCATGAGGAGAGTCTGACACCCCAGACACACCTTTCCAAGTATGCTCTGGACTGCTCTCCCTGGGAGGGGATTAATGGGACTGCCCACCTCGCTTTGCAGGGGGCTGCAGCAGCTACTTTTGCAGTTCTGGGCAGTTTCAGACTGCCCATAGTGGTGCTTCATTTTAATTGCAGTGAGTGGCATGGGAACGGGAGGTGCAATTAAAGGAATTCCAGCATCTCATCTGAATCTTACCAGGCTGTCCTGAGGGAGCAGCCTTGTTGAGTTAATTGCATACAGTGAGAAGGCTCAGCTTTTAGCCCTTTCAAAGAAAATCTCATCAAACACCCTATCAGCTTAAAGGACAAATAAACAAGAGCACCTGCCCGAAGTGCTAAGCATTCTTTTACCATTATCTTATGAGGTTCTGTCCTTACCTTGTCTCTCCTGACACCTGCTTTCTTCTTTTGGCTCAGAATTGCTGTAAGACCAACATCATGCATTCAGAGGTAAGGTTTGATATGCAAACAACACTTCAGCCATGAGTGGCTTTGCTTTGCAAGCAACCCAGGCAATTCCTAGAGACCACAATAACTGGGCTGCATCCCTGCTTGGCTCTGAAGGAGTTTACATATCGTTTTCCACCCGGGCCATGCCCTGTCCTGAGGGTGATGTGAATACAAACTGAAAGGAGGCAGCTTCTTCCCTGTGGTGCTTTGCATAGCACTTCATTAAGTGTTCTGGATCTTCCTCTTTAATCAGTTCTGTCCCTTCTGTATATAGCATCCCATGCCTCTGTCTTTTCAATAATAGCCTCGTCGGGGACAGTGCAGACAGACCGTGCTTCTATAAACCAGAGTCTGGCTGATGTCATGTCTCGACTCAAGGACTTTCCTTGATCCTTTGGGTAATGACTGTTAATCAGATGCTACAAAACACACATCTGGGTCACGTGCCCTTGAAGTTCCCAGTGACAGATTTCTGTGTACTGGGTTACATTCCCATGAACAGAGGAGCAGGTACAACGAAAATCATCACCTGTCTTGGGGGTTTCATGTAATGAGCTAACATACTGAAGGACAGTATGTGGCATTACAAGATAATAGCTCAGACCGAAGGGTTTAGGGGAAAGAAGCAGTCTGGGCTTGTTGGTGGGTATAACAGCCTGCTTTTCCTGGTCAGCAGAGTTACTCAAAAGCAGGATGGCTAGCATTCAAACATGTTCAAATCGCTCTGTGCCAGCAAACCAGTTAATTTTTATGGCCTAAGGTGGTCTGCAGTTACCAGAAGTTACCAGAACTGCAGCTACCTATTTTGGAATCTGTACCTCTATTTGTCATCCTCACCATTGTTGCCAGTTTTATGTGAAGGAAGCTCTGACATGGAATTGCACTACAGGAAAGATATCTCAAAGTTTAGGTCTCTTTTTGTGCAGCCGGGACTGAGCACTGTGTCCCTGCTTACACATGCATGGGAGCAGGCATGAGCAGAAGTGTGTGGGAGCTGGCAGGCAGGGATCTCAGGAGGCAGCCCTTGGTGTTGAGAGCCCTGTCCGGTTCTATCTGCAGAGTCTGCAAAGGTGAGCAAACTGTGATTGGGGAGTTTGCAATCGACAGCACAGCGTGTACAGCACGACTTGCTTAAAGGCACCTGACAAGAGCACAGGACATGGTGATGGTTTTTAACCGCGAGATTGTATTATAAAAAGAATGCTGTCTCAACTGAGATTCCCTGGGCAGAGGCAAAAGACATTCAGACAAGGACAGCATTGCAGAACTGAAACAGATGGGAAGTTCAGTGTGTCACCTTGAAAACGCAGATCATTGGAGCTCTGTTCCTGTTGTCCTTGAGAGTTCCCCCAGTCACTCCAGCGTCATGGCCAGGGAGCTCTCTGGGATGTGATTTGGAGAGGATCTTGGAAACATAGTGGAATTTATGTTCTCCTTCTTTTGCTCTTTGTGGTGGGAAGACAAAACCGAGTCTTCCTTCAGTTTGAGGTTTGCACATTTCTGTTGCACTGGAGGTTTATTCCTTCCTTTCCATCACCCTGCATTTAGGAGCAGCACCAGAGCAGGGAAATGGGGGCATTCAGAGCAAAGCAGTCATTACTGTGGGTCAGTAGCAGGACTAGGGGAATCTTGGCACTGCCCAACCTCTGGCAGGCCTCAGCCAATGCTGTCAGCAGAAGTGCACTCTGCTGCCTTTTAACAGTGCTTACACATCATACTAGAAGGATGTTTCTTCTCACTGTCTCAGTGGACAAGAAATTCTGCATCAGATTTGAAGGTTATTCTGAAATAAGGTTATTTTATTTAGCTATCAAAGCATGGAGAGCTTCTCTAGACCTTTTGTGTGTTCCCCCCAATGTGAAGCTGACTGCAGGGAGCAGCTCAGGTGTTGTCAGATCTGTTTGCAGGCAGGGAGGGATGCGTGGGATGCTGTGGAGAGGGAAATGCTCGCCTGCACAAGGCTGTGTGGGTGGGGAGTTGCTCAGTGCGGCTAGATCTGAAGGAGAAGCTTCCTAGCGTGAGCTGCACCCACCAGGCCTTGAAAGAAATATACCCCATTCCTGGGTCTCCTCCAATATCTCCTGAGATTTTACTGAGTTGTGCAGCATCCCAAAGGGTGTGCCTGAAGTAGCTGCTTTGTTTAGCTCTATGATGACGCGACAGCGTGGACCCAGCGAATTCCTGTCAGCCCACCTGAAATGCTAGCCATGCTTTCCAAGCAAGCAGGTTGCTTTGTTGTGCTGCACAAGGGATGTGCTTGGAGATGCAGAGGGAACTGGGTGCCACAAATAGAGAAAAATATCAGAGCAATAAAAGCTAGGATGAACCAGCTGGGGTCTTAATTCCTCATCCCAGCTGTTACTTTGGATTTCTCCAAGGTCTCTCTTCAGTAGAGGAAAATGAAAAAACCTGTTTCTTGGTCCGTGCCTCCTGTATTTGGAGATTTCTTGTTGCTATTGAATGCAAAGAAAAAAAAAAAAAAACACCAAAAAAACCCCACGTGCCTTCAGAAAACTGAATTTGCAAAATAATAATAATAAATGTAATAACAAATCTTTAAATCTTTAACTTTATCCTAACTTAGGAAGACTTATCTTCAGCTTGTGGCTTTGCTTTTCTCTTCGGCATCTGTCAGAAACCTGAGCTCTAAATAAAACAGAGGAAGAATCTCATAGATGAATACGGAGGGACAGGTGCCAATACAGGTGTCGATTTGCAAATTACACAACACAAGGATCTTCTGGCAGTGCACAACTGTGTTTATCTGGTGCACAAGGTAACCTGAAAATGCAAAATGTGGATTTCAGGTTGTGTCGTGCTAACCCTGTGAGTTTAAGCTGCTAGTCTGAAACTGGGCAGCCCTAACTTGTATTAGCTCTGGTTATGTGCTCCACAGGGTGGAACTTAATTTCAATTAGAGTTCCTGGGGTCAAATCCAAGTGGAAATGCCGGCTGATGCCCCATGTGTGCACAGAGGTGAGAGAGGAGGCAGAGGAAGGAGCTAACTGGGGCCAACTGTGTGGCAGTGTCTGCTGATGGGGGTGCACAATAGCCAGCAGGTCATGCTGGAAGGCTGACCAGATCCAAGCCTTCGCAGGCAGCAGTGCTGATGCTGCAGGGTGTTCCTTGGCTTTAGATAAACACATGGGATGGTATGTAAGTGCTCCAATGTATTTCAGTGTTTGCTCACCTGATAATTACTATATTATTTAATGATTGAAGTTTGGTGTAAGATTGCATTCGCATCAAAATGTGTGTGTTCTACCCCACATGTGATTCAAATGGCACAGCCCAACTCTTAGAGTGAGACCTCTTTTTTTTCTCTAGTTCCTTCTGTTGAAAAATCCTAAAAAGCCCATGCTGTTACAGCGAAGTTAACAACCTCCATGTGCCGCACAGCAGATGGTACCGTAATGTTGGAGGCGTTTTTTTACAATAACCTTTTTTCACATGGGAAATTGAGGTGTAGAGAAGTCTCCTTCTGATGCTTGAGAATGAATCAGTGACGGAGACAGAACACACGGGTGCAGGAGTTCAAGAAACAGCACTTCCTTAAGTTTTAGGGGCTGAGCTCATCCTGCTGCCAGGTCCCTTGGAGTGCAGCAGGTTGTTTTCTGGGAGTCCAGCCCCATGGAATGGATCTCACTGAAACACAGTGGTGTGAGTCTTCTGAGGTAGGATACATGGAAAGAAAAAGTGTCACTCCACACTGTCTTTATTGCTCAGTGCTGGGGCTTTGGGCAGCTTTGCAGCCAAGTCATTAAGTGATAGTCTCCTAATGAGAAGTGAAGCACAAGGTCAGAAGGTCCTTGTGGAACTGCACAAATACTTCCTTGGAGGAAGGAGGAATGTGAAAAGCACAATATCAAAAGGATCAGAGGACTGACCATCCAGAAAAGGCAGTGAATTATTCATAGTAATAGCCAGAATTACTGGTGAGATGCCCAAATGCCAAATTTATACGTTTTCATATAAATCTTACTTCTGAAGATTCTGAACGAAAATACATTTGTAAATACCAACGTTTCCCAGTGGGCTCCCCTCTAAAGGCAAGGGACCTACCTCAGCTAGAGAGCGATTCCTCATGAATAAGAGCCACTGAAATTAGATCAAACTGCAAGACAGTGACAATAACAGCTCTGATTTTTCAGAAGAGCTGAATGACTTGTATGCTACATTTTTGCAAAGGCTGTCAGTGGCACAAGAGGAGCTCTTTAATGCTGATCCCTTCTGAAAGCCTGGGCTTGACAGCAAGCGCTAAACCCCAGGGATGTCTGACCCTCAGCTCTACTGAAACGTTAGCATTGGTTGTCCTAGACCTGAATAATGAACTTCACAGTAGGTCCTCTGACCTGAGCAGCCAACCCTATGTTGAGATGTCCCAGGATTTTCCAGTTAAGTGGTAGAACTGATAGGTGGCATCTAACCTAGATATATCATTGCTTTTCTGTTGTTTTTGCTTTCTGCTATGCATATGCCTGAGGAGGAGCAATATAAGCTTGTAGTGACTCAAACAGGGCGTTCAGAAGTTTGGGATAAATGTCAAGTGTTGTGTTATTTTGGCCCCAACATCTGGCGACGGAAAGAAAATGACTCCAAGGAGTATTGTTTTTTTGGGCTTCCACTCCCGTCTTGCCTGCCTGTGATCTCTATCTCACTGTTTCACAGCAGAAGCCATGCCTCCATCACCATATACCCCACTTCCTAGTAGTACCCATTGTGATTCAGAGCATTCAGATGCTGGAGGGGTCTTTCCCCACCACCTGTGTTCAGGCATTGGGCATGCTTGTGCACCTGGCTTTGAGGACTGATGTTGTCCAAGCTACGTGACTCTGAAAGAGAACACTGTGCCTCCTCATGTCCGTTTTGAATCATCTGTGGAGGCAATGCCATCGCTTTTAACTTGCTTTAGTTTAATGTGCAGCATCTGTTTTTATTTACAGCTATTTTAGGACCTCATTTTCATTACCTTGGCTCATCCCCTTGTCTAACTAGGGTGAAGGATCAGCCTAGAAAGTGAATTGACCACCTGATGGCAAATGCTCTTTTTTCACGATCTCATTCCTATGCAAGGCACATTTTTGGTACAAATCATTCATTATCGGTTGGCTGACAGTGGAGCAAGGGTGAGGAAAATGAAGAAGAGGGCTGTGCGCTGCCCTGCTCTGCCTCCTCCAGGCAGGACACAATGTCCAAGGGAGTGCCCTAGGAGCAGCACCACATTTATTTTAATGGCATGGTTTGAGAAGGGAGCTCTGAACCAGCAGTGAGAGCAGCAAAGGAAGGACATGCCACAGTTATAGAAATTACACTGAGATAAATCAATAGAGGGAGGAAGAGAGATGGCAAAGTCAGACGTTGTTCCTTTGCCCACAGGAGAAGGAAACAATGCTTCCACGGTCATGGTTGTTCAACACTGAAAGGGAACAAAGACCAAGTCAAAGAGGAGCTGTCAGGATCAGGTCACAGCCATCAGTATGGGCAGGTGGACCTGGATTCAGGCTGGGGGCCTGGTTCAGACAACCACTGAGTGCCAGACATGTTCCTGCATGGCACTAATTAGCACCTTCTCTGTCAGACTGAAAAAAAGGGGTAAGGAGCAAACTGATTCGCAGCAGCAGCAAGCAGCAGAATGCTGAGCTAATGATGTGAAGAAGTGCCAGTCCAATCTGACGAGGAGCTACCTCCCAGAAGTGCCAGTTATGGGTTAGCTGGATACTCTGTCTCTCACTAAAACCAGAAGTTCTCATTATGTTGGAAACCCTGTTTTCTGTCTACAAAACACTCAAACAAATGTTGAACCAGTTGCACCAAAAAAAGAGGTGGATCCATAGCAGCTCTTCCCAAGCTTCCTTTTCTAATCTTCAGCGACATGTATCTGCCTGGGAACCTTAAGTGTCTCAGTTATTCATATAAATGATTTACACTCTGAGTTCTGTATTTCACAGGGTTAATGCACACCACCACTATGGCTACACGTACAAATCAGGTGCATAGAGCACTGCTAGGCTTTGTTCTGATAAACAACAGAAAAAGCTGTCTGTTTTTGTTCTCTGGCTAGCTGGCAAATGGCTTTCCTTGCCTATGTTTGAAATGTGTAGCTGAACTTAAGACTGGATTCAGTCAGTGTCTGCACAGTGCTTGTCTCTTCCTACACATGGTGTAGATGTCCTGACCCTGAGCCAGAGATGAGCTAAGAAAGTTGTCAGTGGATACAAACATTGGCTCCCAAATTTCAGAGGTAAATGTTCTGACTGTGAGTCTAAATCGGTGGCCTCCAGACCAGGAGTCACAGCTCTACTTTTCCTGAATCCCTCTCAGAAAGATGTATTCTTCTTTCTCTTTCACAGGAATACACCATTGATATCTTCTTTGCTCAGACATGGTACGACCGGCGTCTTCGTTTCAACAGCACCCTGAAGGCCCTCACACTGAACACTAACATGGTGAGCCGCATCTGGATCCCAGATACCTTTTTTAGGAACTCCAAGAGGGCTGATTCCCACTGGATAACCACTCCGAATCAGCTCCTCCGCATTTGGAATGATGGAAAAGTGCTCTACACACTCAGGTATGTGCAGAAGGTACTGTATCTGGCTGCTGAGGTGAAGAAGCAAGGAGATGGTCAAGGCAGCATTTTCCAGCTGTTCTGGGACAGAGTAGTGGAGATGGTTTCCAGTGCCTATGTTCCAAGACATGCAATAGTGGTTGCAGAATGGGCCTCCTCTTCCCAAGAAAAGAGCTCTCCCCAAAATGTTAAACTATTTTTCTGTATCGTACTGAGACAGAAGTCAGTCCAACATGAAAATTGTTTCATTTTTTGTGTTGGTCAGCCCAGTCATTTTAATTTGATAATAAACATCTGTGCTTTTTCCCATAAATTCCCACTCTCGCAAATGAATCTCAAATGCCTGCTAAACAAAAAGGCTTGTTGAATGTGAAAATTAGATGTTCTCCCTTACTTTGAAAATATCCAAACATATGCTTTGTTTTGCTGCTGTTTTGAAATGTTCCTGCAACCAGACTGATCTTCAACAAATTAATGTCTCTTTTAAGAAAGCGAGAATCCCTCTGTCACATTATGGTGTTGAAATCAAACCACCTTCACTAGCACAAAACATCAGCCTCACTCTCTCTCTCTTTCTCTCTCAGACTGACGATCGAGGCTGAATGTCTGCTCCAGCTGCAGAATTTCCCGATGGACACTCACTCCTGCCCTTTGGTTTTTTCTAGTTGTGAGTATCCATATTTTAAAAATAGTTTTTGAAGGCAAGAAACTTCAGCACAGTAAAACTCTTTTTAAAGGAGACCCTCTTCCCTTTTATCCGCATTTTCACCTGATTTCTGTGTTTCTCTTCGAAGGCCATTACTGATCATTCACTAGAGCATCCTCCCAATCTTGGTCTAGAAGAGGTGTTCAGATACAGATTCACAGCACCTCTGAGTTTCTTCTTTATCTGGGTGGACAGTTGGATGTGTTTATTTCACTGACCTTCTTGTCATTCTGAGCTCCTAAACAAGATATTCTGCACTGCAACTTCATTCTCTTCCTGCTCTCCAAGGGGACAGAGTAAGGGAGACTCCAGCTTTGAGTACTTTCAATACCCATTGGTACAGAAATGCTGTATCTCCATTGGTAGTTTTGCCTTTTTGCACTGACAGGTTCCTGTCCTCATCCATTGGTTGGAAATCTGAATTACTCACTGTAGTCCTGTTTTGGCCTCTCCTGCTTCCCCTGACACAGAGGAGATGCAACTCACATGGCTCTGAGTTGCTTCTGAAGGAAGCAGCAAGCTGAGGAGATACCACTGCCTCATCTTTTACCATCCCTCATTCTTTGCTAATTAACTGTACGTGCCATGCATTCCTGATAATTAGAAACACACTTTGATTTAGCTGCCAAGCTTTGCTCCTTTCCTCCTCTGAGGAGCTTTTTTGTAGGTGTCAAAGTCTCTTATTCACAGTAGGCTTGTTTCTTTGCCAAGAAAGCCAGAACCAGGAGAAGCCATGCTCCAGCCTGCAGGAGCCAGATCTCCTTCTCAATGGAAGACACAACCCTTCATCTCCATACATAGATCAGCTCCAGGTTGAGAGGTACAGAGACCCAGAGCAGGAACAGCCACGTTTCTTCCCATGTTGGCAGCTCTGTATTCTTGGCGTACTGATATCTAGGAAGGAAGAGTAGCCATGAGGACTGGTGAAGGCCAGATGCTGCCAAGGGATGCTGAAACCCTTAAAGACTTCAAGCTGAGGGAGTCCTACCAACTCAAGTCTAATTCCCACCACTGCAGTCCTCGGAAAGGCTGCATTTCTAGCATTGCTCTTCCCTTCCCTAGGACTGAAAGTGGTCAACAAAGGGAGATGCAGTCCCTGTACCCAGTGAATGCAGGGACACCTAAGGTGATCTGATCAAGAGCATCAGAAATATCTACCTGAAAACTTCATGTTTACAGAGGATCTAGAATACGATGCAAGTAAACGAAGGTGGTGTATGAGAGGGAGTCACGCCATGAGCTCTCTTGCTGACCTCTTCCCCTTTCCCCAGATGGCTACCCACGTGAGGAGATTGTCTATCGATGGAGACGCTATTCCATTGAGGTCTCCGACCAGCGCACCTGGAGGCTCTACCAGTTTGACTTCACAGGGCTGAGGAACACCTCAGAAGTTCTCAGGACTGGAGCAGGTGAGGCAAAGGGAGACGGCCCACAGAAACACCAGTACATCAGAGACCTTGTGAGATGCAGAGGCCACCAGACAACTCTGTGGGTGGAAGGGGAGGTCACAACAGTACGGTTAGAGGAACGTTAAGAAACGAAAGATGGGCCTTTGCTAAAAGGAGCAGAAGTAATGAAGATGAAAGGTGCAGTGAAGCCAAAGCAGTGTAAGCCAGAACACAGACACTTAGGAACACTTAGGGGCTGACAGTGCTGATGTGAATGAAGCTATTCCTAGTCAAAGTGTTATGAGAAAGAAGAAGGTGGATGCTATGTAGATTCCTGAGTGATTATAATCAGAACACATACAGAGAAATCAGAACTTGAAGATCTCAATTCTGTCTTGGTCTTCTGTAAAGTGGTGTGAGGCCGAACACCTGATCTATAATTTAAGAGCCAGAAGAAATGCTGCGTGTGTGAAGGAACAAAGAAATGGAGGCCCTTCAGCTCCTCACATCCCCTTTCCTTTCCACAGGCAAGAAAGGAAAGCCTCTTCGGATTCCTGACTATACAGTCAAATGTATGTGGTTCTTATTTTTCAGTCCCCTGAAGCAGCAAGTTTGAGCAGTGCTTCTCCCATCTTGGAGAGAGCTACTATTGCCAGTCCTGTCAGACAGCCTCTAACTTGGATAGAAAAGCAGCACACACCAGGATGAGGAGTGGTGCAGCAAAAGTGTCTTGAATGCACCGGTTTGCCGTTTGTAATTCTCTTTCTTGGTAATTGCTTGCAGGCTCCATCTTAACCCTGGAGTTGTCGGGCTGCTTTCTTTTCTCACTATAAGCCTCTGAAAAAGAGGGAGAACTTCAGCTGTGAACTGCAAAATGAACAATTAGGATGTCTACCACCACATAACTTTTCCAGGGGTAGAACCAGAATCTAAGAACTGATTGAAGGACATCTTCTTTGTCGCAGCTCAGGTAGTTAGTTGACAGGCCATGTAGCCTTGTTATAGCTAAAAAGCTTTCTATAGAAAAGAAACCATTGAAGCAATCAGCTGAAGATGAATACTCTCCTGAGTTTCTTCCCTGAAACTTTCCCCAACGGAGTGCTTTTCAGTGTGTGTGGTCAGCCAGCTGGCCAGTTAGGCAAACACAAAATCAGCTCTTAAATTGATCATGAAGTCAGGAAGTCAGACAGCCACAGAGCCAGCCTGCCAGGAAGGTAGCCACAGAGCCCACTAACTGCTAAAACAGCAAGCCAGCACAATGCCAGCCAATCACAAAGCCTCCCTCAACCAGGCACACTGCTATCTGTGAAGCTAGCAAGCTGAGCAGTCACAATGTCAGGCACAAGAACAGCCAGATGGGCACTTAAAACAACTAGTTTTAAAGCAACAGAAACGCTCCAAATTCCAAAACTTTCTGTACCTTAGTAAGCTACATTTGATGATTCCAGTGTCTCTTCTTTTTTTCTAGGGGAGTACATGGTGATGACAGTTTCTTTTGACTTAAGTAGACGTATGGGTTATTTTGCCATTCAGACCTACATTCCCTGCATCCTGACTGTTGTTCTCTCCTGGGTTTCCTTCTGGATCAAGAGGGACTCTACACCAGCCAGGACATCTCTGGGTAAGAGAAGGGCTGTTTCATACATGTTACTTGTTCACTTCTGTTGCAACACCAGCAGACTGGAAGTGTTGGGAGTATGAAAGCTCCTAATGCATTCAGCTTAGCGAAGCTCACCCCTCTCTCTTTTCATAGCATTGTCCTTATGCTCAGCTTGCTAACTGTGCTTGCTAAAACTACTGGACTTCTTTAAGATGGCAAAAGACCCATTTATTGATCTAAGTTCTTCTCAAGCTGACAATGTGATATTCTTATGCTTGAAAAGGGAGAGGAAAGGGATGTACTGCGGCATTGCAGCACTGACTGAAGATCTCCAGCCACATGCATACCTTCTACATCTCCTCATCACTTCCCAGGTGCTCAGTGTAGGTCCAGTCACATAAGTGTTGTAGGGTAATGAGCAAAGTTGTTTGGGTCAATAGAATCCCAAACTCCAGCAGGAGCTGGAAGCTCAGTAGGTACAGACTTTGTTAATTACACCATAGTGGGAGCTCAGAAAATGCCAACAGTTCTACCTGTTGTTTAGATCTGCTTCGCAATCTACACTAACTCTTTGAGGCAGGATAAAGCTCATGTTGATTGAATCCTGCTCTGATAGGAGCTAGAGAGAGCTTTACAAATCTTTAATGCACTTCAGCTGCATCTGTATTTTGCAGAAAGCTCAGCTTCGTAGTGCTGTCCCTCCAAACCGCCCATATGACTTTCCTTTTTATTGAAGGTAGCATTCCCAGCCCTGCCTGCAGGCCTTTGCAGGGTGAGGAGAGAGACAGGGCTGTCAACATCAGGCAGGGCTATTCAGAACCCATCCATTCTGAACATTCCTTCACATCTCTCTATCAAAATCAATTTCTTAGCCCTGGATAGGGTCAGGAGGAAAAGAAGGGTGTCATTTCTAATGGAGGTGAAGGTACACCATAGTACATGGCTGTGGAAGGAGTGAACAGCAAGAGGCAAAAGGACACCACTGTGGTGAATGTCTCAAAAAACAGAGGCAGACTCCCACAGGAGGCAGGCTTTTGCTGTAGGAAAGGATCTTGGCACATCAGGAGTAATGTATTCTTCATATATATGATCCCCACTACATTTCAAGCCCATTGGCCTACATTAAAGTGATGTTAACTGGACCAGCTCCATTGGCATTTCAAATATGTGGGAAGTCCCATTGCAATTGCTAATGCAAATGCAGTAGGAAAATATAAAAATCTTGTGCTATGCTCCCACCCTGAGCCAGAGGGATGAACACCTGTGTGACAGGTGGATTAAGAAGAGTGCTAGAGAGAGAGGAGCAGGTGAAATTCCACAGCTTCCTCCACATCCTAAAAACAGTAGCGAGAGCACAATACCAACTCTTGGAGCTTATCGTGTATTGGTTCCTAATGCCTGATCTCTGAAAACAGGTTTGTGAGCACTAATGCTACTTAGAAATCCATTCCAAGCCCCATTTGAGCCACAAGAGATTCATTACCATCTCCCATCCACTTGATGAGCCATTGGGCCAATTTTATCCTGGGGACAAATACTCAAAGGGAGAACAATTCATCGACTGCCTGCCCAAAGACATCTGCCTAGCAGTTATTTCCTAGCATCCAAGACATTGCACTCTGCATGCAGCCTTAAACAGAGTTCAAGTTCCATGCTCCTTTACCAGTACGTATTTATAGCCTGTGCAATGTTCTGGTTTCAAACAGCTCTTTTTCCATGGTGCATTGTCAGAGGTTACTGCGGGACCAGAGTCTGGCTAAGCAGAGCAAACAAGGGACCAGACATCTAAAGGCATTTCTCTCCCACAGGAGAGGGAAAATTGAGGTGTTTGAGGGACTGAGAGCATGCTGAAGACAGAAGTGCTTTTCTTCGTTACCTGAACTAGCTTTTTTTTTCCTCTTAGGTATCACCACTGTGCTAACAATGACCACACTGAGTACCATCTCCCGCAAGCACCTTCCCCGTGTTTCCTATATCACAGCCATGGACCTCTTTGTGTCTGTGTGCTTCATCTTCGTCTTTGCAGCTCTCATGGAGTATGCTACACTCAACTACCTGGTAGGAAACAAGAAGCCACTGGAGCACAACAGCAGGAAAGCCAGACTGGTAGGTTGAAGCAGTCAGCCAGCAGAGCTTCATACTGTTATAACTGCAAGTCATTTAGGAATCTCTCTCCTAAGCCTGCACTGGAAACTGCTGAAGTTGTTCAGTGCCTGACATGTACTCCCATAAAGCAAGGAGGTCGCTGTTGGGGCCAGGAACCCTGTGTTCAATTGCTGGAGAGCTTGTCAGTATAGTTTACATGACTAAACATAAATGTCCACTTTAAGATAGAGCAATCCACGCCCAGACTCTTCAGTCTTTACAGATTTAATCTTTAAGGATTACATAAGTATTTTAGGTCACAGAGATGCAGAGACTTACTGTCTTTTGTGGTCTGTCATCAGAAAATCTGCTGAGTGTGGAGACAGCGAACCCAGAGATGCCATAATCCTCTTGAGATCTGCCTAGGCTTAGTGCAGATACATCTGACACATCAGATGAAACAGACCTCTGAGCCGACACACAACTGAAAACAAAAAGACAGATCTCTACCTTCCCACACTCCCTTCCCAGCTCAGGTGGAGAGAGCTCTCTCTTGCAGGAGGTTGGTGATATGCACGAGGTTAAGAATTGCAAACAGCCTTGCCCCAGCTATCCTCCAGCAGCTGACAGCAACCAGAAGACATACCTGGACCGTGGCTCTGCCCTCAGAGGCAGCAGAGCTCAGGGGAATGAGAGAAGGGGCTAGTACAGCTGGAAAGCAAACACCCTGCTTGCTGACTGTGGCAAAGTTGGGGAATGATAGCAAGTAGATTTTTGCTGCCTAAATCTGTGCCCTAGAATGCCAGGGAGGAAACTCACAATCATGCAGGTAACTGCCAAATATCCACCATACGCCAATCAGATGCAGAGAAGGGAGATGAACAGTCATGTCCCTCCACTGAACTGTGCCTATGTTATGAACTGACCAACTGACAGTTGGATAATTTTTGGTGTATAAAACATGTTTTCTTGCATTTTCTTTTCCTTTAATCCACTTACCCTTCCTCATTACAGCCACCTGCTGGTGCACAGGTGATGCCATCCTTTACTGCTATCAACATCAACATCAACAACATCATGCACTGGCCTCCAGAGATAGAGGAGGATGATGATGACGACCCTGGCTCTCCATGCCTGGAAGGAAAGGAATGTGAGAGGTTCTTCTGCTGCATTGAGGACTGTCAGACAGGGATGTGGCGGGAGGGGAGAGTCCGCATTCATATCTCCCGCCTGGACTCCTACTCCCGTGTCTTCTTCCCCACTGCCTTCCTGCTCTTCAATATTGTCTACTGGATTGCCTATCTCTATCTCTAGCCATTCTTCCTCAGCTGGAATGGACTGGAGGCCAAAATGATGAACTCTTCAAGGAACATAGAGAGAACAGTGTCTCTTCTGTTTAGTTGATTGTCACTCTGAACATTCCAACCTTCTTCCAACTCTCTCATCTCTTCTAAGAAGAACCAGACAGCTTTTTTTTCTTTCTTTTTTTTTAAAATCTCCAAACCTATCTTTTTAGAGAAGCTTCCTTTCCCCAAAACCCTATCTCCAGCACCACCAGCATTTGACTCCTTGTAAGATTGCCCAAAAAATTCCTATTCCCATCTAAAACATTTTGTCAAGAACAAAAACCTTAATACTTCATTTTCCCATGCATACCTACCCCAAAATTTCATGAGAAGTGATTGCAAATGGAGTATTCTTGTAGTTACGAAGTCTGCAAAGAAAATAAAATGTATTTTACAACTTCTGTACCACCTACATCAGAATAGACTTTGTGGAGTGCTGAGGGCTTGGTGAGGTCAGAAGGAAAGAATAGTGAAAGAAGGTGATAGTACAGGTTTCCCACAGTAGCTGTACTTGATTGGAATGTTTTGAACGTGCCCAAAAAATTGAGAGTGGCGCAGACAAGGATGGAGTAGCCACAAGCCTCCACCAGCTCCTTGCAGGATATCTGTGGAGCATTCCTAATGCATCACTTCACTTGTTGTATCAAGTGGTATCCAAGGCACTCACCCAGGGAGGTATTTTTTCTTCAGGTAGTGGTGAAAAATGCCTCACAAGTTTTGGAAGGCCCATCTGCTTTACTGGAGCAGGGCTTGTGTTGACACTCAATATATGATCAATACTTTGAGCAGTAAACACAGCTTACATTGAGCATAGCCAAAACAGGTAGAAAAGTCCTTGTGCTGTGATGACTAGAAGCAGTCCCATGAATCCATAGAGCAGTAGATGTCTTTGGCTTGTCTTGTGTGATCGGGGCCCTATTCTATCATATGTGGTAGCAGGGTAGTGCTCTCATTTACAAGGACACTTGTTGAAACCATCAGATCCGTGCATGGTAGTAGATGCTAACTTAAAAAATAAGTATTAGAGAAAGGAATACTATCAGCTAGAAGTCCTGCACTTACTGGTAGTGGAGAGAGCAAGTTCCTGCAGCTCAGTTGTTTCCCTTTTTTTTTTTTTTTAATTAATATTTAAATTTAAAAACAGACTTCATTAAAACTGAATGAACCCCTCCAGTTGTCACCAATCCTTACCCCTTTCCTTCCTAAAATGAGAAAAGGGAGCAAGTGCTCCTTCTAGCTCTCTTGCAGATCAGAGACAGATTTGGCTGCTTGGCAGGACCCTGGTCCACTACAGTGGGATTCTTCAACAGACCTGAAGAAAAGGACTAGAGAAATGCAAAATATAGTCTCAACTGAAAAGAAACTGCATGATGTAGAAAAGCAAATTCAGGTCCAAGGTATAAATCAGCTGTCTCTCCATTTATACCAGCTGCTGAGGTGGACCACAGCATGACTGTGAAAGGTAGTGTGCCATTAATGTTTGCTTACTTTGTAAATTACAAACAGACCCAACCTTTTTAAGAACAGCGTGTATTAGACAAATTGCTACTTAAATGGCTCATCATGAGAAAAAAAGCAGGCATGACTGCAGAGAAAAGTTAGGAATGGTTGTCTCTTCGGACAGCTAATGGGTAGGAGGTTTTATATATTCTTAGAGAGCAATTTGATCTGGTTTAAAGATGGATTTTGACACTGTTAAATCTGATCTGAATAATGAAGTGTCATGTTTAATTCATTCATAAATACAACTTTACCTTGGTTCCAGAGGAACAGCTAGAGTGCCTAATTAAGTATACAATAGTACAACACTCAGCTAAGTATAACCTAATGGGGTCAGACCAGCATAGCTCTGGAAGGGGAAATTGTGCCTGTCTAACCTGTTACAGTTCTTTTAAAATACCAAGTAAGAGATAAAGGTTACCCAGAAGCATAATTTGCTTAGCTACTCCGACAGCTTCTGAAAGGATGGAAAGAAATTATGGCGGGTGGTTCTAACTAAGGAAATTGATTTAGCAAAAGAATTATTAAGGAGGTTCTAATTAGAGGAAATTAACTGAGGAGAGGGGAAAAAGAATTGTTAAGGAGGCTCTAATTAGAGGAAATTAATGTTTTAGAGAGAGACACACAGAGAGGGAGAAGTCTAAGAAAAGAATCAAAACAACTTCCAGACAAGGAGGGCTGCTGGGTGACAGTGCCAACTCCCAGCCAAGCAGGTTGATGTTCTGCTCCTGATAGCAAAGTACTATTAGATGTAGCAATAGAAAAAGCTCCTATGACTCAACTGTACTCAGACAGGGAGCTGAATTAGATAGGGACCTGTGATCTCAACAGGAAAGAGCATCCTAGATTAAAACTGGCTCACGTGACAGCCTGTGAGTGAAGCATGTCTCCAGATGTCAGAAGATAGCTGCTACTATGTGTGTGGAAGGGGACACCCTGGTGGCAACCCAGGGCCCATGCCAAGTATGATCATTAACAGAACGGCAGCATAAAAGATATACAGGCAATGTAGGCTGTGGTGAACACAGGCAGCAATACCTGGAAGGGGAGCATCCAAGACAGGACTGCTGGACAAGAAAATTTATCATACTTGCCCAAAAGATTCCAAATATCTCAAACTCATTGCACCTTCAGAGCACTTGGGAACCTTGATGGATGAAGATGGTCATTATGGACACCAGAGTAAAGGTTTCAGCCCTGAGAGCAGCAGCATATTGAAATTAGACCTCTAACAGAATAAGTAAGTCAGGAGAGAAGCACAGTGTACAAGTGACCTAAGAGGATGACAGGGACTTGGGCAAAGTAGACTTTAATGATTATAACATTTTACACCAAAAAAAGACAAAGCCAACACACACCTCAGTTATTTAACCAGTGATGGAGAATTTGATGGAGGAAAATAGCCCAGTGTGGGCTGGAGCACAAGGAAACTGAGTACTTAGGCTGGATAAGGAGGAGGGAGGGGGCTTTTTGGCATAGGAATATCTATGCCCATCACAAATAGCTCAATAAATAAAGGCATGCACAAATTCAAGTATGTTTTTAGGTAAGCTTCAACAGTTTCTCAAAAAAGGAAAGCCAAGAAAAGACAGATATATATATATATTTAATTAATTTGCAAAGCTTCCATTTCCTAAAAACAGGTGCAGGGAATATGGGGCACAGAGACCTTCAGCAGCCTGAATTCGTGGCTGTATTTGAGCAGCCATGGGAAGCCAAGCCCCACTGCTCCCTTCCCAAAACTGCTTCAACCACCCGCCTTTCCCTCCATTCTGTAGTTTCTGCCATCAAGCTGGAGTGCCTTTTTCGTATTGCAGCATCTTTCAGCCTGGGACAGCTGTTGCCTTTTCACCAGTCTGACTAGCTCGCTCCAGGGTACACAGCCCAAGAACATCTGGCTAATGATGGGGACTGAAAATGATGATCTCAGCATTTATGTGTGATGATTTTGTTTAGAAGATGAAACAAGTCAGAAAAAAAAAAAAAAGTTTATTTCTCATTTCTCTGTCTCCAATTCCTTTCCCTCCAAATTATAACAAATAAGGGACCATTTTTAGACTGTAAGCTCTTCAGGGCAGGGACTCTCTTATTGTGTATTTGTATGGAGCCTAGCACACTAGGGTTTGATCATTCATTGAGATTTTGGGATGCTACTTATTATAGATAATAAACAACAGAATGGACTCTCTGTCTCCAATGACACTGTCCGTCTACACCACTTAAGACACCCCATTTGGGCTTTATGAACTTGCCAAGGGGACACACATCACTGCAGACACGTCCTCCCCACCGCATGAAGGAAGGCTGAGGGAGGGACCCTGCCTCCAAAAGGATGCAGCCTATATGTGCCACCTCTCATGGCATTATTCCCTCTCTTCCTTTAATTTTTCTCTGGGGCCATGTTTTTTCCTGCCCCACACCAGTCCTGGGGCTTTCCCAATACATCAGTGTGCGTTCTGCCATCCCCAGGATCACTTCTCCCACACGTGGAGCAGGGCTGCAGCAGGGCCTCCCCATTGTCATGGAAACCATTAGGCCTCGGAGCTGCTGCCAGCGCACAAACTATAAAACCATTGTGCTTCTAATGCACTTTTTTATTCTTTTTTTTTTTTTCTCTTTTTTTCTTTCCTACCTTTTGATTGCTAACAGGAGGTGTTGTTATTTTTACTCAGGTTGTGGTGAGGGACTGTGCTGCTTTCTGAGCAAGGCTGGGCTGCCAGCACACCCCGGGGCTGCCCAGCACATGGGTCAGAGGGCCCCATGGTTCAAGGCCCTTCTTATGTGGGTTTCTTTCTCCAATTCGCACCAGACTCCTCATACAAAGGGAGGCTATTGATAAAATAAGATGCTCTTCTCTTTCTGCTGAAATGTGCTATGTTTCTGCCCAAGCCTAGAACAGCACAGCAGGCAGACACGTGGTCATTACTCGCCTCTGGGCTTAAGCTCTGATCTAGAAGGAGGGGAGAAGCTCTCTGCAGGCTCAGTTCACACCATCCTAGAAAGGGAAAATCTCTCTTCTCTCTCTCTAGCGCACATTATATCCCTTCAAGATTTGACAGTTGCCAAAATGTTAAAAACATGAGATTGTGAATGAAGGGGGGAGAAAAAGCTATATTAAGTCGTTACTTTTTATATTGCTAGAATATATTCATAATGTCTTCCTCCTAATGCCTCAGATTTATGGGCTCTGGGAAGATTGAATTTAAGTAGAATGAGCATGGCCAAAATTTTTTCAAGCTCTGTGCTGCAGCACAGGAAGGGTGACAGAAGCACTTCTGCTTCTGCCATCATGGCAGGGGCTCGGGGTGGATGCTGCCATTCAGATGACTGCTGCACTACACTAAACTTGTTGCCCCTGCTGCTCCTTGTCAACTGAGAGAGGTTGTGTGACCTCTTCTATCCAGCAAGAGGAACTCCTGTAGAGAAAAGGGTGTCAACTGACAGCATAGCACAACCTCTGACAGCCGATTAGCAGCAGGATGTACCCCCTGAACTGGCAGGGGATATAACATGGCTAGGTGCTTGGTGTTCCCATCAGACTGGATGAGGAAATGCCTTATTGCCTGCAGACCTTCAATGAAGAGGTATGTTTAGGGAAAAAAAAAATGTTTTTGGAAAGGGTTGTGGGGAAAGAAAATTGACCTTTTTTTTTTTTTTCCCTCTCCAGAGGAATCTCAGGTTTGTGCAGCTATTTTTTTTCCTGCTGCTGTTGCAGATTCTTTGTATTATTGCCTGACATGATATTACCATTCTTACCCTTTTTTTCTCCCCTTTTCCCCATGTCTTCCAGAAAAACAAATAACTGGGACCAGGCCCCAGCCACATGAGACACAATTCTGGCACCATCTGAGCACATATGACAGTTACAGCACTGCAGGATGGGAGAGAGCAACTGAAACTTTAATAGCTGCTGTAAGCAGGTCGGCATAGCAACATCTCCAGAGAGGGCTCTCCATGGGGTCATTTCCATTCACTTTAAAGCCCACTTGGGCTGTTATAGAGTGGTATAAAATGGACTCAGAAAAGCTGTTAATTAGGATTAGCAGCTTTAGGAACATCAAACCACAGTGCTCCAAGCTGAGCCGTTTATTTGAAAGAACTCAGGTCTCTTGGCTGCCTTCTAAACCAAGACACAGGACATGTCAAGGCACACAGCTTTGGTGTCAAATGACAGAACCACCTGGTTAGCTGTGAGAGAACGTTCTTTAGCTGCTGATTAACACTGCAGCACCTCTCCAGCAATCAGATGAGCCTTTGCTGGACTCATATGGTCAGCAGGTCTAAGAGGTATTTCCAGCTGTACAGGAGCAAGGGAAAAAAGCAGTAATGTAAGTTGCACATGGTGTGAATGCAGTGGGCAGATGACAGGTGACCCTGGCTAAAGTTTCTGGATGATATGTATGTTGTAACAGGGCTGTAGGGCTCCAAAAGAAAACAACTAGAGTGAACAAGAGAGTGAACAAGCCTATGGGTGTCAGCATGCTCTTTCAAGCCCAGTCACGGACTCCAGAACAAAACAAAGTAGTGACTTGTGTTTCACAGCTGCTAGAAAAAGACTTTTATTCTGTTGCCATAAATCTTCTGCCCTTCATCAGTCTGCAGCACTTTTGGTTTGTGTCTCTTATGTGTTACCGACCCTGACCAAACTCCAAAGGCAGTCTTTTCAGACACCTCCTCTTCCTAGATGCAAGGTAAAACAGACATATTCCCCTCAGATTATTCTACTTTTCTTGGTGTTTTCATTCCCTGCAGAGTAAATCACTATCTGACCAGAAACAAGCTGGAAGCAAAAATTCCCAGCAGACAGTGTAGTACCATCTTCTTTGCATATATCACTGGAGAAACACATCAGGTCAAAGAAATTCTTGTGACACCATTTCAGGCATTCAGACTGTAACCTGTCTTTGCCATAATAGAGATCTATTGTTCCTCTATGTAAATGTCCTTCACCAATAATTCTATCACAGCGCTTCAGCCAGCCCTGAACAGCATCCAACAGGGATCAACATCTCAGGGAAGAAAGCCAAGACAAAGTGTAAGAACAGAAAGCCGCAGAATTTAGTGAGCTAGAACTATCACACCTCAAAAAAAGGAGCATGTGCAATGCTACCTGTCTACACTGGTGAGTAATCCCAAAGTGCAAGTGATTTGGCCAAGCAGGTACTAAACCAAAAATCAAAACACAGCACACAACTCTTGTGGAACCATCTCAAAGTGCCTGCATGCCCTCTTTGTTCATTGCAATACATGAGCCTAACAGCCCAGCAGAGAAACGTGCTGAGCTTATTCAGACATTTCTCAGATATTTCTCAATATTCTGTTTTCAAGATATTCATCTGGCAGCAAATTAGGAAAAAGCATCTCTCCCTAAACCATCTAGAGAATACAAAGCAAAAAAGTAAAATATCAAACAGGGAAACTTCTAGAATCATCATCTTCTCTCCTTTCCCTCTCCCTTTCCAGCACTGCTGATAGCCCCAGCATTATTCCACGCAGCCTGGAACTAGAAGGTACACGTTCCTTCTGAAGGCATAAACCACTGTAGTCCAGAGAAGAAAAGAGGATTTTTAAAATATAGCTAGTCAGACTTTAATTTTACATAAATAACAACAGAAAAAAAGTGATCACATATAATCTCTCTACTTAGTATCTTACTACTACAATAGTATCTCTCTACTTACCCACCTTGCATATGTTCTTCTGAGTTTGATGGCCCACTTATGCCAAGTGTATGAAATAAAATAAATATTCCTTTCCCCAAACACCTGCCATCTTGCCCAGCAGACAAAGAAACAAACAAAAAATGCATAAGTAGATACAGCAAAGAGAACACAAGAGCACTTGTGATCAATGCAAAACAAGCCGGAGTGACTACACATACGTGAAATCAAATGAAAGAAAAATAGCCTGATGTCTACAGAACAGATCTTCACATCCAACTGTGCAAACTGCATGGTTTTTTTTTTGTTTTCAGTATTTTTTGCGTTGTTCTACCTCATATTTCAAATTTTGGCTTGATCACCAACATTTACTGATCAAAAGAGAAGATAAATACTTACTCTGAGATGATATATTTTAAAGAAACACATCTAATTCCTTTGGCCAAGTTTTCAGAACAAACACATTTGTCCTTGAGATAAGTTTTATTTGATCTGTATTGATATTCACAAAGTAACCCCCATCTCCCTGGCTGAAGAGACTGAAATGTTTGCCGCAGAGACTTCACATAAGTCATTAATACACGTCACTGGTTTCAGGGGTTACAGAGTCACCATTCTGTGTGGACTATACACAGCCAACATTTGTACAGTACTTAGGACATGAATTTAAATTCAGCATCAGTCCATATGTTTAAAATAGGAAAAAAAACTTTGCAGGCTGAAATACAGTTCATCATATTTCTAACATGCTTTCCTCGTTGAACTTGTCATCTCCCAAGGAACTTCAGACTTTGGGCTAAGGGTAGGACCAGTATATCTCCTCTGAGGATGCTCTGATGCCATCACAAGACCCAAGATGTTGCTCTCCCTGTTTGTTCCAGAAGTACCCCACAGCACAAACACACACTTTTTGTCACCAACTCTCTCTTGCAGAAATAGCTTTCACCTGCTGATTGTCTGGGCTCATCTCCAGGGAAGAGCTTGTCCTAGTGACTCTACAAAATGCCAAGTATTTAGATCACAGGAGAGACCTGTGGTGTACATGATGATTGCACTGGACTGTATAGAGCATGCTGGGTTTCACTATTGCAGGCCAGCCACTGTGCCAGGCACTCCAGGAGCCTTACAGTGAGAGAAACAAGAGTGGCTCAGCAAGGGTCTCAAGGGAACAGAAATGCACATGGCTGACACCTGAATTTACAGGAAAAGCAAAGTATGTGTTTAGCAGTCGTTTTACCCAGGAAGGCATCTGGTAACAGCAGATAAAGCATTTGCTCTCACATGTAGTTCATGACTTTGGGTCAAGCAAGCAGAGCAATAAAATGAAAAATCCAAAAATAATGTAAACGTTTGGTCATCTAAAAACGTGTCAGAAGAGAGACAGTTTCTCACCGTGATCAGATTCTAGGGCAAAGCCAGTCTGCTCTTTAGAAGATCAAACTCTTTGTAGGCTGCCTAAAACAAACTCTATGAAGATGAAGCATGTGGACCACGCTTTGAAGAAAGTAAAGGGCGTTCTGACCCCAGGCTGCACATACCAACGTGCTGTGATACCTCCCAGATTCCTGTTGAGAAGAAGGCAGCACATACCTCTACACAGAGGCATCTGACAATTCCTCCAGGACCTCTGGTACCTGGGAACAGGACCACAGGTCCACTCTGTAGCCCCAGAACAGACCTCATAATTCATACACTGTGTTCAGGAAACCTGATTGAAGGCACCTAGATTTCTCACAAAAGCTCTAAACTAAAGAGCAAATATTAGATTCAGGCATTAATATTCCATGTTAGGTAGCCCAGGCATTGCACTTACCCCTTCTTCCACACTAACAGCATCTAACTTCTCTGGCACAGCCAGAGCTAGGGCACAGTCCTTAGCAGGACCTGTTCAGTGCCTTCTCTCTTCATCCCAGCAACTGCTGCACTGTAAAGGCAGATTATTATATTGCCAAATTTATTTTAGCTATAACTGGGAAAAGTAATCAAAGCAAATGCAACAGCTCAGGAGGAATCAGAGTAGGATTAGGCGTTTGTATGAATAAGAATAACTTCTGTACTTTGACTTGCTGTGATAAAAATAATAAGAACCTCAGTGTTCATGCTCCAGGGCAGAAATCTGATCTCTGAACAAGATGTTAGGAATAGATTTCCTCTCCCAGAAGCAGTTCCCAACTGCCCAGGCCTCTGCATAGGGATGCCATGTTACTGGCCGCTGCTAGTGGCCACAGCTAGAGGCAAAGCTGGGTGGGTAGCCAGCCTCACCATAAGTGAGCTTTTGCACTAGGGATCTCTTTGCTTTGTTGATTTGTTTCTGTGTGGAAATGGCTCAGAGCTGCCCCTTTGCACCTTCTCAAGCTGAGCTGCTAAGCTATAACTGCCTTAGCTTCAGCTGATTAATAAACTGGATTGAGACTGCTGATCTCTTTGGACCATTAAACCTTTCCCCAGCGACTAGTCATTAATCCCCCAAAGAGTTATCCTAGATGAGGTTGTTGTTAGCCCCATCAATCCTTTTTAAGGCCTCAGTTTGCAGCAGAAAGGAGCAGGGAAGGGGGGGAACAGCATGCATTTGTCAGGGCTTGCCATCTGTTCCCTCAGGTTAAAGACAGATTCACAAAGCCCCTGTGAGCCAGAGTTTAGCATTTCCACAGAGGTGCAGATTGTCACTGTGCAGCAAAGACCATCCACCAAAGAGCAAGAAACTACTGCATCAGACATCTGGAGTATTAAGCAAGACCAAGAGAAAAAGACAGCATTTGTTTCCTTAATTGCAGTGCCTCTGGCTGGGGCCAGAAGGCACCATAGCATACGGTTACCATAGGACTACTTGCCATATCAATTTCAGCAGAGACGCTTTCAAACAAACAGGTTTAGGACATGAATTACCCAGAGCACTGCTACCTATAGGCCTGAGCAAGTCTCCTTGTTTTCTCAGTTTCTGTTTCTAATCCCAATGTCTTCATTATAAAACAGCTCACATCTTCAGTCAGAAGACTGGATTTGCTTTATTGATGACTCTGGAAAGTGACATTTCCTCCATCCCAGCTAATAGTTCCCGCACAATTTTTCAGTCTCATCCCCCAGTGTCAGCATACTACTCCTGATAATGTTTCCTTATCTCTTCTGGGACTGTCTGATATCCCCGAATTTTGTTACCGCAGGCCACGCTTGTGAGCTTGGTAGGGGGGTGGGTGGGATCAAAGGTGTCAAACTTCACATAGTAAAATCCAAAGCTCATCCTGGATTCAGCAGAGAAATCACACCTGCAAAACCACTGCCAAAATGTTTCTGTGTTTTCACCTAAAAATTCACAGTTGTTTGTTTCTTTCCCATCTCCGGAAAGTCACAGCCTTTGAACTGTGGGGTTTTGAATAAAAGAACAGTGCATGCTTAAGCTCAGATTTTTAGAGAGATACAGGTGGAACTAAGATACATTTGTAGGACTTCATGCAAAGCAAACTGTGCCCTGGTCTGGTTTATGCTAGTGCAGATTGCTGTTTCTAATGGCCTGCAAGGCAGGGGAGGAGGGACAGAGTACACTGATGCAAAACTTAGCCATGGACAGTGGTTTTTCTCTGCAACAAGTTGCATCAAGGATGGAAGCTGTTAAAACCAAACGTTCAGGAAACATCAGAAAGAATGTACCGATAGAAGAAAGTTTAGATTTGTAGCCTGAGTTAACTATGATATCAGTATTATCACAGCATGTCCGGGGGGGCAGTGAGAGAACAAACACCTGGAACCAGAACAGCTTAGAAGAGGACATCTCAACTCTCAGTGCTCTGTTTTTCATCAGATTTCCCATGTGGCTATGACAGTGTTGCTTCACATCTCTGTGCCTCAGCTGTCAGCTACACTGCGGAGACAGTTATGCCAGTTGTGTTATTTCAGTATCAAACTTCTTTGGCCATGAAGTGTATCTTACCATCAATAAGCCAAACCTTTACAGGTTCTCATCAAAGGTCCCAGTATGCCCTTTTACTACCAACACTAAACAGGACTTGGCAGTCTAGCCAACCCTCCCCAAATTAATGTGAACACGAGACGAGATAAATCCTTTTAGCTGTAGCAATGATTTGGCTGGTGCTGAGCGCACCGCATACTGCCAGCAACAGCTGGACTCCACGGGGAGGGAGGGAAAAGAAAACAGCCACACACGCGCGCAAAAGCCATCAGTCAGGCTCCTTTTAAAAGATTAATGCAGCACACAGAAGAAAGCTTTTCAGATCTCAATTCTTCACATGATTATATAAACCTTAACTCATGTTGCATCTACCACAGACCTGTGTTTGTTTGTGAGCATTAACAACTACTATCGTGTTATAATTAGACTAGAGAATGAAGAATCCCACAGGGAAATGGAGGAAACCCCACATTGCTCGTATCATTTAAACATTCCATTCTGGGAGACAAAACATCACAGAGGAGTTCTGGATGGAGAGAAGGGTTACAACCATCAAAAAATTGGTTCTTTGTCTCTTGAGTTCATGCAATTATTTATGGTTATTAATTATTTAGGATGCCATAGTAATAATTACGAAAAGTAGAAAAGAATAATATCAGACACTGAAATAGCCCTTTCCAGCCCCTGAAGATTTCAGAAGGCTTCACAGATTCCAATGTAGCTTCTTCCTTCTCTGTCTGTGGTCTTAGGCTCACTGCTGCACCCATGGGAAAGAAAAGGCTAGTGGCCCAGCAGCGAGGAGAAAGGACCACCCCAACCAGGGCCCCACTACCCTCTAGTTACATTAACAGGATCCTGGGTTGGAGGGTGATGAGACCTGCCCACGTGGGAGGGAAGCAGGGAGCGTGTGCCCAGAGAGGTTGTGAATGCCCCATCCCTGGAGGTGCTCAAGGCCAGGCAGGATGGTGTCCTGGGCAGCCTAATCTAGTGCTTCATCTAGTGGTTGGCAACCCTAGCAGGAGGTTGGAACTAGATGATCTTTAAGAGCCCTTTCAACCCAAGCCATTCTATGATTCTGCTTGGTTTGGCTGCTGAGGCTTTCCTGGAAAGACTCACTAGGTGCCAGCACAGAGGACTGAAGAACCCTAAGGGACTACTAAATCAAATCCTGCCTGGGAGCAATGGGAGACTGTGGTCTGAGCCTGCTGGCCCTATTTCCCAGGCTTCTTTTGGGCACCTGTCTGCATACGACCCTAAAATCATTTCAAGAGATTGGAATTCACCAAATCTATCACTTATCTTTGTGCTATTGACTTCCATGGCCTGCCCTAAGAGTCCTCCTATTTGTAGCACAAGGCTGTTGGGGAACTATATTCCTCAGTTGGCAGTCAGTGGCCAGAGGTCACTTCCCAACCCCAAACCTTCCATCCGGAGGGTGAATCCTGGGGACCCCAACTTCCTTCCAGCCCAACTTCTCATCACATCAAGTTTCCCCTCACAAGTAAGGATTTAACTCCACCAGTAATTAACATATTTTACAATGCCCAAACCTTGAAGAAATACCAGTTGACCCATAGCATCAAAGAAACAACTCTGAAAACCAAGAATCATCCCTCTTTCTCCACTTCCAGATGCTCATTCCTACTCCAGAGCAGGTCCCCAGTGCTGCTCGCAGCAGCCGGGTGCTTGGTGTGACCCAGCAGGTCTCTTGGCCCAGCTTCCCAGGGACTTGCGTAATGGGAAAGTGTCAGAGATTAGAGACAAGAGAGCAGCAACTGCAATATAAAAGCAAACTGAATAATTAAAGAGAGGAGCTGTTCCTCGCAGAGAACAAAATGAAAGAGTTGTGTGATTTGAGCAGAAGTGACCTTTACACTTCATTACAAGGAAGTGGCGTCCTTATAGGGTTATTAATATTTCCAGCTGAATTAGCTTAGGTTAAAAATGGCTCAAAGGAATGAAGAGGGAGAGGGAGAGTGTGCACAAAAATATATCATTCTGTCTTTCTCTCCTCCTCTTTGCTTTTTAGCTCTTTTGTAATTTGCTGAATTGAAAGCAGAAGGGCTGAGTGGTCACCAGGAACAAGGGTTCATTAGAAAGGGTGAAAGCCACAGAATGACCTGGATGACAGCTTTTCCCTCCACACTGGCTGTGCTTCAGCAAGAAGTCTGTGTGATGCCTCTGCAGCTGCTTCCCCACATTCTCATCTAGAGGACAGAACACATCTTCATTCACCACGGTGTAAACTCATCCTTGAACTGATGGCCAGCATCTTTTAAAGTCAGTGGCAGAGTGCTTAGTGGTGCTGTGCTTGGATCAGTGCAGAGGATCACCAGGATCAGCTAGGGCATTGCAGATCTCATGCCTGCTCTCAGTGTTACTAGCCACTTTCCTCTGGGCCAACTGATTCCCTTTCCTGCTGCCCTATGAGGCTTCTTCCCACCTTCATCACTGGGGAAATGAACAACTCTGCTCAGCAAAGTTGACCTCATCAGATTCTGGATGTGTTTACTTGCTGGGACAATAAAGGAACATGTATACTCCCAAAGGGAGAAAAAGCCAAGGCCTTCACTAGGGAACAGGGCCTTCAGCAGAGGACAGCCCATAAAATGCCATTCAGAGCAGAGCTGATGCTGTAGCTGTTGGAAGGTAATACACAGACACTTTTCTCCCAGTGTAAGCACAGAAAAGGACCTTTACTTCAGCATGTCCCAGCAGACACAGGCCCATACAGGCTTACAAAAGCATAACTGCCAGTAATGTTCCAAAGCATTGGGTGAATTACATAAGCAGAGCTGAATGCAGCAATCAGAACCTAAATCCAGGCTGCTGGTATGATGCTCAGAGCCTCGAGGTGTACACAGTTGTGATTTTGCTCAGATCAGTGTCTCATGTTAGACCCATCACTTTAATTCTAGATGGAAAAGTGCTGCAATCTCCAAAGCCCATACCAGGTTGCTTCTCCCCAGTCCTGACCTCAACAGCTTCTTTAGTGTACTCTCTTCCCATTGATAACAGACATCAGGAAAACTCACCCAAGCAAACAAAAGAAAGAAACATGAAAACAGGTGTGCATCAATAAGGAATGAGGGTGATGTGGTGGAGCCTGCTATCAGTTTCATGGGCTGTGTCATTCCTGCAGTGGTTGCTTCCACACCATCCTCCCTGGAGGCACAGAAGATCACTTCCCCCTACTCCACTTGTGTATGGGGGCTCTTGCAAATTTAATGCAAAAGGAAAAAAAGAAAAAAGAAAAAAAAAAAGAAGTTAGGCTTTTGAGATCAAGAAATGGACACAGTGGCAGCTGCTGCTCCTCCGGTGACTGCTGAATCACAGCCCCTCACTTATTTATAGGCCTCCCTTGGGTGCTTGCAGCTGAACAGATGACAAATGCCAACGAACATCTACTCTCACCCCCACAAGGTGTTGTTATCCTGGCTGTAGGGAAGACACAGAGCAACTAAATGACACACCGTCAGCTACACCAGACAGATGTAGCAGAGACAGGCAGAGGACTCAAGATACCTCACCACCCAGCTAGTCTTTCCAGTGTCATCGTTTGTTCCCAGCAAATGCAGAGGCTTCAGTCTCTCACCCACAAGATTCAGCTGGTGCCTATTACTACAGCTAAGCTCCAGAGTTTTTAATGTTATTTTCATTCTGAAGAAGGGTGATGCAATGGCAATGGAAAAGAGGACAGTAGAGCAGAGAACTTACACGAGCTCTGTAAAAACAGGAAAAAATGCCAGGGATGGAAGTCCAGATGCTGATGGCGCAGATGGAGGAGCAGGAGGAGATATTGAAGCCCAAAATATAGCCAGTTTCCTCTTTTTGCTGGAGACATGGGACAGGCACTGAAGAGTTCTGAGGGTAAAAGAGGAGAAAATTCAGACCTAAACTGGTCCTGATGCCAGGAGAAGGCATGAATGTGAACGAAGAGGAAGGGAGAGGCTAAGCCTCCCCCATGCTGGGTCAGGAGAGCAGGAATACCTTTCAGGCATAGGAAGGTGAGCTGTACCTCCTTCTGCCCAGCAGGGCATCCCTCAGCCAGCAAGAAGAATCGAAAAAAGCAGCTCTGCATCTCCTGCTTTTTCTCATTTGTCCTTTCAAAAGGCAGAGAGCCTGAGCAAAGCACATCTGTGTAAAACAGCTTTACTTTCTTCGAAAGCTGTACCTCCAGTGCTAGCATGGATGGATACCCAACTTTTGGTGGTAGCACCAAAACATCTTCCTACTGTCTGCTTGCCTTGTATATGTTAAAAGAGAAAGGCAAAATCTATCCAGACTCCTGCCAGAGCCCCAGAATTGTACATAGATCCCAGTGAGAGAAGAGTTAGGTGTGGTGTGTATTCCTGGTGCTGCACAGATGGCAGAAGTTGGAGTCAGCCAGCAGGATCACCATTATCAGCAATGATTCACAGGCCATAGAGATCACAGCTTTACACGTAGATGTTACTGGGATATGGCAGTCAAGGGAAAACATCTTATTTATAAATGGGGGAATTAAGATTGCTGAGGTATAGTCCACGTGGGAGCTGCTCCCTGCTTCACAGAGCAGAATGGCTCCTTGAAAGACACAAAAGGCTACAGGATCCTGCTGAAGGGCTTGATAACAGGGACTGGGGCACTCAGGGAAGGTATGTGTAACCACAGCCAAACCTGGTCTGGCCTTTCTGATCATCTTTTTGGGGTTGGGGTTCTGCTATCACTGGTACGTACATGCCTTTTGAACATATCTGAGGTGGCTATTTGGGATAGACATGTTTCCTGTGAACTTTGTGAAGGGCTGAAAAAGTAGCAGGTTTTATAGAAAAAAAAAAAAAAAACAAGCAAACAAACATGGACTTGTTCTAAGGAAACACAACTGTGAAGCAGTAGAGACAAGAAACAGGAAAGGGCTAGGACAGAGAGATGTGAGGTGAAACCTTGCTCATCTCAGTAACCAAGTCCCACTTTAACTCCATTAGCACAGAAAACATTAGCAGCAGTAGCTCATCATCTGAAGACTGTGACATGAAACTTATCTTTTTTGCTTGCTTTCACAGCAATTTTGCACAATGTTTGATTGCTGATGTGCATACCCAAATTCACACAGCCCTCCCATCCCTCTCTCTCTGCCTACTCACACTCTCCCACGCTCCTTCCATGCGTGGCTCAGGATGAAAAGGGATTTAGAAAGATGCAGGGAACATTTACAAGCCAGCCACCATTTCACTTTCAACCTAGATGGACACAGAAGCATTTAGAGACCAGGCTGGTCAGCATTTGGGGTGCATCTCTGCAACGGGAATTTCCCAACCCCAGAACAAGCAGATTGAAAAAATTTCAGTGATTGCTGTTGGCTGGGTGTTGCAAGGCTGGATTTGCACTCAGACAAGGCAAGTGCCCTGACTTCTGGCTCAGTGCTTTGTCCATAGACTGCACTGCAAAACTAATTCAAGAGCTGTCACTGCAGCAGACCCAGTAGATCTGAATATGGTGTTAGGATAAGGAGTTACCTCTGTCACCTTGGGAAGTGTAGGAAGGTGGGAGACTTACAGCTCTGGAGAGCCACAGCTTGTGCCTTTCAAGATCACCAGTTACACTGGGATTGTGTGAATAACTGCAGTTTTTTTATGGGCTGTCTGAGCAAGGTGTGAAGACCTGATTCTTTGAACTTGACAAGAAAATACCTGCAGCACAGGAGTCTGGTGCAGGTGCCACCAGCAAAGAAGAGGCAGAAAAAATCCCCCTGGCAGCAGCTATCCAGGACTGATAGGGCACAAACTAATGAGATTTGAGTGAAAAACTAAAGCAAGACTCCCCCCTCTAACGGAGCTGCTGAGCAGCCATTTAGGGGAGTGCGTCACCACTAACATCATCTTGTCTCCATGGAGACCAGATTAACAGCATGGTGAGAGATGCTGCACTCCTAATCTCTCTGAGAGACAAGAGCATGCTAATGCAAGAGACTTTCAGACATCTTTAATCCAAACTCAGGGCTCTCCTTTCCATGTTCTCTCTAATTCTTCTAGAGACTAACATTCCATGCAGCCCCCAAACCAGCAGAAAGTATGTAAAAGCAGGCTATAAGAAAGGAGACAGGCTCTTCAACAGGACCTATTATGACAGGACGAGGGGAAATGGTTTCAAACTAAATGAGGGGAGATTTAGACTTGGTATAAGGAAAAATTTTTTAGAATAAGGGTAGTGAAGCATAGGAACTGATTCCCAAGAGAGGTGCTGGATGGCCCATCCCTGGAGACATTCAGGATCAGGCTGGATGGGTCACTGAGCACTTGATCAACTTGTAGGTGTTCACTGCAGGGAGCTGGACTAGAGAACATTTAAAGGTCCCTTCCAACTGAAACAATTCTATGAATCTATGGTCCAGTGGCACCAAGACATTCACATACCCAGAGCCTCTGCAACCTCTTGCTAAAACAAAATCTGTGTAAGTTTACGTCTTAAAAATATAGAACTTAAATACCTCAGTTCATCATGCGCAAGTGGCCTGCAAAAAGATGTCTGCATCTCACAAGAGCAACAGATAGTTTGCCCAGTGTTAAGGCATGACACATGTTGCCCAGTTTTAGCTGAGGATTCTGATGACGACTTTCACAAAGCTGAGTTTGATTGGTGTCACTGCCAAGAAGCACCCTGCTATATATGCTTATAGTCATATTCACCTTGGTTGTGTTGAGTTTTGGTTCACATCCATCAAGAAGATGAAGAGAGCAGTACAGCCTAGTGGGAGCAGCCACACAGCACATGGCAACACACAGACACTCACCCTGGCTGGACGCTTTGTGTGCCCCAAGGGCAGGACGAGTTCTGTCTGCTGAGCTGAAAAACGTATTGAAGGCTTAGCCACCTTCCTGTTACTTCCAGGAGTCAAAAGGGATTTGACTACTTCCTTTCTTTTACTTTTACCCAAGTTCATTGTCTGGAGGTTCCCAACGAAGTCTGAAATCGCCAGAAAGAAATGAAGGAGTGTGACCAGGAAAGTTCAATTTGATCTGTTTCATTCTCCTTCCCCCTGCCAGAGGCGTTGACGATGTTCTGCACGAACAGAGGCACAGTCATGTTTATGTGTTCGCACAGCCTCAATCTAGAGGGTTGGAGCTTGTAAGTCAGCTGTAGTACAAGGTCTCACCTGAGTCAGCCCTCTGGCCCTCCCCTGGGATCCATAGTGCTGAGGTTTTTTCAGGTAATGCATACACAAGCCCAAAGCTTCCCAACAGCACAGCTCTAACACAGGCAATAGATGTCTTTGGAAAGGACCAGGCATCAGCAGATGTGTGCTACAGCTATGAACAATAAAGTCTTTGTTTCCTCTCCAGTCTCAGTAGAAGCACATCTCTGAAGCACAGGACTATTTCTGATCAGTCTCTTTGATTGCAGATGAGAGTTCTGCTGTGGGACAGAGCTGGCATGTGGGATAGGAAGGAAGGAAGGAATATTCCTGTTCCACTACATAGTCTGGGGCAGGGTTTAATATCTTTTCTTCCATGGAACTCCTTTAACTTAAGGGCTCCTGCAGTTTAGCTCATGGCTGTGTATAATGGCCAAAGTTCATAACGGCAGATGTGGAAGCAAGGGGCACAGCTGCACAGGCTGTGATGGCAGCTGCATATGTAGGTGATTTTTTAAAAGTTTTTTTCTGTTATTGGCCAGATGATAAGCCCCTGGGCTCTGCCTTGTATCCACAGTCCCTCTGGGTCTGACAACCAAGACTACTTCATCTGAATGTAGAGACAAACTCCAAGCTCATCCCACTCATCACTGTCAGCACCAAGGCCAAGTCTAGAGGCCCATATGGGCCATAACCAAAGACTTCCAGGAAGATGATCTGCAGCCTGATGCATCTGATGATGTCCAGTAGGGCCAGCACCACAGAGATCTGTCCCTCAACCTCAGTAGCTTCTTCTCACACAGTGGCTGGGTGCCGAGGAGCAAGAGTAGGGCCCGGCTTTGCTGACTCGGCCCTGGCTGTCGGGCCCAATGTGTCTCCAGCGGGGTCTGTCACGCTCTGCCGCTGAAGCTTGTTTTCGCTGGCGGGCAAGAGCTGAGCTACGGCCAGGCAATCAGAGGGAAGAAAGCGGGGAGTAGAGGGGGCAGATGAGATAAATAGGTACTGAGAAGATAATAAAGGAGGACAGCTGGCCTAGAAAGCTCAAAAGATAAATCGGCAAGAAAAAAGCTGAAGCTAATTCCACAGCGTGAGGCTCTTGCTGAGCCCACAGGAGGGGCACCTCACTGCCAAGTGGGATGGGTGACCAGGGCCTGGCCAGGGATGGCAACCTTTGGAGCTCTTCACATCAGCAGGAGCTGTAGCCAAAGAAAGCAGGTGGCTGCACGGTTTTCACCATGAGCAGCGGACCTTCTCTGCAGGACAAAAAGGAGCTGTATGCCCATTCTCTACCAAGCCTCTGCCTACCAGCAGTATGAAACAAGGCTGAGGTGGATCAGCAGCAACCTGTGGCCTCCTTACTCCAGTCCTTCTCCTATGGTGTCATTATCTGAGACCTTCAGCCCCACAAAAGGAGGCAGGCAGGAGCTTGGTGCTACCTCAGTGAAAACCCTAATCCTCACAAAGCCCTGGGGATGAGGGCTTGTCACCCTACAGCACCAGAGGCAGGAGCATCGCAAGCCTCCTTGGTACCACAGCACCATGTCAGTGACCTCTGGTAACCACAGCAGGATGCAACCTACTGTAGGGAACCTGCTTTAGCAGCAGGTTGGACTTAATGATGCCAAGAGGTCTCTTGCAACCCCTCTGAGGAAATCTGGGGCCTGTGCAGAGATGAACCCACAACTCAGCTCAGCTGTTTGCATGCGATGAGGTCTGCTCATCAACACGTAGCACCAGTACTTCCACAGATGGCATGAGCAAGCTAAGTCATTTCCCAAGGTTGCAGACAAAAATGAAGGGAAAGTTAGGGAAGGAGACAACATGAGAGTGGGCAGCAGTCCATTCTTCTCAGGCTAATGCAAAAGGGGCACAGGAGTTAACAAAGAAACCAGAGCACCGTTTCAGTTCCCTACCAGCCATCACATCCACAAGCCTTTCTCTCCCAACATAAGAAAGGCTGCTCACACTTAATCTTCCCCACACGTATTCACACCCCTCCCTTCAGAGCCTGGAGCCTGACTTGGAGAAGTGAAAACAGCCGCTACAAAGTCGAAACTAAGTGGCAGCTTCCCATTTAACCAGCTTTAATTGCCAGCTGAGCAGACGGTTAATCTCTGAGAACGTGCTGTGATACGGGTGTTGCTGAGTCCCCATAATTGCTTAAGAGCAGCCATCGAGGATGCCAGGAATCGGCCAATTATTCTCCCTACTTTCTTTTTTTCTTTCTTTCTTTTTTTAATCATTTTTTTCCTAGTGTTGTGAATTAGCAAAGAGCTTTCTTTGCCTAAAAGCAGTCTTTGCAGGATCTCTCAGCAGTTCAGTAGGGATGAACAGATTATACCTGGGCTGGCTAATCCTGTGTGGGCAGGAGATGTGGGGGCAGCAGTGGGAACTCCACACAGCTGTGCCCACCATGAGAAGGGGAAGTCACTGTGAAAGCTTTGGTATTATCTTCGCTCTGAAAGTGAAGGGCACGGAAGGCAGGAGTCACAGGTGACTCTCTGAACAGAATTCATCCCTGCAAGCCAGAGCTGGCCCTGAGTACAAATCGCATCCAATTTCCAGCTCCTCGATGGCTCTATTGAGCAATAAATCAGCTCTGCATCGAAGCTGGCTGAGACACTTGAGCTTGCAGAGTTATCTTACTCAGTGCTGAGAAGCTAAAGCCTTCTTGCCAAGGCCAGCAGGCTGGGGAGAGTCAACCATCCAAATCCCTTCAAAGCTCACCAATGAAAAACAAAACAAAACATGCCAAAAATACACACAAGACAGCAAGCAAGTCCCTGAACTGCAGATCACCTGCACATCTCCATTCATTCAGCTATTTTTCTCCACACCAGAAAAAGGGATGCAGTGAACCATGTATTCAGCTGGCATGATCAACTCTCCACTCCTCTGCAAACAGCCAAGGCTCTTCCCAGTTCCCATGCTGATCTACATGTAGCAGTAACACTGCTCAGCTCACAGACCTTTGTTATCCTGGCAGCTATTTAACATCTAGTTTCATTCACAAACACTTCATGGCCATCCCTCAGTTAGAACTTTTATGTTCCAGCAGAGCAACCCTTCTTTAAACTGTCCATACAGGCAGGAATGAAAGCCACCAAAAGGTCTGAAGGACTCAAAGTCTATCCATTTTAATGGGTTCAAGTTTGTTCTTCTGAAACCAGTTCCCATAAGTTTGGATACAAACACACTGTAGATACAATAGTGCTAAAGCAGCAAAGACATCCTGCATCTGCCATCATCTTCCTAGTAGAGGACAGCACACCCACGTAGAGTTTCTTTTCTACAAATGGCCACTGGACTACCTGGCATAGCTGAGAAGCTTAAGAACAAAGACCATAAGAAAATATACTGGGGAAAGGGAAGGGGAAGGGCTTAGTACTCTAGTTTATGAGAAGGTAGGTGAAAATCTATTGAGCCAGCTACCATGTCTGCTTCTCCAGGCAGTCTTATCCAGTGGATAAGCATAGCCCATGAGCTGTGGTCAGCCACCATTCTGCATCTGCCAGCCCGTTTCCCAGCAGCAGTAGCAGCAGCCAGCATGACTTTCTTGTTTCTGCCATGAACAGAGCAGTGCAGACACATGGCAGTCAGCTGCTCAGAGTACCCTTTGCAGATGCAAAATTCAGACACAAGTGATTTTCTCCAGGTCCCACAAGGGTCTCACAGTGAACCAGAGTGCTCTGCACCCCAGGAATGCATGCCGACTCAGCTGCAAGCCACAACACCAGAAGAATTTGCAGCCCCACTGTCTTACCTCTATAAGTGGTTCTCCATTGTGCAGCACATCCCTTCTATCATTCCTGGACTTGAAGACACTGAGAGGAATCCTGCACTGGCTTAGCATTGGGAATCTCAATCTTGAGCTAACATTATTGGTGCTGGGACAAAAATCTACCCCATCCCATCCTACAGATGGCAGGCTGGAAAGCTCCCTGAAACAAGAGGATGCAAGATTTCAGCAAGAGGAAAAACAGAACATAACTGGAGGAAAGACAGTTTAAAATCCCCCAGCATACCTTCATCTCAGTGATTGCCAACCACAGTCCTAAAGCCATTATCACAGCAGATCAAGGAAGGCTCCTTCAGTAACACGTCTGATCTCTAGCAACATCAAAACATGCCCTATGGATGTTGCCAAGCCTTCAAGGCAGCAGCTGGGGGATGATCCGCTCTGCTAGGGCAGGGTTGTGCCTTTTCCCATCAGCCAGCCCCCATGGCAGGAGCTTTGGGAGGCAAGACTGCTCCAGGGTGGATCTGCAAGTGACCAGGGCTCATGGGCAGCCCTGCTGCTCTATCCTGCTCTATCCTGCCTTTCAGATGTATGCAGCAGAGACAGCATCAGATGATGGACCATAAACGCAACACCAAGTGACAGCCTTCCTACAGGAGGATTTTGCGCTTACCCAGGGAAGCTCTGCTTGCATTGGAGAGTGACTGTCATGGGGCTCGCCAGAAGCCTTCCAAGGACAGGAGAGCTAAGTTCTGGAGTGTTCCCATCCCAAGTAAAGGACTGCCTTTAACCAAGTACACATTCCCTCCTTTCCTCCCTCTGCAGCTCCTGGCACCCACCATGTCCCTCACTTCCACCCTGCAAACATGGCGATGCCTGAACCATAGCCAGCCCCAGGACACCTTGTGCATCCAAGCTCAATGCAAGGAGGAGGGAAATCATACATCTAAAAAAATTAAATAAGAAGGATGACTTTTCCATCCAAAGTCAAACTGATCCTAACTGTCAAGCTCACACTAACCCTCTGTGGCAACTTCGCCAGCTAAAAAGCCCCAAGCACAACTACTCACTGCAGCCAGCCAAGAACTACTTGGTGGGGGATGCTTTACCTAGAAAGTCATGGCAACCTGTGTCCTGGACAGCTCATTTGACCCAAACCTGGATGTTTTTTCTTTCTGTACTCTGCCTTGAAGAGAAGATTACCACCCTGTCTTCCTGCCTTGTCCCCAAGGAGGTGCTGGGACAAGGGTCACAGAGCCCAGATCAGCAACAGGCTTGCACTCCCCTCTTGCAGTATCAATAAACTCAAGGAAACCTTCCACATGACACCTCTCTTTGGCTGCAGGGAAACAGAGTCCTACCCTACAGAACTGCTTTGCTTGATGCAGGAGTAGGATGATCCTGCGGGCATGAAAGGATCACAGCACTTTGAGGGAGGGTGAAGGAGGATGCTGCAGAACTGGATGGGCTCTTTCAGAGCAGGATCAGGTCTCCACTGCACAATTAGAACATCCCCACACAGCACCCAGATTGCCTCACAGAGGGGAAACTAAGGCACGGAGCAATACAAAGCCAAGCAGCCGTTCCCCCAGGCCAAGACACCGCTGTGCTGGGAAAAAGGAAACTTCAGAACTCAATATTGGCCTTTGTGCCTCACGAGACAGTTGCCAGCAGAAATCTCTGTTGTTTAATACTGGCTCAAGCACGCACGGCAGCCTTCCCAGAACCTCGGAGGGAGCTTTGCCATGGGAACTGCTTCTATTAGAAGTTACTACAGCTCTGCCAGGAAGCCTGCCCCGTGCTTTCTATTTTTAGCTGCAGGCAGACCTATTCATATCAGTCACTGCTGAAACGCAGGTCCTCACACACACGTTTGGTGCATTAATTCAGGTCCACGAAGTCAGTTCCTCAGCTTTGAGCGCAGCTCGCCAAGATAAATAAGAAACCCATGAGCTGAGCGCTCCCAGCCCAGGGCGATGCAGCAGGGCTGAAGGCACTTCCATCACACACATTTATTGCACAAGATCACACCACTACCTACGTGTGGTGCAAGCACTGGCCTGGATGTGACTCACCAGCTCAGGGTCATAAAACGCAAGGGAAGCAGGAGAAATGGGATGGGAGAGAGGAAGAGTCCCAGGGGAAGCATGAACAGATTCACAAAGCTCCAAACTGGTGTTTGTTCTCCTGCTTGCTAATTAATCCATCTTAAAACACTTTTAGAAGAGAAGTGCTTCATTTGTGTTTAAAACAGGACAAATGAAAGTGCTGTCTCCTTTTACAGCTACCCACTGTAAACATATGGAGAGCAAATCTCAGTGGCCCATAGTAACTCAAAGTTATTTGGCTAAATCGATGCAGGGAGAAGATGCAGACATTTGGTGATGGAGCTCCCAGTCAGTCCAACCTTGTTCTAATGGCACTTCATTGCACTTCCTTCTCTCCCATGCACAATAGCACCTGCCAAACCTAAAAGACCCCAAGCCAAGAAGTCTCCAAGTGTAAAGATAAAGATGTTAATTATGAAGAGCTAACTCACAATTAACTTTCTGGAGCTCCCAGCAGAGGAGGGATTGGACAGAAGGAGCTCTTGCACTGGAGGAAACATGAGAACCACAATGCTCTTCATGGGCCTTCAGACCCCCTGTTTGCAGTGCGGAGTCCCCTGGAGCTGTTGTGCAGTTGGTGACAAGGTGTTGGTTGGTTACCAGTCCTTCTTCTCTTCCCCACTGTTTTCTGAGTGACAAAGCAGAACATGTAAGTGCTCCCAAGTGTTCCTAACTATAACTCTGTGCCTGGGGAGACTTAATTCAGAAATCTGTTGTCTGATTTGATCCAAATTTTGCAGAAAATGCTACCTGGAGCTCTGCTATTTGGGAGCTGATACAGGTTGTTTTTCTTGCTCGGACTCGGACAAAGGAAATCTGAGTTTGTGCTCAGCCCACAGACAACTCTTCTCCCTGCAGTGGGACACGAGGAGAGGCTCAGTCAGAAAGTGCCAGTCCAGCTGCCAGGCGTTCAATGGCCAGCATCTGTGGGTTTAATCCCAGCAGAGGCAGCAGAAGGGTGCCCCCTGCTCTCACAGCTGCTTCACTACCTGCCACAGCCCTGGGTCCCTCAGCATCATCAGCCCCAGCCCTGCTAACCCCAGGTGCTAACACAGCAGATGGAACAAACGGACAAATGCTCCTTCTCCCATCCGTACATTTTCCAGGAGGGGCACCGACAAATAAATTAACAACAAAAGCCCAGAAACAAAGCAATAAGGAGCATGAGCATATTAAGACATTTTCTCTCCCCAGTTTATGCTTCAGCTGCTACCTTGAGACTGGCACAGAAACCAATGTGCCGTTCACTCCGCACAGCTCCTGGGATCTGTGTGGCACACTTTCTGCTTGGGTACATTCACTTCTGGAGGCCATTAGGCAGGGTAATTTCACCAGTTCCTGAGCAAATGCCTGCAGGGGTCTTTGCAAAGCCAGTTCAGCACAGCTGAAATATGGAAGAAATGTTCGTTTGAATCCTAAAGAGAGATGTAATGACTGCTTTATAGTAAAGCACATTAAAATCAGCCCCATTTTGGCTGATCGAGGCACATCATCAGCACTCTCCAAGAAGAAGAAATATTTCTGATCCAGCAAGTGAGCTTAACACCTTTATGGAAGAGTTTTCATCAACTGACAACACCCAGCTTGCAAAGAATTAGCTCACAGCATCACTCAGGCTCAGATTTAAAGAAACAAGTGCATTTAATCTATGTTTCTTCTTTCATTTTTTCCCCTCTTTTTTTTCCTCTGGAACAGTATTTGGAGTTTGCTGGGCCCTGCTATGCTTAGATGCCATCTGGACGAACACATCAGCTGAGGTTTGCCTTGCCAATTTGCTCTGCTGATGGCTGCAACCTGTTTGCTCACTGGTGCGTTGATGCCTCGGGTGCTGTGTCCTGACCGGGAGTGAAATGAAAATGGGGAGGAGAAGACCTTCTTTACAGGAGCCAAGTGAGAAACTCAAGGGAATCACTGTGGGTTCACTGGCAATTTACAAACATAGGAGAAACAGTGGTGGGGTATTTGTAATAGCATACCCAGAAGGATGGAGGGGCTACAGAAGACAGACTGCAACTCACCTCCTTCACACCTGCTCCATTGCACAGCCACAAAGATATCCTTCCTCTTGCCCCATCTCTATTCTTAAAGCACAGCTTTGCAACTTGTGACAAAAAATACATTAGAGGGAAAGAGGGAAAGACAAGCTGATAGAAACTGTTTTTTCAAGAAGAAAACTTGTGAACATACAATGTGCATTGTGTTCTGTTAGAGTCTGGGGACCTGAGGGCATTGATTACAAGCAAGGTAGATAAGGTTTTCACCAGGACAAACATGCAGAAGATGTTTGTAGAGTGGGTCAGTGCTATATGATATACATCAGTAAGGGAAAGGAAACAGGGCTGTCAGTCCTCCCCATTGCTGCTGGACAGGGACAAAGCCTCATCCTTGGCAGCTGTGAGCACTTGCCTGTACTCCTTTGAGTGTGTGCACTCCTGTGTATGGGATGGCACAGAGACGTAAGGCTAGCAATAAATTACATATTAGCAAACACTTGCCCTGAAACACGCTTGTGCTCATGCACAAACATATGCCAGAAGGAAGTCAACACCAAGAAATAAGCCTCCTTTGGCTGCAGTATGGAATGTGGGTCTGGCTCCTGCAAGTTCTCCCCAGCATAGGGTAACCACACCCAGACAGAGCACCCCTGTGTGTACCATCATCACAGCAAAGAAAAGCTGGGCTGAACATCCCTGCAGATGAATTTGTTCCACCAAAGCAAACCCAATACATGACTTTCAAATAGTCCTCTCCAGAAGGGAGGTTCCTTTGCTGCGTGCCCCAGACTGATCCCAAGCAAGCTTCAACACGTACCAACACGCAGTCAGTGGCAAAGGAGGACCTGGACCCTGGCTCTCATGCCCTCTCCCAGGTACCAGCACTGCGACACTATCATCCCATGTCTCAAAGTCCACTTGGAAGAAGGAGAATTCAGCTTTAATTTGCAGCTCCAGGGACAGTGATGTGGCAGATTTCCCTTTGGTGACTCCCACCTGGTGTCCCTTGATTAAAGGAGATGGGCTACTCGAGCTACTGGGTTTTTAATCTCAGGCACCAACAAGCTTCTGATACTGCTTGCACTATTTTTGTCTCATTTTTAACAAACCAGAGCCCTGAAGTTGTTTCTCATATCAAACTCTCCCAGTCAATCTGATTTTCAGAAAACATAGCATGTCTGGGGAGAAACCTTTAAAAAATAGAGCACATTCTCCATTTGCATCTGAATGCTGAAAAGCCCCATTGCTCCTCTATGATACATCATATCAGTGCCACCCCTGCCATGAAATATTCATGGCCATTTATTATGATGTTCTCTATTATCCCTGTAGAACTCTCTGATGATCAGTGCCTCTATTTGCCCAGCCTCCAGCCTGGATCAGTGCTCCTGTCCCTCCTCCAGCGCTGGCAGGGTTTGCATTCATCCCCATCCCCGTCAGCATTTGGGCCAGCCGTGCTGAGCTCTGGGGCCTCAGTGCATCCTGCTTCCCTCTCCTTGGCATCAGCGGGGACTGGGAGGGCAACCAGGACACACTCTGCCTGCTTTAAGTTGCAGGAAAGGAATGAAGTTAAAGCCAAGATCGACTTCCTAAGCCCAGTGTGATGGCACACAGAGCGGTTTGCAATGCAGAGTGGGCCTTTAGAGCTAGCCATATAACAGTCCCATTCTGCAAACCTTTTATTCCTTCTGCAGGAGCTTGCTAGACCTGCCTGTTACATATAGAGGGGAGTTAAAAAGATCTACGAGGACACTGAGCTCTGCTTTCATAGAGGCTGCAAAGCTGAATCTCATTGGGGTGACCTTGATACAAACTCTTGTTTCAACACAGCAAACAGTTCTGCGCCGAACAAACTGCTGCAAGAGGATTCGGGGCTCCTCGCTTGCAAATATCCTGGCACTGCTTTTCCCCAGAGCAGTGTCTTCCAACAGCAAACTGCATCAGCCTCGGAAAAATAAATAAATCTACTTTACACATCATTTCATCTTCTGATAACAGTAATGAACTCAGTCCAAGGCATTACTGGGAATTAATGACTGGCTGCCTCCTGACTCACCAGCTCTTCCCAGGCTACCATAAATTCCCAGGAGCCCTTATGAACCATGCACCAAGCAGGAAGCTGAAAATAAAGCAATTGTGCAAAGCCTAAGACAGATATACAACACGCTGCCCCATGGGAGGCTTGGGAACTGAGATGGGCTCAGAGGTGCCCACCGGCAGCAATGCCACAGCTGCTTGAGCTGCATCACTTCTTCAAAATAAGTTGAAAACAGCAGACGTCACCCTCAGAGAACTGCTCCTCTGGCTAATTAAACTCACGTTGCGTGTATACCTTTAACCTTTCTTCTGGCTAACTCTCCAGTCTCACCGTGCTCTTGTCTAAGAGATTAAAGAGTCTCCCAGAAGCCCCCCCCTGGATGTAGGTAATTCTGGACCATTATCACATCACCTCTAACCCACTCTTAATAAACTAAAAGAAGATGCTTCATTACCGAAGCCAAGCCGGCGGCTCATACCTGCTTGGCAATTAGCAAGCAGGGCACCTCCTGCACACAGGACCGCTCAGGTCTGTCCTTCCAGCCTACACTGCTTCTGTGGGGAGAAGAAGAGTTAACAACATTGGCACATTCAGATAGTTATTGGAATATCTCGATTTCTTGCTCTTGCGGTTGCAAATGTAAATTTGGATGTAACCAGCTTCAGTAATTAGATTTAATGACTAAAGAGCATTTTGAGATGGTGCAATTCATGAAGTTCTCCATCAGAAAGGATAGATTAGATTTGTTTCTTTTTTTGAAAAATATGAATTTCTGTCATCATCTAAGCACTGAACGTGTTACCTTAGCTGTTAGTCTCAAGAAATTTAACAGAATTAGCACATGATTGTTAGCACTTATTAAGTGCAGCCCATGTGCAGATTTTTATGCACCAGAACATTCAGCTGGCAGAAGAGACAAAGAGAGGTATGGCTGATATTGGAATACATTTTAATTTAGAGAAAATATAGCTGCTACATTAAACCAAGAGGCTGAGCAGTTCCACGGCAGCCCATAGCTACATTCATTTCCCGTTGGGTCTCACTTCTGCTGGAGTCACGCATCAAACGACCCAGGCTCCAAGGACAATCACTGTAACGTACAGCCCAGCACAGGAAGGAGATTCGTCTCATGATGGATTATCCCCAGGCACGAGCAGCACGATGCTGCAGGTGCTTTAAGAAGACGAGCCCTGAAAACTAATCCTGCACTACAGATGCGTCCTTTTCCCCCGCAGGCATTGACCCTGTCCTTGGGCTGCTTGGGCAGAGGGGGACGTCGAGGTCCTGGGGCAGAGGCTCTTAGGAGCACCCAGGCCCCATAGGGAGCTGGATGACAGTGCTGCAGAGGCACCCCTTGCCTATCCAGGAGTTGTGTCCCTCCAGGTCTTTAATTAAGGAAGCCTGGGCTTCTCAAGCGATGGAGTATGAAAGCAGCACCTCATAAAAACGTCCCAGTCCCAATAACACTTCTAAATCAGCTTCTTGGGACGCAGCTGCAGTATGCCATGTGGAGAAGCCATGGCAGCAAGGGGAAGGTTTTATGGGCTCTTAATTATGAGGTCTGGCACAAGTCCCTGGAGCTGGTACCCTGAAAAACAGTGGGGAGGAGAGCTCAGCACCGTGCCATCTCTTGTAGAGCTCCCACACCACCCCAGCTGCAGAGGGAGAGGAAAGGGCAGAAGCCTCAAGTCACCAACAAATGGAGGTGGGATTGATGTACACCTACCTGTGAGGCAGGTGGGCTCTTTCACACCACAGAGCCCACATTTCCATGCACGTAACCATATATCTGCCACACACAACTACACACAGTGGTGCACATACAGCCATACGCTGCTGAGAGGGGAACCAGAGCACAGGCTGCTCAGACAGCTGTGGGTGCTCCCTTCCCTGGAGGTGCTCAAGGCCAAGTGGGATGGGGGCCTGGGCAGCCTGAGCTGGAGAGGAGCAACAAGCCCATGGCAGGGGTTGGGACTGGATGGACTTGAAGGTTCCTTCCAACCCAACCATTCTGTGATTCTATGAAGTGAACAAATCCCCAGACAGGGAACCTCACGATTAAGTGCTGTTTAACCCAGCTGAAGCCCTGCCTGCAAGATCAAAGGCTGCAGCTGGAAGGCTGGATGTGTTCAGAAAGACATGGTTAATTGTGAGAGCAATTAGCCTGTGCAAGAATTGGATTTGCCGTGCCTGGAAGTGTTTAAGTCTCAGTGGAGATCCTTCTGAAAGATATGCTTGTGTTTGGCTGGGATGGATGAGCTTGATACAGGAACAGCCCACTTTATGCAAGAAGTCAGAAGCGATGAACAGAATGGTCCTTTGAGCCAGAAAATCTCTAAAATCTATGAAACTATTAATAGAGAGTGAGACATTTCCAGTGGGTTTGACAGCTAGATGACAAATCTGTGTTAAATTCCACAGGATCCAAAGAAACTCTGCTTGGCCTCATTTTCCAATATCCTCCAAGGGGTTTCCCAACAGGGGAATTTTAGCTTTCTTTTTTTCAAACTTTAAAATGATATTCCGTACTGGAAAACTTCTCCACCTCCACTCCCCTTACCTTCCTCTGCTCCTCCATCTCCTCCTGCATCTCAGCAAGTATCCATGTGTCACCATGTGTGGGTGAAGAAAACACAAGCTGTGCTGCCCACCAGCCCGGGAGCCAGCTCCCCACGACAGCCCCCATTGCACAGCCCCCTTCAGTCCCACACTGAACTCTGCCCACCTCTGCAGTTTCTGCAAGCCACCATCACACCTCATTGTCCAAGTCAATCGAATTGGACTGGAGAAGAAGCTCACTTGCACTTTCCCACCACAGAGCAACTTCAGAACCAGGACACGAGCCCATGGGTATGTTCCATTGCATCCAGAATAGCTCAGTTTATCAGTGCTTCCCTATCAGTATTTCCCTCTTAGCTCTGCTGTGAAGCTTTATCCTCCCAAATTCAGCCTGGCACAGCAGCTCTTGGTATCCTCTGCTGGGGACATGCTTTCATACTGCCTCACTGCCTGCTCTCTCATCTCCCTCAAACAGAACAAGCGGTCACAAGGCGTATTACATGATGCAAGTGATTAAGAATTAATAACTTCTTCTAAGGCCAATCATTTCAGCCGAGATCACTATGAGTTTATTATTTTATATGTATGTTTTGAGAAAGATGACAGATAATTGAAAATGTATTATTACTCCCAATTGTTCATCATTTTCCACTGGACTTACACACATGCCACCACATACAAAAACCTCACTCAAGCATGCTGCATCCTTGCTCTCCAGCCTTCATTTGTTATGCTTGCTTTAACTCTTCAGGGAACTCTGAGTTACAAGTTCATACAATGCCAAGATAACAGGCAGAAGGCATAACAGGAATGAGAATAGCAATATCTTGTTTGCTGGCAAGATTACACTCACATGAGATCACACCTGTTCCTTCAAACCTGGGTGGAAAAAGCAGATTTAATCCTAATAGCAACCTTTAAGCAACTAAAGGGAGGCTGTAAGAAAGAAGGGGACAGACTCTTTAGCAGGGTCTGTTGTGACAGGATGAGGGAGAACAGTTTCAAACTAACAGAGATTTAGACTTGCTATAAAGGAAAAAGTTTTTACAATCAGGATGGTGAGGAGGTGGTGGTGCCCCATCCCTGGAGATGCTCAGGGTCAGGCTGGATGGGGTTCTGAGCACCTGATGGAGCTGTAGGTGTCCCTGCTCATTGCAGGGGGGTTGAACCAGGTGGCCTTTAAGGGTCCCTTCCAACTCAAACAATTCTATGAATCTATAATAGCACTGAGAGTAGACCTAAAGTATAACTAGATCAACAGAACTACACAGGGAAGAATGAGGTGTAAATTACTGAAAGCAGTGCCCACCACTGACTGGGCAAAGGATACCATTAAGAAACACCTCAAGTGACTCTTCAGATGATTTGTGGTGTGCTGCAGGGTCACTGGGGTCACAAAGGGAAGGAGAGGTCTTCCCTGGGGAAATGCCTTTGGTGGCAGCCTTCAAGTGAAAATGGAAGAAATGTGCAAAAAGCCGGGCAGATCCACCAATAATAATGATTTAGGATATGACTGAAGTTCCTAGCTGCAGAAGGAATATAGAAACCACTTGGAATATTTAACCCAGAAGTTCCCAATTGAATGCAGAGTTATAACATGAAGTCTAGGTAAACCCATGAAGAAATACACAAGGATCCAAATTACTCAAAGAGGAGCAATTTGCAGAAGGATCCCCAGCTTGGACATTTCTTTTGAAGATGACACTCTTCCTTCTCTCAGGAGGAACTTCCCCTTGTGAGCATCCTCCATGCACCACTCTGTGTGTCACATGATGGGGCTGATGGGAAGGGATTCCCTGTGGCACAGAGCTGGATTTCAAACGCTGCCAGAAAGGATGCATTCTGGTGCCAGAAGATCAGTGAGATGTGGGGAGATCTCCCGGCACAACAACAGGGCTTGAGGTTCTCGGATGTCAGATTGCTGCTGGGAGAGCTCTCAGCACCTGTTACTCTGTGTTCACAACCATCCTCATGATGGAACAAAGCCTCCAGGAGCAGAGGACCTTTGGCAGCTTCACTTGCATGCTACAGCTGGCACATAGACGTGGCTGTGCCAGATGTCCAGGGCACAAAAAGAGTAAATACCACAAAGCTGTCTCCCTGCATGCCACAGAGCAGCTCCATCAGCCAGGTCCACCCTGGTCCTTGGAGCTGCTTTGCAGCGCCCCAGGTGCTGCAGCATTAAATCACTTTGCAAAGGCAGAGCTGTGCCTGGAAGCATAAACGGAACCTGAGGGATGTGACAGCAGGAGGAAAGCGCTGGTTAGTGCTTAAGTCTGAAGCACCCAGTATCCAAATGCCAACAGCTTCCGCAGCACCTCGCTGACCACTGTTCCTCCGAGCACTGGTGGTACAAGGTTAGCATGTCAGGGTTATAAATGTGGTAGAAGGGTACTCAAACGGCCGGCCACAGCAGCTTTGGTGCAGGTCTCTGGGCAGAGCTGGAGCTCCAGGACACAGAGCTCATCCCCACATGAGCTCATCACTCATCCCTCAGCTAAACTTCTTTCTCTATACTGCAGAGGTAACGTAGGGCAAACATCATGTCCTGCGGCGCCGATGGAGCAGTCCAAGGCAGGAGAGGGTTGGCACAGAGCTCCTCCCTTCAGAAGCCCCTCCGCACGGCCGATCAGCCCGCGTTTCCTCGGCTCTTTGCGTTCAGTAGCTTCTATGCGCAGACACTCACCACCCGGAGCGTCGGCCCGTCACTCTCCATCTCCTCTCCCTCCCAAATACTCCATCACGCGGATGGAAAACCGCGGAGTTGCCAGGCATTCTCCCCTTGCCTTCAACCAAGCCAGCGGTGCTGCCCTCTGGAGGCCTCGCCCTCCTTCTGCAGGAGATGGGTTTTGGCAGCGCGGGGAGTTTCTCCCCCTTCTTTCGCGGGATCCATTTGTGCCCCGAGGAAGAACAGGGAGGAGATGCCCACCAAATCCACACCCACATACTGCTCCCCTAGTCCCAGCATCTCCTGCAGGATGCGATAATGCCATCCCCACACCCTAAGACAGACACCCTTGTTCTTCCTCTGAGAAGCTGAACTAGCCCGGCAGACTGCAGCCATACCTCTGGCTTTGCCCATGAGGAGCTGTCTGATATTCACAGAGCTGCTCTTAGGCAGCAAAGCTTTTTTTCTTTTTTCATTCCCTCTCCTTCCTACTTGTGCCTACTCTTGGTTCCTAAGCACTGAGCACAACCAAATGTCTGCAGGGGGGGCCAGGCTGCAGCTGGTACAAATCAACACAGCCGTGCTGATTCGGAGTGACCGAGCATCTGATACTAATCCTCCTGCATCAACAACACATTCTTGGTGACTACTGGCACTGCAGAAGAGGAAACTGCACAGAAAGACCCTTCCGTCACATTCGATCTCTCATCTCTCCCTATACAGTGAGCCCTGGAACCTAGCAGCCAGCCTTGCCCACCAATCCCAGCCAGAGCCCAGGGAAAGGCAGAAGCACAGCACTTTGTTTCAAAGACATCAAGGCATTTGGGACCCTGAGCTCACAAGGAAAACATGCATGAAAGCTCCTGTGTGCCAGGAGACACATGTAAATCAGGGCATCCCCAAGCAGATCCTCCTTGTCCTTCTTCTCCTGCAGCAGTGGGAGAGGGGTGGTGGAGGTCAGGCCTTTAAAGCCAGAGGACAGTAAATCCATGTGGCACTCACTCCATTGTCTGAAGATTCATGGCTTTGTTCCCTGAAGGTCAGCTCCATCTGTTCTACTCAATTAAGGATAATCTATGACTTTTCCCTCTGCACCCTCCCTGGCCGTATGCTCCTTGTCAGCAGGAGACCATTGGTCAAAGAGAAGCCAGAAATGCTCAGTGTCCCAGAGAGAGGCAGGGAGAAGAGCAGGAGGAGGCAGTGAGCTCTTCATCTCACAGTGGGCTCCCAGGTATCCTGCTTCCCTAAAATACTGAGGACTGGCAGAGAGAACAGTCTCCAGAGTGATGTAAATGCCCAGAAACCATCTGTAACTTGGGATAGCAGAGAATCCCTCATCTCCCACAGCACCGTTCACACAGGTATCCATCTAGCACCCAAGCCTCTTTGCTCTCTCCATTATTATAGCATCATTAAGACTGGAAAACACCACTAGATCACAACATCCAACCATCACCCCATTCCCACTAAACCATGTCCACAAATACCATATCCAGATGTCTCTCGAACACCTCCAAGGGACAGTGTTTCCACCACCTCCCTGAGCAGCCTGTCCCAATATCTCATCACTCCAAGAAGGGCTTTTTCCTAGTATCCAACCTGAACCTCTTCTGGTGCAACAAAGCCATTACCTCTGGTCCTTGGATCCAGTGCTACACCAAAAAGGAGAGGTGATTACCTGGGCCATGCCCTCCACATGGTACCCTAGGTGGGCTGCCCTACCTAGGGCAGGAACCAGAAACCAGGGCACTTTTTACTCCACATTTTCTACGGGACAAAAAGAAAGAGAAAGCAGAGGAATGTTTAGTCTTCCCATTTGTCCTCATTTGCTTTGCTAGCTAGCTTTGTTTGTCTGCTTTGTTTTTGAGCAGCCCTCAAGGCTGTGTTTTGGAGAGAGGGTTTCATCAAGCAAAAGAAGGTACAAAGATGAGTTAATGAGAACGATTATTCAGTGACAGCTGCTGCCGTTCACCTCCTAACAAGCGTAAGGCAGTGCCTTGCTAAAACAAGGCTTTCTCTGGTGATTATGTGCAGGGGGATTAACTTTGAAAACTTTGCTCAAGACCTGCAGTGATGTTATTGGAAATCCACTCAATGAGCAGACAAGCACAGGGGAAACGGACCGTGTTTGAAGTGCGCCTGCTGTGAGCAGGCACAGCCTGGGGATGGATTGTGGGCACAGCAGAGATGCACAGTTCCCTTCTCTGCCACTCCAGGATGTACAGCTGAGGGTATGACCCACCTGGGGCTCAGCAAGGCACAGTCTGTCTGCAAAAGAATTTTCTCCCCCGCATGCCGCAGCCCACAAATCAAGCCCTCCATCTCCTGCCCGGACACCCCATGGCTGGGCTGTGAGCTCCTGCAATGAATGCTGGCTGTTCCTCACTGCCATCTCCTCCACAACTACAGTCGGCTCCAATAACGATTATATCTGCATCCATGCCTGAGAACAGCTCTTCATCAGCTCCTCCACATGGGGATGAGATGCCTAAGCTTGGCACATAATGCCTGCCATTTAACGTCCCCATCAAGCCACAGGGAAACCAAATGGAGCAGAAAACTGGCCCAGGAGCTGTGCTTTCCTTCCAAACTGGCACCCACAGAACACAGGACCCCTCTCCATTCTCAGTTTGGCAGCCCAAACAGCTCCATGCCCAGGTTGGCACTGGCAAGAAGCAGTGCCCAGTGTGGTGCTTTCACCTGTGCTGCTGCTGCTGCAGCATCACGCACACACTCAGAGATCCCATCTCCTGGGGGCTTAGCCCTGCAGCATCACCCCCAGGCTCAGCTGCGTCCAGACCCAGCATCACAGCCCTGCTACAAGCTCAGACAGATGGTGAGCAAGCCCCACTCCATCTCCTGTGGCTGTTTGGCCATTACAGAGAGCTTCACTCAAATTTGTCTGGCAGGTATCCTTACCCCACACGCAAACATTTTGGCAGGGAGAGGCTACAAGCTGAGTAGGTGAGACTGCGCTCCCCATACAGACCAGGAAGGCAGGTCTTCCCACCACAGCTCCTGGGAGATCTTCTCCTGGAAGCACCAACCTCTCCCTCCACTAACACAGTTGCATTTCAGACATTGGTGGCCACCACCAGCCCTGACCCCACTCTATGGGCAGAAATCCCAAAGCAATGGCTACGGAGTGGTTTCCTCCTGTGAATCCCTTCTCCTTGACTCCCAGCTGTCCCACCTCCCCTACTATCCAGTCTGCTTCCTCCCAGTGATCAAGCAGCAGATGCAATACATCAGCCCCTTCGCTAACACTGATTTTCTACAGCTGGCTCTTAGAAGGCCTGCAGGGATCCTACTGCCACCTCTGCAAACCAAAAGCACATATTTCTCTTTTGCAAGGGCTGGGGCTTGATGATCTTTAAGGTCCCTTCCAACCTGAGCTTTTCTATGATTTCACAATTCTATGAATAGAGCAGGCAGTCCTCATGGCAGTAAAACTCCTACCACTGGTCTGTACCATTCTGCTTCCAGAGAAAAGGAAGGAGCAGGGTATTTAAGCTCTCATGGGATGAGAAAACCATTGTGGGCTCCTCCACAAACTCAAATCACATCGTTCACGCATTTAGGGCCAGAGGGCTGCCAAAAGCAGTGTTCTTAACATGAAATAAGAAGCCTTGACAAATATTTAATTGCATCTCTGCTCACAGGCAATTAGAGGAGTAGGACATAAGGTCTGGTTTTATGTGATGTTTTCTTTTCATTCTTTCTTTCTTTTTCCAGTTTGTAGCTTTTGTACCACAGAAATGTGTCTTGCATTGTAAAGAAATAGAGGAAGAGCCCTCATAGCATAAGGAGTCTGATCAATACTACTGGGTAGCCAGAGCCAAAAACATGACATAAATGAGCTGGGAATTGGAAGAAAGCAGCAGATATCATTCAAAACCCCAGGGCCGATGAAGCATGAGCTGTGCCTTGCCTAGATGAGCAGCCCTGGTGCAATGGGACTTGTGAGATCAGAGCTTGGAGAGGAGAGGCATCGGTCACTCTGGGGTGGCTGGAGGTGCAGTGGGAAACTGCATGAGCACCAGCAGGGAAAATTGCATAGCAAAGTGCTTTTGCTCCTGCAGAGTTTGTCCTGTCATTGGGCAAATGAGAGGTGGGAGATGCCAAATGATGGAGAGCAGAGGATGCATGTGGAAATGGGGACAGGCACTGGGGTGAGGGCAGGGATGGGGAAATGGGGAGCAGAGGAGCCCCCCCCACTGTAGAGAATGTGAGCAGTGTGGCTGATGGCAGAACCCTGTCCAACAGGGGACGCAGGAAGGATTTATGAGCACAACTATAATGAAAAGCAGTTATCCGTGACCATCTTAAATCTTGTCAGAGGGAGAAGGAGAGGGGCCATCTCCGGTGTGCAGACTGGAAGACTGAACGCCTCTGTTCTGCAGCAGAGTTGCAAAACGAGACCCTCACAGAAGCAGCTGCTTCATAGGAAGGGGCTGATGCTCCTGGGCTGGGGCTGAGCTGTGGGTACTGCGCTCAGACTGTGAAGGAGGGGAAGGCAAACAGCACAGGTGTCACTGCATAGGGGATCAGCATCCCTCCCAGCATTCAGGGAGGGTCAGTGCTGCCAAGCTGCTGTAGCCTGAATGCAGGATAGGCTGAAGGACTCACCTCAAAGGCTCAAGAGACAGGGAGGTCATTCTGGTCCTTTCCAATGCACACCAGTGTTGTTCAGCTCCCACAGCTGCGATTAACTCTGCAGCACTTCCAACCCATGGTGCTGCTTATCCCAGCCACAGGAAGGAGGAACGCTCCATGCTCTTCCCTGCCCCACAGCAGCTCTCTGGGGCTGGATCCTGAGAAATTTCAGTCCTCTCAAACCCACCATCTCCACCTGGGGAGACGTTTCAGTCCTGAACCCAAGGGCACAAGATGGCAGGGGAAGAGCCTTCAAACGCCCAGCATCCATCACAGGAGATGCCCGCTTCTGCCTCTGCAACGGAGCAGCTGAGCTGCACTCTCACTGGGAGAGAGAAGAATCAGGTAAAGCCGTGTCTACAGGCACATATGGAAGGGCTGGGATGCTGCCCAAGCTTCGGCTCAAAAAAAGTGCACATCTTATGGTATAAATATTTTGGTTCGCCTCCCCCTCTCCAACCCACGAATTCCAGCACTGAAACCACAACAGCAGCCCTCAGCACAGCCGTTCTGGCACTTCCTTCCCTCCGATCCCCACAGCCACCAATGTTTGCTGCAACACAAGCCTGTGCCACCTGCATTACCCCAGCCCTGCCTATGGCCCCAAAGTGCCTGCACAGACCTGTGTGCCCACCTCTCAGCGATTCACCCTCCATGCCTGTCCCAAAAAGTTTCTCTAAAGACTCAAGGAAGTGTGATACAAATATGGTGGTTTGGGGATTTATTAAAATAGAGAGGAGAGGACATCCCTCAGAGGCTTTCTCCACTGATTTCTTTTGGAACAAGAAAAAGATAAGGAAAGAGCATGTCTAATGAAAGGAAAAAAAATAGTATTTTTTCACCAGCACGGTTCTTAACTCTTGAGCCGGCTGAGAGGAGAGGTGGCTTTGGCTGTGGGTGAGCCATGCACCCCCTCCCCCAGCACAGCAGGGACCTGGGAGAGCCCAACAGCAGTAGTGCTCATTCAGAAGCTATAGATCCAATGCCAAACCTGAGCTTGGGCTCTGTGCTTACCTGGGCAAACATTTGTTTTGTTCTCTAATAGCAAGGCGGATGCGCTATTCCCCTGTGTAAACATCCACTCTCCAGACATAAGCACTTCTGAGCTGTGCTGTTCTGTTCAAACAGCCCCTTTCTAGGTGAAATCTGCTGCATTCTCCTGTGTCAACAGCCTGTGCTGGGGGCTGTCCTGGTCTCCTCTAAAATACCTCTTTGGATGGGAACACTCCAAGGGTGGCTGTTTGTCTGTGCAAACACCTCTTCTGTAGGTGCAGAGCTCTGTGCCTGTGCCATTCTGAGGCTGCCCACAATGCCCACACTCAATGGGCTGGGACAGGGTTTGTGGTCCCATTGAGCTGTAAACAGAATATTGAAATGAGCCTCCATAAAGGATCAGCACTGGGAAGGAGAAAGCTCCTACATTTTCTACAGTCAGCCCTTGCCACAGGATGGAGTCACCATTCTCCCTATATAGGGAAACTGAGGCAGGCAAAGCAACATGGCTTGCCCAAAGTCACCCAGCATGGTGGCTCAGCCAGGAGGATGGCCACAACAGGGGACGGTAAGGAGGAGCAGAGCAAGGCTGTGGGCTGAGCCAGGGCACATGGCACAGAGAGGGAACAGATATCGCTTAGCCCAGATGAAGCAAACTGGCAGCAATGTGATTTTTTTCTCTATAAATATATCTGGAGGGTAAACATTAGGGAGGGGAAAAAAGCTATTTAAGCTGAAGGACAATAGAGGTGCAAGTAAACATTTATATTAATGTCTGAAGAAGCCAAAGAGCGGGTAATGGAGAGAAGGAAGGGAGGGACACAGCCTGAGGGAAGGACAGGGGAGACGCAGACTGTGCCCACTGCATCTGGACAAGGCACAGAGCTGGGGACCTGCACTTCCACTGCACAAGGCTAAACAGCGAGGCAAAATGAGACAGTTGGGAGATGGAAGGGCTGGCTGCTGTTCCAGCACAAGTGTGGGTCCCATAGAAGCTGATCCCTCCTGCCCTCATCCTGCAAGCTTTCCAGGCAAGTGCCATGGAGATGCCCCAGGGTTGTGCAGGGCCCCCCAGAATGCCACCACACAGGGCCCTCATGCTCTGCTGCCCACTGGGTTCAGTGCACAGCATTTCCTCTGCTGCCTCCTGGGAGCAGCGGGATTTCCATCGCCATTAAAAACAAGCCTTTGTTATTAGCCCCGTGAATTATTTATTCCATCATAATTAATGCAGGACTGTTAACAGCCATGGCAGAGCTCCTCGGCTCGCCTGTCTGCAAACACTGCTCTGCTTCTGCTCACCACTTTGGCATTAAATATGCATCAGAACTGATAAACGGCTCCAGCGCAGAGCAGCCCCACAGACAAAGCACCTGGAGCACAGAGTCCTCCCTGGGGAAGGACCACACCAGGCATCTCCTGGCAGAATGGACTTGCCCGATCCCCTACCTCCAAACCAGACACCTACCAGTCCCCCAGGGGCACTCCCATGGGCACAGAGAGAGGGATGGACTGGTCTCTTTAGCGGCTTCATGCCCAGATGCCTATGGAGAAGAGGGAGATGGGCAGTAGCTCACTTAATTAATAAAAAGAAAAGAAAATAGATGCTCTAGAGCTGCTGTGCTCTTCTTTGTCAGACCAGCCCCTAGAAGAAGAAATAAAGCAGTGTAATAAAGTACCATGCTGCCTCAAACTTGGGATTTCTGTAGGTAGAGAGCTGTGCTGGGAATGCCTGGGGGGCAAGACCTCCTGAGGACAGGTGATACGGGATAGCTATGACTCCCCATCACACTCAAAAAAAGAAACAACCAAACCCAGCCCAATCCAGGCTGAGTGCCACAAAGCAACCTGATGGAGCCACACCTGGGAAGGCTTCACTGCCAGCTGCACTCCTCTGTCCCACTGCGACCTCCAGGACATGGCCTGAGTCCCCATCCTATTGCTCTCTGCTGTCTCCTGCCCCGCAGCCACTGCTCTCTTGGTTGGCAGTGGCTTGAGAGAAAGGCAGCCTCAGCTGAAGTCCGCCTGAAATCCGGACTGCACAGCACATGGATCAGGTCAAGAGATGTGATGCAGCCCAGCTCCATGAGGTCACCGCAAGCAGCCCCATGCGGGCCCAGAACAGCATCCCTGCCTTGGGAAGAGGTAAAGCCAGGATGAGCTGTGGTGAGAGAAGGCAGATGGGCTGATGCTGAGATGGAGTTCTGAATGAGGTGATGAAAGTGGGGCTGGTGGTGCTGCTCCTTCTAGCACTTGGATCTAAAACAAGGAGAGAAAAGAGGAAGCATTAGCCAGGTATTGTCTGGCTAATCCCGGCCCGGAACTAAAGCGCATTTAAAGTGACCCTTCTCAAAGCCTCATCTCTCCCATTTGATGTTTCTCTGATTCAAGGATCTTTTTGCCTGCAACATCTATTTCTCTGTCAACAGCACTCAGAGCATCTCTCTTGCTATCTTTAGTCTTGGTTTATTGATCTCTCATTCCTATCTATCCATCTAATTCTTTTGTGCTTATTTCTGCCTGTCACTCCACTTACTGCATCACACCTGGCCTGTTTTACAATGTGCAGCTCCTGTTGGGCTGAGCAGCCCAGGGGATGAAACTGCTTTGTGCAGAGAAGGACTCCCCTCTGCAGACCCTGCAGTGTCTCCATAGCTGCGTCTGGGGGGGGGAGGGGGGAGGGGTTGAGGGTGAATGAACACAAATTGGACAGCAACCCATGTTGTTAGACCCTCTGCCCTGCCATGGCATACCATATCAGAGGAGATTAGCCAGAGCCTTGATCCTAATGCCATCCTGAATCTGAAAGGCAAGCCATACCCTTGGAGATAAGGGCATCCTTGACATCAGAGTCAGTTCCCAGTGCTGGCAGGTTCAGGGCATGGCAGGGCACAGCAGGGAGCAGGAGAGGTGGATGTGAGGGAGAAAAGCCTGGGAAAAGTGGGGGGGGAAGCGTACCCACAGAGCTGCTTTTGTTGTATTTTCACCTTTCTTGTCTTTAAAGGTGAAATGGAAAAAAAACAAGGCTAAGAACAAAGCCCTGTTACTTATCCTGGCTCATTAACTCATTAACGTTAACACAGGCCATGCTTGGCAAGCGGAACAGGAGGAAGGAGAAGGGTTTGAGCGCGAGTCAACCATAGCCCAGCCAGCTGGGAAAGCAAACTTTATCCCTGGGTGCAACAGGCTCAGCACTGCCACCAGGCAAGGGAAGGGATTGTCCCACTCTGTGGATGTCCCTGCTCACTGTAGGGCATTGGACCAGACAGCCTTCAAGGGTCCCTTCCAACTCAAACAGTTCTATGAGTATAAGACCAAGGCTTTGGGGACAGGACAATTTAGGAAATCAAATCCTCACCCGCATTCCAGAGAGAACAGCAGAAAAGAAAGGGGGAGTGGGGCAGTAATTCAGGCTTAATTAGCCTCATCAAATATTCATCTGGTAATTTCCGTGAATTTACAGAGAATGTTAACAACATCAATACAATTAATTGACTCCAAGATGCTGCAGCCTAAAGCCCATCCCCAAACAGTGAGGCCAGTCGACTGGAGGCCCCAGGTACTGGGATTTACTACAGTAAAGCCTATGGGGACACTGAGCTAAGTGGGGAGTTCCCTCTCCAGCACCCAGGGCTGTATTCTGCAGCCTCCCTGCTGCTGCTGGACACATGGAGCAAGGATGGCACAGAGGCACAAGCCCCATCACAGAAACCAACACTGACATTTCTTGCTCAGGCTCAGAGCAATTGGGGGTGATTGGGTTCCCAAACACCACCCAGGATTTCCTCTCAACATTTCAGCACGCCAGGTCCACGTAAGGCTGTAGTAGAAAAAAAGACTGGAGAAGGGAAAAGAAGTAAAAGCTAACTGCTTTATGAGGACAGATCCGTAAGGCTGAGCTCTCACAGAAACACCAGCTATGCCCTTTGTGTCTGACAGAAAGCAATCAAGCCAAGGCCAGCTCACAGGAACCGGCCACTGCTTTGCGGCAGAGATTTCAACAAGCAGCAGCTGTTTTGTTGCTTGGGTGTTTTTGTTTCTCGTTTCATTTTTCCTTTTTTTCGCGAGACATTTTCTCTCAATTTGTCTTTCTCAAAAGGTCACTTTTAATGACAGCAGCCCACTGGTGCCCATCACTCCAAGACTCTGACAAGCCAGAGGAACTGCCAGACCACACTTCGCCTCCCAGCTACATTCAATGCTCTTTTATTCTCCTAACAGAGAAGGCCACTGCACTATTAGAAAACCTGAGAGCACCAGCACAAGGCAGGACTTTGCACAAGAGAGACCTTGCAATTATGTTTTCTCCAAGGGAGGTGTTATGAGAGCTGGTAGCAGTAGGAAATCTCTGAGCAGACATTCTCCAAGGAAAGGGAACACAGCTTCACTGGAGCTCCACCCAGATAACAGTGAGATCAGTGAGCAGTGAGTAAATGGAGTTCTGGGGAGCAGAAGTTCTGCACACATAAAGGTGGAGCAATGTTAGCTGCACTGTGAGCTCACGGAGCAGGGAAGCTGAATACGTAATACTTGTTGGGAAATGCATGGCCATGGCCCCAAGCAGACCCAACAACAGGAGGTGAGAGCCCCGCGTGCAGCATGTTGCTCCTGGCAAACACATCAATGCCACTTCTCCCTGCACAGCGGTTGGGAATGGCAGTGCTGTTGATGGCATGTGCTAAGTGTTAATTACAGAATTCAGGCTTTCTGTGCTAGTATCATTTTAGCTGGACTAATAACAACAACGGCTCATTGCGTTTTTGGTTATGTTGTTAAAAGTTTTAATTACAGCTGCTGTCCTCCCATCATTCCCTTGGCAGAGACTCTCCTCGGGGCAAAGTGGGAGCTGACACTTGCTGCTCCCTTTCTGCAAAGGGGTGTTTGTGCATCGGGGGCTGGGCTCACCCACTGCCTCTGCCCCACAAAGCCCTTCTGCAGCCATTCCCAGCCACAGAAGGATGCTGCAGGGCTGGGAGTGAGAGTCAGGTATTGCTCCAGCCCCTCTGTCAGCCTCCAGCCCTTTCTTCCAGCCTTGAGCCACAGCCCCCAGCCTCCGGTGCCCCCCCACACCCAAGGCAAGCAGCAGTGCCTGCCTGCAGTCCTCCCTGGGGAGCTGCTCACTGCAACATGCTGGCTTTTAATTTGCTTACCCGAGCAATAAAGCGGAAATGAGGAATAGCAGCTAATTAAAAGTATCGATTCATGTGGCATTCAAAGACATGCAGAGAGGGCCAGGAGGCAAGGAGAGACGAGGGACCTGGAGCAGAAGAGAGGAAAAGAGGACTGCAGCCCTTCGGGTGGGTGCACCTTGCTCCCTGGGACTTCTCACTATGGGGAAGATCTTTGTCCTCCAGCAGTCCCATTCCTACAGGGCACTGTCTCCAAAACACCAGGTCTTTTCTCTATTGAAGCTCCCAAGCCTGCCATTACACCAGCCCTGTGCCAACACCAACTGAAGCTCACTATGCCTTGGGTATTTCTAAGAGTGATGGCAGACCGACAAGGATCCTGGAATGGGGGAAGCACACAGCTGCTGCAGTGGCACAGCCTGCTTAAAGGTCACTGCTCACCATCCCCTCTGACCTTCACATCTGTAAAGCTGTGTGCAAACACACAAAATACACTGCCTTTGTGATTCAGTTATACACAGCCAAGCACACACAGTACATCAACTGGGAAGAAGCTGCTGGAGGGACTAGAAGGCACCTTGGGGCAGCAGGTCCAGACGGTTCCAGTCTGGCTGGTCCACAGTTCATCCATCCTATACTTCATCAAGCACTCTCCACTTCGAGAGCCTGGCTTTCAGTACCAAAATCTGTGTCTGCAGCTCCCATGGAAATGGAAAAAGGGAAGACGGACGCCATCACCACAGACCTGGGGCTCTACTGTGCCTGGGTTTCTCTCAATAGAAACATCTGATTCATTAGATGAGGCAGGTGCTAAGACTGTCCATGTCTGGCCAGCATGTCTGTCTGCAGAAGAGGGTGTCTGCTGAATTCTTGCTTCTCAACAGGAGTTAGAACTTTGAGTTGTAATTAAAAAACAAGTAGAGTGAAGAGTATCTCGACAGCTCTCTGCCAGTGACAGGGCTATGAATACACTCAGAAGCACCTGCAGACATCCATGAGAAGAGAAACCAATGTTCTTCTGCTTATTACCAAATGTCACCATCTCCCCACCCCTCCATCCCGTGTAGTTACCAACAGCTGTCCTCATGGCATGGGAGAAGAGCCAAAAGCATGGTCCCCTTGATCCCACTCACCAAGCAAATCCACTATGGCCTAGATTTGGGAACAGGGTCCCCAAGTGCAGCATCACCATCTGGGAACTACATCATCTTTGACATCCCTTCCAACCCAAGCCATTCTGTGATTTATGATTCAGGATCACCCTTGCTCAGAGGCATGGATGATCCTGCAGGCAAGGACTTTTCTACTGCATATGTTCCAAAAACTCCTCAGAGAAGTACCAGAGTACTTTCAAAACTCATAACCTTCAGAACAGCCCTGGCAACCTCCTCAGCAAGGTTTGCACTCACACCATGGGTACAGGGCGTGGAACATCCTTCAGCCTCCACCTTGAGTGTTTTCCGGGCTTCTTCTGAGCCCCAGGGAAAGCCATGGGGGATTGCATGTGCACACTTGTGCATTCAGCCTTCCTCTGTCCCCAGGCAGCAGCAGCTGGTGGAGCAGGGCAGGAGAGGTGCTGGAAAGGTGTCCCGAGTCTTTCCCTCCATCCCTCCAAGAGAGACAAGAATGGCTTCACCTCCTGCTCACCCTGAGCCGCTGTCATGGTAACACATGTTCCCATTTGGGAAAGAATGGGTACTTCTGCTTGTTTATTCAAAGAGGAGGCAGCACTCTGGTATTTCAATCATGGGAGGAGCAGGGAAGCAAGACAGTCAGAGGTGGATCATGGACTGGATAACCCAAACTGGTCACTCTGTGCTTCAGCAAGGCAAAGCTTACCAACACCACACCTGCAAGAGGGCTGCAGCACTCAGCCACTCCACCTCTGCTCCTCATAGCTGGGCACGTGCCCTTGGGGCCAGAGATATTCTCTCCAGAGCACACTGAGACCCTGCACTAAGGCTGACAGAGGACTTGAACTCCACAGGACCAAAGACGGCCTGAGCACCAACCAGGCTGTATGGCACAGGGGTGCTCAGCAGCCACATTTCCTCCATAGGGCAGAGCTTGCATCAGTGAGTTCAGACTCAGTGAAACATCTCAGGAAGGTTTCTGTCTCTTACAAGTCCTTAGACACACAGGGCTGCAAACAACACTCCCATTGCTCAACCACAACAGACCCTTTAGCAGAGCTTGGAGCTTCAAGAGACTGCAGCTCAGCTGAACCTCAGCAGATACAGTGCAGTTAGGAAGAGCAAAGGCTGAGGTTTCAGCCTACATACCTGATCCAGGGCTCCATCTGGAACCACTCGACAATCCTAAAATCCAGTGGTCCAGGCCTATATGAACCTTGCTGACCTGACACTGGCTAAATTAGCTCTCTGGAACAGGAGCAAAGCCAGGTTATTAGCGTGGTTGTCTAAGGAGAAGAGACCTGTTTGGAGCCTGTTTGGTTCACCAAAGTGCTTCTTCATAAGCATCTTCTGAAGAACAGATAGCAGGTGGGCAGGAGTCATCCAAGTTGTGTCCTGGTAGGACCCCTCCATTTCCCCCAGCTGTGAGATGTGTACTTACCTTTCCCACAGGCCCACAGGAGAGATTTTCTAGGTATCAACTGGAGATGATTACTTCTTTCCTAGAAACAATGTTCAGAGAGAAGGAGAACCCAATACCAAACAAAGCATTTATGGTTGATTCACCTAGCCTTTTTCTACAGCTCTGGTACTGAGTAGATTTGCAGAAATCTGCAGCAGAGGTCAGGGGGCTCCTCTGGCTCGACAGCACTGAAAGGAGCTGCCTGGCAATCCCCACGCCTCCCCCCTCTGCCCCCTCTGGAGGTAAAGCCACAAAATATTTGCTCCGACTTGATGTCTCCTATTCACAACACACAGCTGAGTAAGAGCCTCTGCTGTACAGGGGATTACATTTTTTTTTTTTTTTTTGGTAATAGGAGAGATCCAACAGAAACAAAACTATAGATGATATACAGCCAGAAGAGTTTAATGGACCCTCTGCTTTTCCTCCTGGGTGCCAACCAGCATGCACAGCCTTTGGCATCTCCAGGACAGCCTTACAGGGAGAGGTTCATACTGCAGCCACCAGTAATGGGCAGCCCCAGGGTGCAGCTGCTGTGCCCCATGTCCTCTCTGCTGAGGATGCAGGCAGTCCAGCAGTGCAGCTGTGCCACTGTGCTCTTCTCTCCAGCATCTGCCTGTTGGCTCTCTGGAAAAATCATGGAGCTACTGCTAATTTCATTAGCAGGCCCATCAAGCGGTTCATCAGTCTGTGATTTCCTGGCTTGCTGCCTCGAGAAAACAAACGGGATCTGCTCTGCATTCGGAAAGCCATCCTCCGGGGTAATTTGTCTGACAGCTTAAAGTTTCCCGAGTGGATTATTATCTCGGATTAAAACTGAGGGGGGGTGAGAGGAAGATCGGTTTTTTTTTCGTTTTCTCCAGCCAGAAGTGAAGATATCCCCTAAACTGTGAGCATCTCCCCCAGCCGGAGGCAGGAGCTGCCCTGCTCCAAGGACGGGACGGGCCGCCCGCACCGCCCTGCAAACGCAGCGCAGGGAAAAGCAAACCCGGTGCTGCGCTGCCCTCCGATGCGGGGCCGTGCGGCGGTTCCGCGGCTCACAGCTCCCTCTCCCGGCCCAACTGCGGCAGCCGCAGCCTCCGTCCCGTCTACCCGAGCCCGGGGAGACGCTCGGTCTGAGCGGGGAGCGAAGCTGAGAGCCGAGGGTTTGGTAGCAAAAGGGGACGTCAGAGCAGAAGACAGTTCATCTCCAACCACAGTCAGCTTAGGTCTGACAGAAGCCCCCCCCCCCATATTTCATCGAGGCAACCAAAAAAGACATTATCATGCTCCGTGTTCTAATTTTGCTAATTTAATCTTCCCTCTCCCAGAAATCCCAGAAAGCAGGGCCATTTCATTTCAAACAGAAAATCATCCAAGATAAAGGAAGTCAGGCTCATTTTGGAGGGAAAAGAAAGGACAAAGCAAGTGTTCTCCATTTTCCACCATGAGCCTTTGTGCTTTGGCATGCCCTCATCTGTCATCCCACTATTTTAGCCAAACTATGAGTTGAATTTGACCCAGCACATGAATTTCCCAAGAATTCCCTTCTCTAACAAGCTTCCTCCTCTTTGGAAGCCTCTGGTGATGGTGCTGAGCTTGCAGGGATTGCATGGCCACTCTCACCTGCTTGCACCATGAACCCACAGGGCTTTGCTGGTGGCCGTGATGGTGTGAGATTTTTGTCCTTGCACACTTATCCCTATGACTGCCATTCATTTCTCCAGACAGCAACTGGCCTTAAACTCCCACTGACTACAAGAAAACCTCCTGCCTAAGAAAATAAATGTGTTCTATGCTCTTTCTGAGCTACCCACAGTAAAGCAAATATGGGCACAGTTGGGCCCTATCACTGCTTTGTTCCTTAAAAATATGTCATTTCAGTCATACCATCCCTGGCACATCCAGCCATCATTAAGTAGATGAGAAACAGCTGCTATCTTCGTTCCTCTCACAGTGCAACAGGCACTGTCATTCAACAAGGAGCAGTCTTCACATCCACACTTCACTCATCAGCCAAATCCTCTGTAGTCCAAATGGAAATCCCTCCACTACTGCAGCAGGAGAGCAGGAGGGAGTGCTGTTTTCTGGTAAGAGAGATGTTTGGGCTACCCAGGTGTCTGTGCTGGGGCAATTTGATGGCTGAGCACTGAATACAGCAGAAAGAACAGAGCAGTGGGCAGCTGCCTGCTCTTCTAGCTGGATGCACAGCCTTGGAGTAAGAGGTGATGACCTATGGGGTGACAGTGACCCAGACAAGCTTCCCTGTATGCAGATATGAGAGGCACAAGTTGGACTTTCTCACTTGAGTCCAGGTACCCCCCCATCAAGGTTCACATCCCACTTTCTACTAAGGCAAAAAGAAGAAGTGTGATTGACAAAGACCTTTTCCTGAAGCTGGAAGGAAACATCAGTAGTGACATTAGCCATCCTCCTCTTACTGACCCAAGTCAGAGGTTTCAGAAGAAATAAGACAAGATTGAGGAGGAGCTAGGATAGTTGCCTGATTTGGAGCCATCTCAGGAGCTGCCACTCAGTGACAATGCTAAGAACATGAGAGAAGTCCTGTCAAGGCAATCAAAGGTGCTGCCACGGGAAATAGAAACTGCCTCAGCACAAGGCAAGACATCCTGTAGCTGAGATCTGCACCCTCTCATTGCAACCCAGTAGGTGTAGCTTTACCCTCAACCTCAGACAGGCTGTCTGAACTATCTGAGAAGAAGTCCTCCAGATCCTGCTGCCTCATTTGGGACTCCAGAACAGTGATGCGCTGCTTGAGCTTCATCTGGGCATCATTGTACTCTGTCAGGAGCCGTCCAAGGCGAGTGTGAAGTGTGTCCAGGTTCAAGGTCAGTCTGTCCAGCTTTTCTTCCACACTCTTCCCTTCCATGCTTTCTTCTTCAGCTGACTCATCCAGCAGGCCTTCCTTGCTAAGGATCTCCCGGCCACGTTCCTCCAAGACCTTTTTGGCATCGGGATACTCTGTGACCGCTTCCATCAGATCTTCCTTTGACAGGCAGAAAAGATCAGAGTAGCCCAAGCTACGGATGTTGGCTGTGCGCCTGTTGCCCATTTTGCTCCCTTTGATGTTCAGGATGCTGATCTCACCAAAGCAGCCGCCTGCAGTGAGCAAAGCATATTGCGTTGTTCCATCATCTGCCACCACAGCCAGCTTCCCTTCCTTGATGATGTACATCTCTTTTCCAATATCTCCCTTCCGGCAAATGTAATCCCCTGGGCTGAACACCTGAGGGCGAAGCTTCAGCACCAGCTCCACCAGTAGACCTGCCTCACAGTCCTGGAAAATCCTCACCTTCTTCAGTGTCTCCAGGTGAACGTTGATGGCAATCTCTGCCCTTAGCTTATCAGGAAGACTCCTGAGAACTTCCCGCTTATCTACTGCCTTCTTGTTGGTCCACAGGTAATCAAACCACTTGATGACTTTGGTTTCCATGTCTTTGCTCACCTTGCGGAACTGCATGTAGTGTTTAATGGCATCAATTTTTGCCTGGAACTCTGCTCTGGTGGCATTCATGTTGGATATCATGGACCCTACATTCCCCACAATGGTGGCAAAGATGAGGACACCGATGAGGAAATCAAAGATCACAAAGAGGTATTCTTCATCACGCACAGGAGGAGGGGTCTCTCCAATGGTAGTCAAAGTCAGTGTAGACCAGTAGAGACAGTAGACATACTCCCGGGTGAGATACCCGTATTCAGGGTCTGTGACATTGGGATAGACCCAGGTATCTTCTCCAAAGCCTATGGCCTTGGAGATGGCATAGTAAATGCATGCATTCCAATGGATGATCACCAGTATATAAAGAACCAAGTTGCCGATGCGGAAGATGTTGGGGTAGCTGGTTCTGGTCTCTGTTCTGTCAAAGAACTCAAACATGCGGGAGAAGTGCAGCAGCCTGTTGAATCGCAGCTCAGGGCGGTGCAATCCCACAGCAAAGTACACCAGGTCTGTGGGCAGGATGGAGAGAACATCCAGCTTGAACTGTAAGGTGTAGATGTAGTTATCCCGTAATTTCTTCAGGTCCTTAACCAGGAGGCCCTGTTCCAAGAAACCTAACAGAGAAGGGAATGAGAGAATTATTTTGGCTTTTGTTAAACTCTATGGCAGGCTTTGTAAGCACTTCTGATAAATATTTCATGGTATGCCATGTAAATGTGCATACAATCCTCCAAACATTACCAGTTCCACCTGTAAGCCAAGTAGGTGGCTTACAAGCTTTTGTTATCAGGCATTTGGAAAAAGCCATGTAAAGATAATGCTTAGGAATTCACTCTGTTCCAGGAAGAAATAGGAACACAAAGGTTTTCCTTCTCCAGATCAGGAATTATTGCAGTTCCAGACAGAAGGTGTACAGCCACCTCCTCCATTCCAAAAGCATTAAATACTACCATTTTTCCATGTAGATAATTCACTAGCTGAACTTGTGCAAAATCAGAGATACAGGCATTCAACTCTGCCCGAATACTAATAGTAATGTGGATAATTTTGTACAATTATTCAGAGGTGAAATTGGAAGCCAAGATGATCAATCTTTCATTCTGAAACTTACCTCATTTCTCAGATCTTTAAATTAGACTCTTTCTCTGGAGACTTGCTTCATACTAGTGAGAACCAAGGTAGACAAAACCCTCCTTTTAATGGAGCTGTGGATTAGGTCCCTCTACTTTTAGGATATTAGAGCAAAGCATTCACAAGGCAGGATGCTCACCTGTGCGCAGGCGGATCACTATGTCCCCAGTGTAGATGCAGTCTGAGATATAATCTAGCACCAGCCAGAGGACAACATAAGTCTTCTGCAGGTCACTGAAGCAAGCCCTGCAGGATGAGGTAGTGAGACCAACAAATCTCTCTTCCAACCGAACGCAGGCTGATTCTTTCCTTTAGCTTCCCACCACCCCACAGTCATCAGCACCAGCTGTCTGAGCCTCACCTGAGCCACAACAAGGAGGTGAAGATGAGGGATAGAGGAGACAGGAGCCCTGCAACATCCCAGCTCACCTGGCCACAAGCAAGCACCAGTTGTAAAGAACAGGAACAGCAATGACGGCCAGCCAGCGGTAATACCAGTCCCCTGCAGGGTCCACCACAAAGGATTGCCATTTCTTCCTGGAAGCAGAGAGAGGCCAGAGCTGGCAATGCGTGAATAAAGGGCTAAACATAGAAAATCGGGTTGGAAGGAACCAACCGCATCATCCCCTTCATCCTTTGCACTAGCCTGGATCAAACAGCTGCAGCTTGACTGCCAATCTGTAAGCTAAATCCAGTCCCAGGAGTGATAAGTAAAAATGTCCCACATTGTTTAAGTTCCTTTATCCCCCAAAGTAATGCTCATTAGCATAGCAGAAGAGAAACCACAGCATGGCAAGGCAGAGCAGGTGGCCTCCGTGAGCCGCAGAGGCAGAGCCAGAAACAGATGTACAGAAGAGGATGACCAGAAAACTTCTGTTAGATGACCTTGCCTCTCCTAAATGAGGCATGGATTGGAGCCAGGCAGATCTGAGAGAAGAAGATTAATTAGAGCGGGAAGGAAAGCTTGCTGCACACCAGAGGGAGCACCAGGGGGCTGCCCAAGCCCCAGAGCAGTGGCCGGCATCACAGAGCTGCCATCCCACACCGCCTGCCTGCGGCCTGCTCAGCCCTCTGTCCAGCCTTTGAACTGCTCCCAAGCATTTGATCCTGCTCATCTTGGGGTTCTGAGATAAGATGCATGTGCTCCCATGGCCAGATCTCACTGGAGGAGCTGGGGAACAGGAACTCTGCAGCTGGACTGATAGGCTCAGCCACCACCACCTGCTAGGGTAAAACACCTCTCCTTGCATCCTCACCTCCCTTCCAGCTTTGAAATGTGCAAAGCTCCCTCCATCAGCAGGAAAAACAACCCACTTGCCAGCACATTCTCTGTGCTCACCCCGCTGCTTCCAACAGCTTCAGAAGCAGACGTGTGCCTTGAAGCCCCCACCAGTGGTGTGCCAGGTGGGACCGGAACTCAGAGCAGGGCCAGCAGTGCTCCTTTACTCTTCCTCTGGGTGCAATCCTGAACAACCACGTGGTTCTCCCCACGTTACAGGAGTGTGTTTTGCTCAGGACAGGATTGATGTGCAGCTTAAATATTTTCCGAGAAAGGGACCCCTTGCAATCTGAGACATAAGGTAACTGGCATCTGGGAGACACCAACTCACCTGCAACCAGCCAGCACTGCTGTAACACTGTATCACAAGTACTAATAACCTCAATGGCAATGATAATCATGTTGGTAGTTTCAGCTTTAAGTCGCCAATGCCACCATCTCCCCAGGAGAGCCGTGGTAGTCTCCCTTCTGAAGTCTGTGGGGCAGCACCAAATGCACACACACACCCCCGAGCCCAGGGACCTTTATCTTATCCCTTCAGCAGGGATTTACAGGCCGTAGGGTGATGGCACTGAGCTCTACTGTCCCATCCTCTGCAGACAGCTTGCAGAGTGCAGCTTTTCCTAGGGAGCCATAGGCGTGGAGCAGCCCTCTCAGCACACATCAGCTCCTCTCCCTCCAGTAATTAACAAGCTCCTTTTCACCTCACAAGGCAGAGTAGGTTTTTGGTTTTTTTTTTCCTGACTAGCAACAGCCCTGATACAAGGCTCAGATACTTGCCTCCTATAGAAAAGGATCATTTCTTGGTGTTTTAATTACCACATACAATGGTAGGGTCCAGGCTAGTCCGTGAGCTTTGCCCCTTAATTAGCCAGCAGAAGAAAAGCCAGGTTATTGCTTTTCACCAGCAGTGCGAGCTGAGGAGATGAAAGCACTGGGTCTGAATGAGCCTTTTCAGAAAGCTGCCATGACGGTGTCTGCCCTCGGAGGCGGGGAGACGGGCAGCAAACACACTCCCTTCATTTCCTTTCCTCCTGCAATGATGAATGAGGCTGGAGGAGCCCGCTGGTTTGTGCTTCCCTTGGCATCCAGCATGGACTCTCCATGTCCCTCAGCTCATCAGATGCACAGCAGCCAGTACAGCTTTTTGCAGACCCACCTTGGCTCAGATGCCAGCAGAGCTCAGCGGAGCCTTCCCACTGCTTCCACCCCCCGTCCCTGGGCAGAGCTCAGCCCACTGCCCATGGGACACCTGTCTCCCCCATCACTGCCGGCACAGCATCGCATGTGGCCAATCTTCAGCCCAGGGAGGCTGTGTCACAGGGAAGGGCCCTACTTTTTGGTTTTCTCCTCGGCCTCCTCATCCTCCGGATCGCTGCTGGTATCAGCAGGCACTGTCTGCAGCTCAGGGCCTTGGAAGCGCTCAAGGAAGGGGTCTGGCCTCTGCTGCTCCTCCTGCAAGCTCTTTCTGGCCCAGTCCTGCAGCACCAGCACGAGCCTGACAATCCTAAATGGGGGAGAGAGGCAGAGTCAAGCAAAGGTTTGTGACAAAAGCCAGGTACAGAAGGTTCAGACAAGAGCCTATGCAACAGCTCTCCAGCTTCTTTCCATGCTCTGGAAATGCACAGGACCCGGCCCTGCCCCACAGCCTGGCCCCAAACCGCTACCTGGCCAGGGCTCGTCTGCTTTGGAAAGGAGGGGCAGCTGGCTGCTCCCCAACATATGCAGGAGTTCCTCTGCGCAGCTCCAAGGTCTCATCCTGGGTTGAGTGGGTCCTGCAGTGGGGAGAAGGGATGGCCATGGCTTCACTGCACATCTCAATGCCAGCCCACACCCTACTGGGTGAACCAGGGGAAGCAGACAGCGGGGGTGTGCCACTGTCCCCTGAGACTCAGCCCTGCCCCACCAATGCCACCCTCTCCTGAGCCATCCTGACCTGCTTGTGCTGAGCTCTGCTTTCTGTGCATCAGTCCCGGATCTGGTTGGCAGGGGTGGGCAGGGGCCAGGCAGCTGCAGGCCATTACTCCTTGCCATCATCCTTCCAGCAAGCTGCCCCAGGGACCTAGCAAGAGCAAAGAGCAGGAGCTCAGGGAGCAGGAGGCAGTGTATGGTGTGAGCATTGAGTTATGGTACAGCACCAGAGGAAAGAGGGGCAAAGCCTAAGAGATGTGCCCACCCCGTGTTTTCCATGCAGCTCTCACTGCAGAGCCCTGTGAGGCATTGCGCTCTCCCCAGAAGGCCCTACATCTGCCCCTGAAAGATGTTCTCCCCACCACCTGGGCTCCTCAGCCATTGCCAGGGCAACAGCATCTGTAGCGCTGTGCCCTAGTGACGAGCTGCAGCTCTCCTACAGCCCAAGGGTGAGAAAACAGCCCCCAGGAGGGATGGGAGAGCATGGCCACCGAGGGGGGAGATGCTGTTCACACAGCAGCACAAGATGGGCTTAGCATGTACAAGACCCTTGCATTTGAGCAACCTGCCCATTGAGCCCCTCCACCACCCTGTAGCCACGGGCACGTGGGCAAAGCAGGCTCCTGCTCTCCCACAGCAAATCCCACAGATGATGAACTGCATGGTCAGGGGTAATGCCTTGTACAGCCCTGCCCATGCCACCATTATGCACACACATTGTGGTGGTCAGGGACCACACACGCAGAGCTGCCCACAAACCCAGCCACCTCCCCACAGTGACAGAGCCACCACCAAGATGCCAATACCACCCACTTACGAGCCTGATGTCCCTCGAGGCCTCCAGCAAGCTAGCAGGGGTTGGCAGGGGGCATCTCCTCATAGGAGCCTCAGCAAACCACAGCCACGTGGCTGCAGCGGGGTCCCCAGTGCCCAGGACAGGTGATGCACAGTGTGTGTCCCCTCGCTGCAGCACACTCCCAGCCCCTGGGCTCCCTGCCCCAGGCAGCACAGTGTGCGTCAGAGCAGTCAGCCACAGCAGCTTTGTACCCAGGAATCAAAGGGAGGAGGGACACTGCTCCCTCCCACACATCCCCTTCTTCCCCATCGACCCTCCCTCCCCTCCATCCAGTTACCTGTTCTCAGGCAGCAGGAAGCCGCATTTGTTTCTCAGGAATCCCAGAGAAGAGAGCTGCAGAGTTTGATGATGATCGTGAATTGAGCCTGTCACTGGTGTCTGCCTTGTTGTTTTGCACACAGAGCCACTCTGACAACCAGCTGGCAGAACGCTTGCATCCCCAAAACAATAAGGAAAGGGCTAACTTTCATTCTTTCCTACTCACATCCAACCACGTGCAGCGACTGAAGCTGGGTCAGTCCTTTCCATGGACACGGATTCAAGCACATCGTGCAAGTGTGATCTGAGAGCAACAGCATCCAGGGTCCGTTCAGCACCAAAACTTCACCTTTTCTTCCTTCAAAGCCTCATTCCCCACCTCACTGAAGATCTTGGCAGGAGTGAGCTTGAATAGATGTGGAACTTCTGCAGCCTCGGTTAGCAGCACTGGAGGGACACACCGCCCTCCTTTGTCCCCATGCCACAGAACCAGCAACAGGCCAGAAGTAGTGGCAGCAGCTTGTCTCCCTTCCCACCTCTCCTTTTGCTCCCTGCCTGCAGCCTCCTACAAAAATGTGGGAGCTCCAGGAGCCTCGCTGCTTGTGTCCCTTTGGTGCTCACCACACACCTCCCTCCAGTGCCAGACTGCATGAGCTGCCTCTTTTTCTAAGCACGTTGTTGTGGCAGCCTCCCCAGGGGACACCCAGCTCTCCCACACGTACCTGCCTGGGACAAGGAAGGAGGAAATCTGCAGATGCACTGCAGATGCACCAAAGAGCAGGGCAGCATCCTGCCGCCAAGAGGGAAAACCTCAGCCACTCCAAACCAGGATTAAGTGGCACAGAAGACACATCCAGCACACAGAGTTTATTAAAACATGCACTTCATGGGTCGGTGTTTCTAGATTTAAAGAAGGACTTGAGCCTCAGGCACAGGACTGGAATTTGACCCAGCGGCAGCTCAGCACCACACAGCCCTTTGCTCAAACCTCCCCCCAGTGGGAGAGGAAGAGAATCAGGGAAAAGAAAACAAAGTAGAACTCATAGGTGGAGGTTAAAGCTATTTACTAAGACAGAAAAGGAAGAGAAAAGGAAAATAGTAATGATAATAACATATATTTACAAAGTAAGTGATGCACAATGTAATTGTAGACCACCCACCTACCAGTGCCCACCAGTCCCCAAGCAGCAGCTGCTCCACCAGCTCCCCACCACTGCCAAGGCTTTCTGCATGATGCCAAGTGGTGTGGAACACCCCTGTGCTCAGTTGAGGTCAGCTGTCCTCAGTCCATCCCCTCCCATCTCCCTGTGCCCCCCCAGCCCCTCACTGGCAGCACAGTGCCAGAAGCTGAAGACTGAAAGGTCCTTGGTAGTTGCAGCACTGCTCAGCAACAGCCAAACATCAGTGTGTTATCAGCCCAGAGCCAAAATGCAGCACCATACCAGGCACTATGAAGAAAAAATTCAACTCTGTCCCAGCTGAAACCAGGACAAAAAAGTCACTTTCTACCCAATACAACCTGCCAATTAGCCTTCAGGAACACATCCCATCTGATCACCTCACTTGCATGTATTTCCAGCCTGTCCACATTCCCGAGCCATGCCAGGAACCTTGCTGCCATCCCTTACACACAATGCTGTAGCACAGACCCCCTTCCTGCTCTCACCTACAGTAAATCTCAGTGCTGTCCTCAACCCAGACATCAGCCACAGGTTCAGACCTGCAATTACTTGTGGGACAGTTATTTATTAGTAAATGTCCAGCTGCCAGATTTACAGCCATGGAGGCTTGATGCAGCGGCAGGCAGGGAACAGCTAAGCATCCATGTCTGTAAATAAGCCATTGAGACATCTGGGTGATTTGCAGATCCAGCTAAAATCATTTATAAGTGCAACAGAGAGGTCCTATTGCCAACACCTGCCCCAGGCCTGCAGGCACCGCTTCAGCAGATGCATTGGATGAACCACAGTTCACTGTGAATCCAAGTGTTCCTAAACATCAAAGAAGGAAAGAAACAGCAGAGTTGTTGAACTGGGCTTGGTTTTTGGCACCTGAGCCAAGGATTCCCCTCACCTGTGCTGTTGTACCATGCTGAAGTTACAACTTGGCAGCAGACTGGGAGTGATCCTGCCCTCTGGCACTGGCAATCTCACAGATACCCACTGCTGCCCAAACGGGCAACTGTCCATGGCCTGTCTGGTGCCTGCACTGTTATTACAAGGTCTTACAATTACCCTGGGGAGGTTTCCCATGTACATCTCCCTGGGAAAAAGCCAAGCTCCTGGATAAGTCCAGAGTCCAGAGCTCAGCAGTGCTCTTATAGCCACCTGGGATCTGAGCACTTGCAAACCCACTGCTGAGAGCCTCCAGCACAACAGCAGCTGAGGAGGTGGTGCCACAGCAGAGGCCATAGATGATAGAATCATAGAATTGTTTGAGTTGGAAGGGACCTTTAAAGGTCATCTAGTCCAACTCTCCTGCAGATGGCAGCCTCTGGCTCCTCCAGGCCCACCCCTCCCCTGGAGCAGGGGCTGCCCTGGCACGGGACAACTCAGTTGCTCAAGGAAAAAAAGAAAACCTAGCAGCAGTTCAAAAACACCCAAACACTCTGCACAAGCTTTTGGGGTAGAAGTTGAAGAGACCACAGCAACCGTCAGTGGCACAGCTGCCCAGAAAGCTGTGGGTGCCCCATCCCTGGAGGGGCTCAAGGCCAGGTGGGATGGGGTCCTTGGCAGCCTGAGCTGGTGGGAGCAGCCAGCCCATGGCAGGGGTCGGGACTGGGTGGGCTGAAAGTTCCCCTCCAATCCAAGCTATCCTGTGGTTCTATGAATTGGCTGAGAAATTTTATGGAGGCAGAACTGAGTCGTCCAAGCTGTGACACAGGCAGGGGACCAGCTCAACCATGGCCTAAGGCTGTAACAGGACCTGATGTCCACAGAAACCTAACACTTGGCTTTGTGCTTCCTCCAATACACTGCCCAAGGGGCAGAGGCTCTCCCATTGATCTGTGCAGGACAAATACCTCCCATGTCATTCACAATTTTCTTATGAGGCTTGGGCTTTTCACAGCAGCTTTCCACATGACCACTGACCCTATCAAACACACCACATAGTTGCTACATACACCAAACACAGCCCAGCCCTGGGACTGTGCACACTGGACCATGCTTCCTGTCCCACCCCACCACTCCCTGTCATCCATCTCCAGCTGCTGTGGCACCAGGTCCAGCTTTACGGTTCCAATTCAGATCCTAAAGGATTCCAAGAAGCAGGTGAAGTTCAGAAGAAACACACAGTTTTACCATCCACAGTAGGTGAGCAAGGATCCTTTCTCTGCTCTCACCCAGGGTGGGTCAGGGAGCCCAAAGCACAGAGTCATCTCCACAGCCAGAGCCAGGTGTTGACGAGGCAGGCAGAGAGCAGCATGGAGTACACCAGGGGCTCCTCTTTCCGCCAGGCCTTGTGCTGCTCCTCCAGCACACACAGCCGCTCCGAGATCCTTGCCAGCTGCAAGGAGAGCAGCGTGAGGAGCACCACCCAGGGCTAGTTGGCAATGCCAGCAAACCAGGCCCTAGCAACAAGCCCTGGAGTACCCTCAGCCACCCTCCTGCAGCTTTCCTAGGAAACACCTGCGGCCCTACGCTCCTTCTCTCACCTCCTTTTTCATTGCTGCAGCCTCAGCCACGATGACCTCCTCCGGGGCTGCGCCAACCTCCTGGGAGCTGCGGGAGGAAAACAGAGATGCACACCATTCAGGAGGTGCAGTTACCTTCCTGCACACATGGCACTGCCATGGGGAGCCCAACCATGCAGCACTGTGTGCACACCCAGGTCGCGCTGTCAGCATGCAGCATTGGGAGAGAGGAAACTGCACTCACACAGCAACTACCAACTTCTTCGTACCCCCGTCATGCCGATACCTCCACCGTGCAGCCCACAGTGATCACAACAAAGCACTCAACACATGCTACAACAGGCAACAGGAAAACCACATGCTTGTGTTTCTTTAGAGACCCAACAGAGAGAAAACATATTTACCCAGAGTCCATTTCCTATAGCCAGAGGAATCCACTGAGGATTGGATAAACCATCATTAGAGCAAGTCAGGCAAACAGAGATCCCACAGCCAGTGCCCCAATGGAGGGATGGTATTTACCCAGTAAGAGAGGACCCAGTGGGTAGGAAGCAGCTACTAGTGGGGGGACCTATCTGGCCATGTGCCAGCCTGCCTGGGTTTGCTGGCAGCAGGATTTGATCCTCTCCAATACTTCCCTCACAAAAGGCATTTTTTGCCCTCACAGCAAATGTTATTTGCAACCAGAAGCATAAACAAGGATTCCAACCATGCATCGCTTCCCTCCTTCCCTGAAAACAAAGGGACAGAGGCCATGGATGAGCATCTCCTGCAGATACAACCTTGCTCCAGGGCTCACAGCAGAAAGCCACAAATAAAGTAGATCCATGCTGAGAAATTAGAGTTGCCATGTTCATCTGTTGTTCCCATCACTATAGGGTAGCACTCCATCAGCTCATCTGTAATCCAAAATTCTCCTGTACACACCAACATGGTGGTGCTCCATCTCTGGAGACACTCGAGGTCAGGCTGGACCAGGTTCGGAGCACCTGATGGAGCTGTGGATGTCCCTGCTCATTGCAGGGGAGTTGAATCTGATGGCCTTTAAGGGTCCCTTCCAACTCAAACCAGTCTATGTTTTGCCACAGGCCCTCATTGACATGTTATGGGTTAGCGGGGTTGAATGAGTTCTTCTGGGGAACTCACTCATGACATTCAAGGAATTGGCCTGAAAACGCACTCATGAGATAATGCATCCACGTAATGCAGCTGTGGTAAATATGAAAGTCACAACAGAAAGAATATCCAATTTCACCAAGTAAAAAGCCATTAAAATTGGACATTTCCTGCAGCTTTTACTTGAAAAACCCCATTGACACAAGTGAACACCCTTTACAGTAGAGAACAGAAATTACCTCTGATGACTCATACTCCTCAAGAGGTCACTGCCATGGAAATATTTCAGCCTTTCTCTGAGGCCAGAGCTTTCTTCATTAAAATTTCAGGATAAACAAGTGAGTGCAGTCACTTTTCTATTGTTGTGTGGAGTACGAAAGAATGCATACATTTGAAATGATGCAGAGTACCAAGAAAAGGTGTTCCAAGTCGCCTGGCTCCAAAGGGAGATGGAGAGCTGGGAAGAACTCAGGACTCACCCCACTCTTTAAGTTCCTTCCTCCACAGTATCACAGCTAAAACTCCTCCACGTCAGACAGGAGGAGGTCTATGTGTGCAATAACCAAATTTTTAGAAGCTAAAAAAAACTTCACATTTGAAGATGTCCCTGCTTTTAAGCAGTGTGCTGGCCATCACCTGGTACTGCCCACAGAGAGAAACAGCTGCCTGCAGCCCTGCTCCAGGCAGGGAGGGAAGGTACCATGTGCCAGGGTGGCATGGATGATGGATGCTCCCCCTCCTCCCCATCTGCCTGGAGGTTTTGCTCAAGGAGGATCAGAAATATTCTGTCAATTCAACCTTGGTGATTCTGTGATTTTTAGGTGCTTCTATGCGGAGACAGGATTTGGATTAGATGATTCTTATGGGTCCCTTCCGACACAGGATAGTTGATGGTTCTATGAAAAGGTTACAGAAGAGCAACCAAGAGATTGTCATGCATGTTATGAGGACATGGGAGAGGTGTCTTGGTGACAGGATCAAGACTGGGACATCTGTGCTGGGTTTTGATTCCCTTCCCACATTTCTCTCCATCACGCTATCAAGGCATGCAGAAAGAGTAGCACTGAAGAGTAGCTGAAAACCAGTAGTGTCCCAGGAGGTGTTAGGTCCCTTGGGTGGCACAAAAACAAGCAGGAGGCACCCAGAGCTGGCAGGATAGGTAAGAAGAAGGGGCTGGAGCAGCCATGTCCTGTGAGGTTAGAAAGCTCAGGGCTGGCTCCCGCCCTGGCAAGGCAAAGCTAGGTCTTTGTAGAGCAGCAGGGAGGTGGCTCAGGACAAGCCAACGTCACCTGGATGGCACTGGGTCTTGCAGAGAGTTCTGGACACGGTGGAAGAGCACCTGACCCAGCAGGTACATGGTCTGGAAGATGTTCTGCATGGAGTAGATCCTGCCCGTCCTGGCAAGGAGGGGAAGTGGAGCACTGTGAGCAGGTGGGGGGCAGGTGTCCAGCCTGGGATGCACACAGAACCACAGTGGTTACTGCCTGGCCTCACACAGCACAATCACAGGCCCCATGTCTCTCCAGCAGCTCTGAGCACCACAGGGCGATGCCATCAACACCCAGATCTCTGTGTCTCCGGGTGAGAGGAGCTCCTCCAGCAGCCCAAGTTCAGTCACTTGGATCCTCCAAAGGCAGCAATAACAGTGTGACAACCACACCTCTCTGCCAGCCCAGGACAGGCTTTACTCCAGGCAGAAGGTGGATCTGCTCTGGAATTAAGCTCAAGGATTTTTTCCACTGGAGAGAAAGACCATGATGTCAACCACATTACTGTTCACAAAAAGCACACATGCTCTTTGCTCACCCTGGCTGCAAACCCAACAGCCAGGCAAGGACCCACAGTGCTGCCACCAAGCTCCAAGTGGGGACATGCTGTCCCATGTGCCTCATGTGGCAGCAAACCTCTCCTTACTGATACCAGAGGACACTTTCCTCTTAACTGGCTTCACGCAAGACTAGAGCTAGCCATAATTTGGATTCTCCCCATCTTGGGGCACCAACACAAAGCACCAAAGACCCCATGGATGCCAGTCCCTACCCACCCTGCACCACTCCAGGCCCATGCTCACCGCTCGTGGTGCAGGGCTGGGCTGGGCAAGGCCAGCTGGGTGCTGTCACCTGGGGACCACCGTGATCCACTGCTGTGCTGGCTCTGCCGCCGTGACCTGCTGCTGTGGTGGCCCTGTTGGCATCAAACACAGGTGCATTAGGGTCAGTGAATCATTAAGGTTGGGAAAGATCACTAAGATCATCCAGTCCAACCATCAACCCATCACCACCACACTCAATTTAGGCAGAGTCAGCCCTGTACCACATGAAAAGCCCTCACTGGTGGGGGCATTGCTCAAGCCCCAGCCCAGTAAGACGATCCTGGACTTCCAGAGCAAAGCAACCACAGGGAACGTGCTCCCTTTGCCAACACATGCAAGCCCACCCACTCTCGTTATAGTACCAGTCGTCTGCGGTTCTGGGCACTTGATCTGCCAGCCATGTGCATAAAAGGAAGCTCCCCCAGTGCAGAGTGCTGAGCCGAGGAGTCTAGGGACACGCACACCTCTGTGCGGGGGACATTCCTCTGCTGGTCCAGCAGGATGGGTCTCAGATCTGCACCTGATGCTTCCACAGAAAAGAGAGAGGGAAGAATGAAACAACCTGAATGTGCCCCGTTGTCCTCAGGGCAGCAGGGAAGAGAGATTCTCTCATATAGGGCTGCCAGCCATACGTCCAGTGTTAATGGACGTACATCAAAAGCCACATTCTGAAGATGTGAGCAATTAGAGAGCCTGGAGAGGTGTGGAATGGAAATCAACTGGATGTACCACTCCAGGAAAGCAAGGTTTGAGAGCAGTTTGTCAAAGAGCAGGGCCTTATATCTCAGTATCTCCAAAACTGAAAGGAAACTGGAAGACATGGAAGGAGATGCCTCCAGATTTTGCTCCTCACATTTTGGATTGAAGGCCCCTCCTGCTTTCTGTTAGTCACCTTCGTTTACCTTTCATCCTTAGGCATCTCTCCACTTTCCCACACTACCTTCCAGAAGAAAGATGACTACAGTATCTGACTCCTTCCTCTCTTGCAAAGCAAACCACTGAGTGCTTTAGAAAACAGTTCTCCCTACAATGTTACAGAGCCCCGCCAAACTTCAGGCACCCCAAGAAACCCAGTACATTACCTGCAAGTGAAATCCTAACAGGGGTGTGTGTTGGAAAGGAAGGGGGTACACCTTCAGACATGGGCTCCTCATCCACAGGGCAGAAGCTGTTTGCCACGGTGAGTCTGCTGGGGACCTGCATCCTTCGATTGATGTCCTCAGTGAAGAGCAGGTCACAGCGGACTGCGTTCACTTTCTGCTCCAAAAGAGGCCACATCTTTGTTTTCCCCAGACTGCACAGGCAGCTGAGTGACACCTGCACAGGGGCAAAACACGTGCTTAAGGCATCTACACACATACAGAAGCAACGACAAACAGAACCATAGGAGATGTGCTGGAGAACAGGGAGTCCTATGGAGCTCAGCTGGCAGGGGCAAGGACATGGGGTGGGAGCAGCTGCCAGCAGGATGGGATGGAAGAACTAAACTGTCCCACACACACTTTGACCATAGTATCCTCTAGGGCTGTACTGCATCCGTGCCCATTTCCCGGAGGGATCCACGCCAAGGAGCTGAATGGGATGGACTTTGTTTCAGGCAGTGGTGTCAGACCTGACCATCTTCCCACAGGGAAAGGAAGCCTCTTCCAGCAAGGATACAGCAGGGACACAGGTCCTTAGCCCCTCTGACTCTGCTTTCTGATTGATTGTTCTCAACATTACTGCTGTACTGTTCTGGGTTCTTCCAGACCCCAGCCAATCCCATTCTCCTACAGACCCCTCAGCCCTCCCTTCTGCCTTCGAAATACAGAGGAATCCCCCTTTGTTTCTGAGTCAAAATCCCCCAGCACAGCCCAAAGCACAGCAGGAAGGGAACGTTTTCCTCTTCAAAGCTCAGAAGGTGAGAACGGGAGGAGGCGAGGAGCAGAACGCAGGAGCTCAGCGTGTTCTGATCACGTCGGGCTCTATTTTTAGCATCCCGTGCTCTGACGCTGCATTGCCAGCCCAGCAAGCCACTCCTAGCTGGCAGCAGCCAGAGCTCCCCACTGCCATCCCCATCCCCATCCCCATCCCACCTCCCGGGAGCAGCAGCAGCACTCCTGGAGCCGTTGGAGATGCAGCCCCAGAGCACCAATCCCACCCCACAGCACCAGCAGCCCCGTAACTCCAGGCATTCCAGGGCGGCTCCCCGCCAACAGTAATCACTTCACTCTGTTCTCTCCTCCTCCATCATTAAAAACCTTTTAATTAAAGGGACAGAAGCCTGTCCAGCGCCATCAGCTGCGGCACTTTGCTGCTTCCATGTGTGTAGGAACGAGATCCCCGTGCCTGCAACCCGGGTCCGCCCCGACACCGAGTCCTGGGGCTGTCCCAGAAAGGTGCCATTCCCGCAGCAAGGTGCCATTCCCGCAGCAGGATGCTGTATCAGACACGCAGCCCCACGGCCCGCAGCCATGGCAAGCACTGGGTTCCACCTCCGGATTGGGGGTTTTAGAGATACAAACACCGTGTGCTGTCTTCTCATCCTTCTCTCTGGGAAAGCAGCATATGAGGAGCAATAAATCAGAAAGAGGAGAGAGGTTCACGTCCTAATCACCTCCGGAACTGCTACAGCTCCCAAAGAGAAAAGGGAGGAGAGTGGAGAGAGGAGCGGGCTCTGACATTCTAAGCCACACACAACAAAAACCCACATATGTCAAAATCCATAAGAAGAAAGAGCTTAAATGGCCGGATTTCCGCCTTTAACTTTCTGCAGGGGTCTCTAGCTGCTGCCGAGCAATCCTGCTCACGCCGATGGAATCCCCACCTCCGCGCTGCGCTTCTCCTCGCATTGGCAGTGCGGGGGATGCAGCGCTGAGGAGGGAGGAAGCGGAGGGGACCCCCCCCCCCCCGTCCTGCCCTGCGGAGGGACCGCCCGCCTCTCTCCCGGTGCGGACAGGAGGGGCAGCGGCGTCCGTCCACCCCAGACGGCTTGGCACCCCCAGCTTGAGGTTCGTGCCCGCCGTTCTACTCTGCTCTCCTCTCCCAAAGCTGCCCCCGCCCCGGAGCCGCGCCTTGCTTCAGCGCAGCGCCCGCTCCCCGCTGGCGGAAAGGGAGGAGCGGGGTGGGAGTGAGCACTTACTGTTTTTTTGATTTATTTTGCAGTTTAAAGCAACTTCTCAACCTGTAAGCAGCCGCTCTTCCTGCCCGGCCGGCGGGGAGGTGATGTCAGCGGGACGAGCCCTCCCCTCCTGGCACAACGCCGGGCTTAAAGGCACAGCCGCTGCTCCTACCGCCCTTCACGGGCAGCGGCGGCCGCGCATCGCCCCGCCGGAGCTGAGCTCTTCCGCCTCCCGGTGGAGCGTGCAGCGATAAAACCATCCGTTTGGGATGAATGACGGTTTTAAAAGCTTCTGAATGGGGATGGAGTCCAAGGCCTTACCATAAAATCCAGTTCTGAAAGGGCTTAAAATAAATCTCGCGCTGCCCTAGTCTTGCTATTTAAAGGGGATTATCTAAGAGGTTTAGGCGCGAGCAGAGGAATGCAGAGACGAGCTGTGCGCCCAAATCCCCTCCCGGCCGTCAGGAAATCCCTCACACTCACGTACCAGGCGGGCTCGTAGGACATTCTCAGCTGTTAATGTACCCAGAGATGCGGGGTGCAATGCTCCATCCCACATCCCTCTCCCAGCAGTTTGGGAAAAAGCCACCCTGTGCCGCTTAGACAGTGAGGGTTTTTTAATAAATACCTTTTTGCACAGAAATATACCAAGTTTTACAGAATACAAAGGTAATGACCGTGCATCAAAGACAGAGGATCCAAGAATGCCCTCTGACTCCCTCCAGTCTTTCCCAGCTCTGACCCTGGCACTCATTGCCAGGTTGTCCCATCACCTGCATTTACTAAGGCCGAAAGGCAGAGTGAAGGCCTGGGAAGGGACAGACGAGGTGCCGGCAGCTGCAGACCCCACAGGCTTGTATCCTGCCCCAGGGACAGCCATGCTGGGCAAGCCTCAGCTCCAGGCTGAGAGCATCACTGGGATGGAGAAGGACAGCGGGTGCAGGCAGCCTGCGGGTACACCACAGCCTTCTGGTGCTGGTGGAGACTGGTGCTGGGGCGAATGCTACAGGCGGCAGTGCTACAAGGTTCTGGGCTGGTACTGGGGGCTGGTGAGAAGAACCCCCTTATAGCCCATCAGACATGACTGAGAAAGGATAGCCCCATTGCATGGACCCCAGAAGTGGCTGCCTAGGAAAAGGGGACACGCTGGTCCCACGGCAAAGCACGTGCTCTACTCTGCCCTGGCTCCAAGGGCAGGAGTCAGCTCTGCTCTTGTCCCATGAGCATCCCCAGCTGCCAGAGCCTGATTGGTGGCACAATCATTGTTCACCTTTGCAGCCATCTCTGCCAACAGGCCCTCTGCACTGTGGCCGTGGCCATGTGCTCTGCCCACCAGAGCAGCTTGGAGGACAAGAGCCCTGGAAAGAGAGCCAGGACAAAGAGGTTACGGAAAGGCTGAAGGGATGTTTGGCACATCTGCAGCCTCCCTGTGCCTGCATCCCACACCCCACACCTAGTGAGGACACCAAACAGGTGAGGCAGGCACCTGCAGAAAGGAGGCACATCCCCACTTCTTAAAGCTGTGCAGCTATCTTGGTAGTTCCAAAGCAACTTACCTCACGTGCAAGACCACCACAAACTTTTCTCCCTTTCCAAAGGGTTCTAGATCACAAAGCACTTCTTTGGCCAGTCCTTCCTCTTTCTCCCAACAAACATCACTAGAGTTACTACACGACAGACTGAATTCCCCTCTCCCACCAGGCAGCAAATCCACACAAAGGAGGAATTTTTCTCCCCAGTCACAAATCGTTGGGACAGAAACAAGCACCACTCCCACCTCCTCTTCAAAGCACCAAGCATCAAACAGAAGACAGTGAGGACTGGGGTCTAAGCAATATCACAAACCAGCCCCTGCTGATTTGGGTATGGATAAGACCAATTCCAACAGCAGCCCCACACGTGCCTCAGGTCCATGAGCCAGCATGCACACAGGGTAAGGCTGAGCAGAACCCCAGGGAGGCAGTGAGGCTGTTTTAGTGATGGGACATGCTATAACTGAGGGGAAGTGAAGAAATCCAATGCACCGTGGGGAGGACCCCCACGATGAGCCAGGAACAAGCTGCTGCTCTGCTCTGGCTGCTGCAGCACTTATGTGAGCAGGGAGCAAGGGGAAGGGGGATGGCTGGTCAAACCCAGAGCCCCACACCCCACCCTCACCCTGCTTGGGGACAGTTGTTTTTTGGTAAGGAAGGTAAGGCTATTGTGTGATGGCACCAGCTTGTACAAGTGATACAGGGATATCAATGCCACCTGAACAAGGTCCTGGGCACGGCAAGGGGTGTGGGTGCATGAGCATGAGTGTGTGAAGAGGCAAGAGAGAGGCAGACCCTCTATTTGCCTGCAGTGGGAGCAGCGGCCACAATTTCCTCATACTTTGGTGGAGGGTCATTGTAGGAGATGCTGGTCTCTTCACCACTGCTACTGTCTGGGTGCCCTGTTACTTCCTCGTAAGAAGGTGGAGGGGTGGCACTGGACAGTCTGGAGAGGACAGAGACCGAGTGCTCTGGTGGACAGAGAGTGCCATCTTGCTGGGGTGTGCCCCCTGCTCTGCTGTCTCCAGCCCCTCGGTTGCTTGCTTCTCGCTGATACTGAGTTTCCCCTTGGCTCTGTGACCGCTCACGGTACACCATGACCCTGGGGAGGCTGCGTCCCGTTCGGCTGGCCAGGTAGCGGTTCTGGGCATAGGAAGGACGGTGACGGGTGGCCTTTTGCAGCTGGCACCTCCAGATGATGAAGAGGGCGATGACTATCAGAAGAGCCACTCCCAAGAGGGGCACCACCACATACATAGCATCTGAGCGCTCCGTGCTGTGCCCGGGGTCCTTGACAGAGTATACAGAGTTGGTGTAGCCCTTCCAGAACTCCATCTGCAGCAGAAACACAGAAGGAACTACCATGTGCTTCTGCGTGGGACAAGCAGCCCCTAACCATTACATGCAATAAACACTGCTGTCCCCAAGCCCACAGAAGAGGCGTTTTCCAGCTGTCTTGCAATACTCTCACCAAGGCTGAGCGGCCCCACTGAACCAACTGCAGGACCCAGCAAAAAAGATGATGGGAACAAACCTCAACACTAGCCACCAGTCCCCACATTAAGCAGGAAAAAATATGGCCAAAGTCAACATCCACCTGGAGATGTGGGGACAGCAGTATAAATCTCCTATACATGCCAGGGGAGGGCCAGTTCAACCTGCAGCTGTTCAGGGTGTCCCAGCAACGACAAGGTGAGAACACTGCCTTACAAGGGTAAAACATGCTGAAAAGTGAGGCTACCTCATACTGCCTGTGGAATGAAGAGGACAGAGGAAACAGGAGAGGCCATTCCCACTGTGCTTTTCTCCACCCACAGCATACTAAGGTGTAAGTGCCTCACGCATCCACTGAGGAGCAGAGTGGGACAAACTCACTGTCTTCTCCTTGTTCTCGAACACTTCCTTGACCTCCTCATAACTGCAGACCTCCTCCATGCACTCCCGCTCGATGGTGCCCTGCCGAATCTCCTCCAGGAAGCCGTTGGCCCGAGGAAAGCGCTTCAGGATTGAGTGGGCATTCCTGGCCCCCAAGAACACTGCAACACACAAGGCACAGATGCTGAACAGCGACAAACCCACACACGGCCACTGCACAGCCAGGTTTCCCCACCTGCTTTCGGTGAAACAGGTATCCCAAGCACCAAATGGCCCACAGCTAGAGTTTAGTTAGTGCAGCAGTTTGCCTGCTGAGGAAGTACACACAGTTTCTGGGGTCTGCCCAGAGACATGCAGCACCAGCAACATCCTTCCAACAGGACTGGATGCTAGATACACAGAAATTGGCAGTGTTAGACTACACAGGACAGCTCCAACAGACTTGTTTTTAACCTTCTGCCCTTGATGGGATTTCACATTACTGTCCCTTTACTACACGGTAACTACATCAGAAAGAAGACCCAGGGTCAGGCAGAGGCTTCCTGGGGAAAAGGGAGCTCCCAGCATAAGGACACTGACCCTGTTAGCACAGGAAAGGCAAGATGCTGTACAAAAAGCAACACTGCACACAGACCATGACCTTCCCAGGATACAAACATCCCACACACATTTCATAAGGCAGCCCTTCTGTATGCAGCCAAACACACCCAACTGATTCTTCCCACCCAGCCAATCTCACTGCATACTTTGAGTAAGATGAATCAGGTCAGCTGGCTGATCTACAGAAGCCTGTTTACCTCTTACCCTCAGGCTCAGTTTTCCAGTGGATTAACCAGATGAACTAATTCACACTGCAGCAATAAGAACAGATGCAGGACAAGGAGGTAAAGGGACTGACAGAGTCTCCCATTAGACCAGCTTGGATAGAATAGAAAAGGATGCTTAGTAAATGATCAAATGTAACATTCAGTAGCAGCCTGCCACCAGGGAAGCCAACGTTTTCCTTCAGCTTCACCTTCTGTTTATCCTGTTCCTAAAATAATACAGCAAAGTATTTTTGAGAATACTCACAAGTGTCAAGGCAGGGGAAAGATCACAACATGAGAAACTACTACAGTGCTATGCGACTCCGTGCTTGGAGATACTGTGCTCTTTATGTGCTGTGTAGGTGCATTTCCCCCCAGTGATTTATTAATGGCTTGCTTCGGTGAGAGAGTTTGCAGAAGGCTGAAACCACTGAGGTGTGAATGAAGAACAGCATGAATGATGTGAGTCAGAGACTTTCCCTTCAGAATCAACTTTATTATGCAAACATATCTTTCTTTTTTTTTTTCCCCTTCACCTTAAATAACAAGGATAACCAGAAAAAGCATCTTCAAGAGGCACAGAAGGCATACCGCTGGAGGGCAGGGATCAGCTTGCCTTGGCTTTCCCAGTCAAGGAGGGCTGTCCTAGCTGAAGATGGAGCAGGCTGGCAGGCTGGCTTTCTCCCGACCCTTTCCGGAACTGGATGAAATTTCACACAGGCACCATCCATTCTGCAAATGTCCCGTCTTTCACTGAAGAAATCTGGCCTTACCTCCTTGGCTTCCTGACTTGATGAAGCTGTGCTATTAACTCTCCCCTCCTCAGCACTTGAGCCTGAGACTCCTTCCATCTTTCTCCCCACCTTGCAGCAACAAGCTTAGCCGCAGATCTCGCTTGCAAGGTTTTCCATTCCTGCAGATACCAGTCACTTGACCCTGCTTTGCTGAACTGGTCACTATGATGGAAATAAAAAAAGACGCACAGGCAAGTATCACAAATAATGTCTCAGTTGAAAACATGCTGTGATGGAGGCATGAGCCTCTTCCCTCACAGAATCTCCCCTGAGGACTTAGAAATGACAGGAGAGCAGAAACTAAGTCACTGATCCTTCCCCTCTTTTATGTGGAAAGCACAAACAGTTTCCACATGCAAGGGAATCAGAGCAGGAAAACCAGGGTCTTTCAGGACAGAAGAACCTTGTAAACTCTCCTCTCTGACCTGTCCCTCTCAAGGACAGCAGACAGCTGAGCAGGAGCTGTGTCCAAACCACAGGATAGAGGGAACACTTTTCAAACCCCAGCAGTGTCTGTACTGACTCCTTGTGCCTCTCCAAGTCTCCCCACACCAGTTGGAGCACCAGTGCACAGGAAAGATTAGAGCTTTAGGCTGGGGGAGCAGGAGTTCACTGCCATCCCTTTTAAGTTTGCTAAGGTGATGCTGGCCCCTGGTGGTAGGCAGGCTTAGCCATACCTCTACCCAGGGCTGCCTTGCCCAAATGACACATGGCTGTGACTGGAAAGGAGCAGCCAGGGCTGCAGTTTTGGGAAAGCACATGTGGGCAAACGTGCTGACCACCACAAATCACTCCTGCAAGTCACATCCTTCAAGGTTAGCATGACAGAAGCTCCTTGACAGGGGGCACTGCCACCTGAAGGGACAGCTTCCTCGAGAAGCAAGAACTAAGTCAGCAGCTAAAATCTGCAAGGGAGAGAAGCTGCTAGAAGGCAGGGAAACAACTGGGCACCCTATTCAATAACACAAGATTAAAAGTAGGTTCTGTAGCAGAACCTGCCTGGAGATCTCTGCTCCCTCCCCCACCTAGCACAGTACAGACAACAGAAAAAGGCATACCTGTCATCCCTGGAGTTCTCCTCCTGTCCAGCTTGGCCTCTGCCTCCACCTTCACAGCTGGCTCTGGCAACACCCCAAGCAGATCCTGAGATTTCAGCTCTAGCATCTTCCTGTTCACAACCACCATCCTCTTAGAGTTCCTATTGCATTGCTGCACGCAGCCTCTGTGCAGGCTGCCCAGATAAGTGAGGACAGAGGGTTGAGTCCAGCCCTCCACAGATCACATGCTGTTTTCCACCCTGCACCCTTACTGTTCTCAGCCCAGCTTTTGCCAGGCCAGTCCTCACAGCTGCTGGCACCAAATGGCCATGTGTGCTGGGCACTCACTCACCAAGATGCAACATGCTCCAGCAGGGGGCTACATTACACCACTGCCCAAGTCTCTGTCAGGAACATAAAGCTGCAGTGTCCCAGGCCACCCAGGCTGCAGGTCAGCATGGCCCGAATCATGGGCCACCTTCCTGGGGAGCATCATGGCTGGGAGATCTTGGTGTAGACCAGCAATGCCTGCAAAGGAGTCAGTCGGTCCAAAACGCCTCAGGGGAGGCTTTGTGCAACAAGCCTCACAGAAATAAAGGCAGTCCTGGAGAGATTCGCCCTTCAGTACCTCCCAACTTGCGAGAGGAATAAGGCAGGCTGGACCTCAGACCATGTACAGGGATAAGAGTCAATGACATCTGACGCCTCCCCAAAAAATACAGGTGCCTCTTACTTGTGAGGCATCTGCAAAACACTTCCCCACTGCAAATGAAGAGGTGGTAGTAGTGCTGGAGGGGAACAGGGAACACTTACTTGCCATGCTGCCTTGCTTGGCTGCAGGGGACTCCCACCTACCTGCAGGGAAGAAAATAGGAAAGTCATCAACAGCTTCAATTGCAGCCCAGCAGACACTAAAGCCCAAGCCCTCCACCATCCATGGTCAGAATGATGCAGAAAGCAGTGTGCTATCTGTAAGACCCATGAAACTGTCAGCCCAACCTTGCAACCAGCTAATCTCCTAACCTTTGAGTTCACAGAATAAAGAACGCTTAGAAAGCGACAACTCCACTGAAAGAAGCAGACTCCAATACACCCAACACCAAGAGTCTCCCATTCATGGAAACAAGGCACAGCCAATGAGGACATGTAATTGGCAAGTGATCAACAATGCTCTGCTGGAGACAGAGTACACCTGGCACCAGAGCCTTCCTCTGCCTGGCATGCTTGCTACCATCAGCTGCCCAGGGCAGGTGCCTGCAGGACCTGTGCTGCCCCAGGAAGCAAACACACAAGCTACTAGGAAGATCAGGATGAGCATATAGGATGACCGGAGAGTTGGAAGCTGCTGGGAACAGACTGGTGCTCTTCCCTCCAAGACAGGATTGATGGATACAGGTAAAGCTATCAACTTGTTTTGCATCCATTGCACAGTCATGTAAATTCTCACTTCTGTAATGCTTACCCACAATCTGTAGTAAGGATGGCTGGATTGTTCTCTCCATTACCATCAAGCTGACTATTTAGCAGGAGAAGAAAGGATATGCATCTCCTAAAGGGTGTTTGGCAAGGCTCAGAATAGCAGCAGTACTCCCTGCATACCTAGGATGTCAACTCTCCTGCTAGAAAAGCACCTTTCATACTTCAAAAACAAAACCAAAAAAACCCCGCAATAGTGAAGATCAGTAAAGGAGTAAACTATTATCTGCTTGCAGGAGGAATTCCACTCATTTATTTTCCACGCTTTGTCTTTTCACTGCACTGAAGATCCCACAGATCAGACCATCCTGGCCAAACTCATCTCTCACCTTCCGTGACACCTTGCTGTGACAAAACCACAACTCCATCAAAAGACTGAGCCAGCTCCCACAGGGATGTATTGTGGATGTAGCAGCAAAGGCAGTTTAGAAACAGCAGGAACTAAAATGAGCTGATCTGAGGTCCAGGACTGCAGATATTCAGAGTAATCCCCAAAGCGCTTCAATTAGCTCTCTGCTGGGGTGAGGTCAGTGGCTGTACAAAGCCATCCGCTGGGTCAGCAGCACAGGAAATACACTTCCCATTTCACTCAAAAGGCTGGAATCCAGGCACACAGCAGTGCTGGTGTATTGCTACATCAGGAGGTATCAGATCTCACCAACAAACACCTTCTCAGTAAAGCTAATGTCTCTCACTGCCAAAATCAGGCTTTGCATGTTTTCTGTACCAAAAGCAGCAAGATACCAGCGATGCCTGGAGCTGCTTTCCATCAGCAAAGAACCGTTTCTTTTCAACAGACCGAGAAATTCTGAAACACCTAGCCTGGGATTTAAACAGGACAGAGGGAAAGCAACAGAACAATTACATGTGACAGGTTTGCCATCTCACATTCCCCAAGCTGGGCATTCATCCACGTTTCTCTTCACAAGGAGTGGAACACTTGATCTTGCTCCTCCAAACCACATTCCCAAGTCTGATGGGAGCACGCAGGCCGCAGGAGCTACATATTCCTTGTCAGCTGTGAGCAGATACTGACCTGATTTTGTTGCTGTCTGTTTTAATGAAGAAACTCAAATCCTCTGTATCAAAGAACAGGCTGCAAAGAAAACTTGCCCCAGCATCCACGCAGTACACAAACTTTGTACCACTCATTTTTACAGGCAGTGAGCATCACACCTTTTCCATCTGATACACATGAAATTTGAGTCGCAGAAATAAACATATTCAAGACTCGTCTTGCCAGGATCCCAGGCTCCATGAAGCACGCTTTGCATTCGTGGAGCCTGACGCCACAGGCATAAAAGTACAGCAACGATCAGTTTCATCATCTTTAACTTTTTTTTCCCCAAACATCCGTGCCAACACACCACCCAGCGTCAGAAACAAGAGACGGTTTATTCTAGCACAACAATAAGCCTGCTCTGCACAAGCCTGCAAGCACAAGCGATGCCTGCCCGGGTGCACGCAACAAGGGTGAGCAACACGGCTACTTCTTTTTAATTTCCACACGCGGATCCCTGACCGCCCCCAGGTGAGACGTGCAGGAGGGCCGGCAGCCGGCGGGCAGCACTGCCTGAGCACCCACCCACCGTATGAGAGAAGCTGGAGGCTGACCCGGCAGACACCCACCCAGCCCCGTCCGCCCCACGCTTCTCAGCTCTCCTCTATAAATACCCCACCGACGGGAGGTTGCTACAGCAACGGCGAGGGATGCGGCCGCGAGTGCGAGGATGCTGCAGTCGCACATTTGTGTCTCCCCCGGGCTCCCCACACCCCCCTCCCTGACGCCGAAGGAGGAAATCGTGCTGGCAAAGCCTGGTGCGCGATCCCAGCCCGCAGAGTCCGAGCAGCGGGCAGCAGCACCGCGCCAGGGTGAGGGCACGGGTGTGACGAGGGACCGACAGCCCGCGGGGATTCCGCCTGCTGCCCAGCGACGCTCTGCGCCAGGATCCACCACGCGGTGCCAGGCTGCGCCCGCTCCACACGCCAGACCCCGCGGGGCCCGAAGCTTCACCTCACGGCAGCCCCCAATGCGATGCTGCGGCCCGCCCCCCCCCCCTTCCTCCGTGCCCAGACCCCGGCCCCACGCGTCGCCCTCAGCTCCGGGGACCGCGCCCCGCCCCAGCGGCGCCACGGGGATGCCCGACCCCACAGCATCTCCTGCGCCCAGCCAGGCCCGCCCTGCCCGCGGCTCCCCCCCCAGCCCACACACCGACCTCCGGCCCTGGCACCGCCTCTCCACCCAGAGCCCGGAGCCCCCCCCACAGCCCAGCTCCCCGGTGCCCCACATCGCCGAGTGCCCCCTGCTCCCCACAGCCCGCCCCACGCCGCCCCACCCGTACCTCATGGCGGCCTCGCGCCCCGCCGCAGCCGCTCCCTCCCGCCGACGGCCGGGAAAAGGAAGGCTCCGCCCCCTCCCGCCTCTCAGCCAATCACACCCCCCCCTCAGCCAGCACGCCCCGCCTCCTCCTCCCGCCTCTACAATAAGAAGCGCGGAGCTTCTACAGCAAGAAGAGTGGGTGGGCCTACGAGCTCTTTCCCCAATCAAACGCGGACTCTGTGAGCTCGCAGCCAATGGGAGAGCGCGATGCGGCCGCCTAGGCTGCTGGGAGTAGTAGTCTCACGCCCGCTGCGGAGCGGCGCTTCGTGCTGCGGGCGGCGCTGCGGGGCCGCGATCGGGGTTCGGTCACCGCCCGCGGGCTGCCCCGCCCCGTCCCTCACACCGGGGAGGCCGTCGGAGTTTCTCACGCTTTATTTCTCTGCAAACCGCCTGCCGGCCCCGCTGGGCCCTGTGCCCGCTCCACGGGGCCGGGCTCTGCGCCGCGCTCAGCTGCACGGCTGCTCGAGCAGCCGGACTCGGCTCACGCTGCCCCGCGGCACGAGGGCCCCGCACTGCCCTGCGCCTCGGTCGTCCTCCGTCCCTGTGCCACGTGTGGTGCACTCAGGCCGGCCGCGGGGAGCCTGCCCCTACCGCGGGCATAGCACCGCCGGCCTCGCCTTCGTTCCCCTCATCCCCATCCTCATCGTCATCTTCGGCCTCGTCCCCTTCGCTGTCTGAGTCATCGTAGAGGCAGAGCGTGGCCTGCACCGGGAAGTTCTCCAGCAGCTTCTCCCCCACGCTGTACAGATAGTCAAAGCACCTGGATTTGGGCCACAGGAGCCTGCTGGGGAGAATCACCGTGAGAACCTGCCTGTCCCAGCCCTGGGCATGGTGCCGGCACGGGGACGTACCTGACCGGGTGGCGGAACGATGCTAGTGCTTTGTCACTGCTGTGGTCTCCTGAAGCATCGAGGGGCTGTACCTGTGGGAACAGAGCCGGGCTGGGACCTGCCCCATTTCCCTCTGCCCCTGCTTCTGCCGTGGTGGCAACGACACAGACCTCTCCTTCCTGAGGTTTACACACCACAGCCCCTGAGTTGTCTATGGGGCCAGACTGCATCCTGATTTTCCCTGCTCCTCTGCTGAACGGATTCAGTTCCCTGCGCTCCCGCAAAGGAAGCTGGCATCTAAACCCCACACAAGGGCTTTCTGCCAGAGTAATCTCCCCCATTGTGCCCACGCGTCCTGCTAACCCCCTGAGGAATGCCTGCCAGGCCGGGAACAGGCATCCCTTTCAGACCCCACAGAGCAGCTGTGTTTGTTGCAGCTGGAACTGCCCCAGCAGGCTGTAGGCTTGGAGAGTGGAGAGGAGATGTCGGGGAATGTGGGTACCCAAAGCACCCCCTGCTCACCCCTTCTTGCAGCCATCCTCCCGTGGGCTTTGGGCAGGATGTCAGGGTGCAGGCACCCTTGGGGACAGTACCCTCTGCTCAGCCCTTGCAAGGGATAAAGAGTCTGGGGCCAAAGGCTGGTGACCCAACACTGCCAATGGAAAAAAAAAAAAAAAAAGAAAAAGAAAAAGTGCACCGCAGCAGGAAGAATAAAACTCACAGTGTCCATCTGTTCCCTCTGCCACCCGGTCGTGTATTCCTCCTGGGTCAGCCATGGTCTCCAGAGTGGCTTGGGTCTTTGGGAGGACAGAAAGATGAGCACAGTAGTCACCCGGCATTTCCCCCCCGCCTCCCCCCCCCTTGCTCACCCACACCCCAGCCACACACCCCAGTTTGGCCAGTACATCCACAACTCCTGCCCTGGTGCCAGGCATATCCACTGCCCCACTTGTCCCTTCCCTGCAGAAGCTCCCAGATTTTCTTCCTAGGCTCTGCACCTACAGTGCTGGGATCGTGGGAGTCCGCACCTAAACCAGGAGCACACAGCCTTCACCCAAACTCACCTGGAGCCTTCCCACCTAGCCATTGCTGCCCGCTCCAGCCCCCCCAGCCATGCTGCACCCGAAGTACCTTCCCCTCTGCTGCAGCCCCGGGGCTGGGCAAGCACCAACTGTGTGCAGCGGGAGCTGGTGGAGAGGCAGGCAACAGGCAGCAGCTTCCATGGTGGCAACGGTGTCCCCTCCGAGGCTGCAGGCCCTTTGTGAGGATAGCTTTATATATAGCTCTGCCCTCACCAGTGACTCACAAATTCTTTGTGGCAGGAGAGTGTTGGACTGGGGGCTCAGAGGTAGCAGTCCCCAGGGTGTGAAATTTGTCCCAGTTGTGTAAACAGAGGGCTGGGGGGGACTGGAAGCAGGGTGTTGTGGAAAAGCAAAACACAGAAGGGAAAAGTTAGACACCATTTGTGAGAAAGTCCCCAGGAGGGCTCGGGGGGGGGGGGGGGGGGGGGAAACAGGGTAGGGCAAAGACAATTAACAAGGATGATTAAGTGTTCTTAGTAGCCATTTGCATAAGGGAGAGCGGATTTGGGGAAATGATCAGGAGTGCTGGGGCATCACGATGGGCAGGGGATGAGGATGGCAGGATGGTGACAATGTGATGGGCTGCAGCATAAGTAAGCACCAACCAACCAGAAGGTGAGAGAAAGGATGATCAAGAGAAGACGGGTGAAGATAGGTACCAGGGGATTGCAACGGTCCTCAGGCACACATGTCCCTGCTCAGGTCCTCCAGGGAGGTCCCAGGTTTTATTCCTACAGCAGAGAGGTGCTGTATACAACGTATAGTGTATAATGACCGTCATATCCCCAGGGTGAGCAGGACACAGACGCAAGGCAGCTTCTCCCCAAGCTTTAGCCTTGCAGGGCTGGGCACAGCTGCAGCACAAAGCTGGCAACCAAAAACAGTGGCAAACTCTACTGAGTTGACACAACCCACCCAAGCTGGCTGCCCCCTCCTGGCAGAACAGTTCAGTATGATCTGCTAAAGTGATGTCCATGTCCAGGGGAGTTGGATTAGATGGTCTTGGAAGGTCTTTTCCAGCCCAAATAATCCTATGATTCTATAATTTGCTGCTGGAGTGTTTGCCAGTGATCTCCCTAGACTCTTCAGGATCAGGAGGTGCAGGAAAGATTCTCAGTAGGAGAGTGCAAGGGTCGTAGCTCTATGCATCCCACCCCTCATGCTTCTTCTGACTGGGCACTTGATGCGAGGTACCACTTGCAGGCAGGTCACCCCCCGATCCTGGGAGAGTTTCAGTTTGAGACAAGGAAAGAAAATAGCAAATGGTCCCTGCTGTAGCTCTGCCAGCAGTGTCCAAACATTGGCCAGCATCGGCTTGGCTCTGAGCACAATTTGTCACCAGGGGCCCTCCCTGCCCCTGTCCATCTGCAGCAGCCGGTGAGCGGGAGGGGGCACGGCACGAGCAACAGCCCTCATTACTGTCCCCATTTGCTCCTCATTTGGGCCAGGAGTCTTACAATAACACACCCCGCAGAGGACAAGCAAGGCTGTGGAGTTCAACCTGCTGGTGTTTTGCTGCCCTGTGATCCCAGTACACAGCCTGGCATGGATAGGATTCAGCACACAAGGTGGAAATGTTGTGGTTGTCCATCTCTTGGGGTACTGATGTGCTGTGGGACACCTCGGCAGCTTGCACACCGCATTGCCCCATGCCCAGCTCAATCTCCAGCCACTCTCTTCTAGCGCTGGCCAAGACAGGTCTCAGGGGCTGTTGAACCCTGCAGGAGAAAAGTCCCCTCTGTGTGCCTGCCAGTCGGGCATCACCACTGAGAGCAAAGGGCCCCTGGAGCCAGCTCAGATGGAGGGCAAGGGAGGAATTTGGCTTCATCTCTGCAGCCTGTTTCCATCCTTGGCTCTGCTCCCTTCACTCCACCCCATCTCTTCTCACCGCCTTTCCTCCACACACCACCACCCCCGCCCTAGCCTGGTATCCCAAGCCACTTAGGCAACCACCTACCCTGATAATTAATATAAAACAAGCAAAACAAGGCATCCCAGCTCCTCAATCCTTCCTGACACCGAAAGGGTTTAATTCTGATCTGCAGTAAGCCTCCAGGCTGAGATTTGTGGATGGATTTTGCAAAGCCGAGGTGAACTATTCGCAGTCCCTGATCCCCGGCCCTGACGAGTCTCTTCCTGTAGGACTGCAGCTGCCCCCGGTCCTGCACCACATCTCCAGCCATCTCTGTAAGTACACAGTCCCTCTCATGCCCCAGTTTGCCAGCCCCCAAAACCTGAGCGTTAATTCTGTAGCAGCACCCCTAGGATTAAGAGGCTGTATCTTGGTTTGCACGTGGGAAAGGAGATGAAAGTCAGGAAATTTTGATAGCAAACATTTGATGTTCCAAGGTCGGGGAAAGGGAATGGAGGCTCCGGGAGGGGTTGCACCCTCAGCCGGCAACTTTCCCAGGGCAGGAGGCCGCTGGCCAGGCAGTATTTGTGTGGTTTGCTGTTTCGCAAGAACCACAGCAGGGGGAATTTTGAAACAAGGTGAAGGGAAAACAAACCACCCTGTGTCTGCCAGATCCCTGTTGCCCACGACCAGCTGGGGCAGAAAAAAAACCCATGGCACTAGCACCCACATGGGGAGCACACACTGCATCCTGCACCCTGCTGCAGGACAGAATGCTCCCAGGAGCTGGCATGGACTCACCATTAACAGTGTCACACTGTGCCCAGCACATTGCTGTCCTTTGTGGACCTCTGGGCTCTCCTAGGGATGTAGGTGTTACTGTCACCTGCCATTCCTCCCTTTCATCATCGCATGGGAAGGCTGATAGCTGTGATTCACCCTCAGGAGAAACATCCCTTGGCCCCATTCCTGCTGGATTCTCTGTGGGATGGGGGGATAGCAACAGATGCTTTAGGAACCCCATTCCTCTGCTGAGAAAACCTCAGGGCCACCATTATAAAGCACCTCCAACAGTTCCAAACAAACAACACGCAGCCACAGTGTTTCGGCTTCTTTTTTTTTTTTGCCTTGAAACAGGGAAAGATAAAGATTAGCTGAGTTTGCAAAGGCAGCTGGAGGAGTGCACAGCAGCAAAAGAATATTTCCATTAAGCAGGACACAGGGTGAAGGAAGAGGTGGCTGGGGAGGCTTGCACCAGGAGACACCATGCAGTAAGAGATGACCCAGCAGAGACCTGATGGGGACCAGCCAGCTCCCCATCCTGCCCGCAGCACAAGGAAGGGCTTTGGCTGCCCGCCCAGGCTGCACTGTGCTGCCTCTTGAAGCCTGCCTGGGAAGATAACAGAGGTGAAAGGGTGCTTGGCGATTCTCCGCAGGCTCGAGTCAATCGTTAATCGGGGAGGGATTGCTTTCCACTCTTGCAGGTAACCTCTCCTCCCCCCCAGCTCCCCCCACGGCCCGTGCCCTCACAAAACCAGCACCCACAGGAGCGGGGTGAAGCTTCAGCACAGCGAGAGGAGCTGCTAGCAGGGCCATGGGAAGGTAAACGTGTGGGAGAGGTGACACCCGGCCCAACCATGGTCTCTATGGGACTCCAGCTGGTGGGCTACATCGTGGCCTTCCTGGGCTACATTGGCACGCTGACGACCACGCTGCTGCCCAACTGGAAGATCAGCTCCTACATTGGCTCAAGCATCGTGACGGCCGTGAGCTTCACCAAGGGGCTATGGATGGAGTGTGCTACATATAGCACAGGCATCACTCAGTGCGACATCTACAGCTCCCTGCTCAACCTGCCTCCTGACATCCAGGCGGCCCAGGCACTGATGGTGAGCTCCTGTGCTGTCTCCTCCCTTGCTTGCCTTATGACCGTGGTGGGCATGAGGTGCACCGTCTTCAATCAGGGCTCACCAGCCAAGGACCGAACGGCAGTGGCGGGTGGTGTGGTCTTCATCCTTGGGGGGCTGCTCTGCTTCATCCCACTGGTGTGGAACATCCACGTGGTGCTGCGAGATTTCCACAACCCCCTGCTCCCTGACAGCACCAAATTTGAGTTGGGGGAGGCTCTATACCTGGGCATCATCTCTTCTCTGCTCTCCCTCATTGGTGGCTTCATCCTCTGTGCCTCCTGCCCTGCCCGTGACCCATCAGGCCCCTATTCACCCCGGCTGCTGGCAAGCAGGAGTCCCCAGCCCTCCATCAAACAGATGCAGAAGCCCAAGAGTGAGTTCAGCTCCTACAATCTGACGGGATATGTGTAGCAGCAGCAGGAAGCCTGGTCAGCACTTTTCCCAGCTCCCAGAACACCTGGGCTGGCACTGAGGGCACACAGTAAGAGGAGAAGACACAGCGGTGTCTCCCACGCTCGTATCTCTTGCTCGGGGATCTTGACATACCACTGCTCAGAAATATCAGCTGATGGTGAAGGACCCCGAATCCAGCTTCTGTTACCACTTTGCTGCCACCAGTCTGCTGGAGCTGCCCCTGCAAGCCAGCTAGAAGCACACCCATAGCCGTTGCACAGCAGTCTTCTCATGGACAAACTCCAGCCTGCAGCCCACAACCCAGCAAGGACAGTGAAATTGTACCACTGGGGCTCATCTGGGGCTCTGGAGACATTGGGGGGGGGATTAGGGCACCCACAAGAGCCCAGAATCTTTGGCGGAGAGTGGAGGGGATGGAGTACTGATTGCAAGCTGATATCACAATAAATCTATGTTTCTAGATGGGCTGTGATTGAACTTTTCTGTGGCACTAAGGAGTACCCCAGCACCTCACCAGTGTCAGGGCAGGCTCTGGCAGGGCCATGCTCACCTGCCTGCTTCATCCATCCTGCAAAGGTGGATGCAAAGGGAGCCCCATCCCTTCCTCTTGGCCATAAAGGCGATGAAATAAAACACAGAGGGGTCTTGTAGGCAGGTCTAAGCCTGTGGGTTCCTGCAGGGGCAGGTTTGGGATGGGAGGGCAGGGTCAAACCTGCTCCCTGCAATCCTTTAGCACTGTTGGGATGTGCTGTGCAGCTGCAGCCCCAGCAGCTGGCAAGGGTCTGCAAGGGGCTTATGCTGATGTTGAGCAAAGCCACTTGTGTCAAGGCAGGGGGACAGAGGGAGGGTGCAAGGTGTCCATGGAGGAGTGAGCACTTTTTAACCCTCAGGCTACCTCCTTTGTCCCTTCGTACCACATCCCACTGCCGGATGCAAGATAACCTCTTTGCCCGGGGAAGTTTGGCCCACCTGCCAGTCCCTTGTAAATCGATTTAGATTAGGTCCTGTAGAAGAGGGCACCAGGTTCCCTGCTGAGGCAGGCTCCCCACCAAGACGTCACCATTAACCTTGCGTCAGTGAAACTGCATTTACCTGTAGGGCCTACGCTCCTGATAACAGTGTGAGTCACACTTTCTTCCTTCCTCACCAAGAAAGATGCTCATTATCAGACACTATGGTGGATTTCAAGGCAAAGGCCTTGCACCTGCTTTTCCAAAGCCAGATGACAAAGCTGAGTTACTCACCGCTGCTTTGAGAGAGGGCTGAGGTGATGGGGGCTGGTGTGCAGAGCAAGCAGGTGCTGCAGCCCATGGCCACGTGAGTTGCCGTGCTCAGGCACTGCCTTTCATTCAAGGCTTTCCCCGCAAATGTTTTGCTCCTTGGCAGCTGATCCAGAGAGGAGGCAAGAAAATATTTGGCAAGAGACTTCCTGCTGGTGGGGAAGAATGCTCTGCCCTCGCTACTCACTCCTACTCAAGGGCTGACAGCATGGCCTCTGTCTGTGGGCAGACGCTGGCTTAATTAAACACGTGTGCAATGGAAACACTCTATTCAGAGTTTTAGCACTGCTGGCCTTATTAGCACTATTGTTTGAGCAGCAGAAGGGAGGATTTCTGGCTCCTGCACACCTTCCCTAGAGAGCAGCATGGGCAGGTGCCACCAAAACCAATATGGGGAATGTCCTCAGTTTGGGCATTTGAGCACCAGGCCACAGCAGTGCTTAGGAGTGTGCTGACGCTAGGGAAGGTTTCTGGAGCCCAGCCCCACTGCAGGCCCCAACTGCCCCACAGCCCAAGGGTTTCTCTCTGGCCCATGCAATTGATTGCGGTCCCTTGACCCAGGAAATTTTCCCCTGTCCAATTTTTGTGGGTTCTATTCAAGCTGAACGCAACCAAAGAAACTTGGCACCAGGGAAAGGCAGGCTGGAAAAGATTTTCCTCTTCTAAGAGCAGGAACGAAGGCAGGGAAAAATGAAGGACAGCAGGTGCATGAATGCAGCAGTGGTTATCTCTGCCTCACGCAATAACCATGTTCCCCATTAGTCAGATAAGCTGGGTCCTCGAGGTCAGGCTGGATGCAGCCCAGCCCAGGGCCAGAGAGGACGGCAGTCAGGATGAGGCCATGCCTTTGGGCAGCAGAGCCAGGCAGGCCAGGGTGCAGGGTCAGCCCCACAGCTCCTCACCCACACAGCAGGAGCAGGGAGGGCACAGAGGATTGAGATCGTGTAAGGGGACACGAACAGGAGGGCTGGGATGGTGCGCAGACAACAGGGTGGCCTTGCAGGATGGAAGGAGGAAGGAGCCCCTCACTGCAAGGCTGGGTACTGGTGACTAATCCTGTGTTGTAAGGAGAGAACTTCCCCTCTTACTCCAGATAGCGCCTCAGATGAAGAAAGGGGGCAATAAAGGATTAACATGCCCTTATCTTCAGAGGAGACAGAGGTGCCATAAATGCCCAGCACACAGACCTGTAGCTGCACCTGGGCCATGGGCCCATGTGGAGGGACAGTTACAAAAATGTCTTCTAGTCACACCATTCCCTTCCAACCTCCCTCGATCAGGGGGGTTGAATGTGAGCTAGCGATGTGCCCAGGTAGCCAAAATGGCCAATGGCATCCTGGCTTGTACCAGAAATAGTGCAGTCAGCAGGAGGTGATCATCTCCTTGTACTCAGCTGTGGTGAGGCCTCACCTCAGCTGTGTTCAGGATTCAGCCTCTCACTACAAGAAAGACATTGAGGCCTTACAGCGAGTCCAGAGAAGGGCAGTGGAACTGTGAAGGGAGCACAAGTCATACGTGGAGTAGCTGAAGGAACTGGGATTATTTGGTCTGGAGAAGAGGAAGATCAGAGGAGATCTTACTGCTCTCTACAACTCCCTGAAGAGAAGTTGTGACAAGATGGGGGGGTCAACCTCTGCTCCTGCATAACTAGTGACAGAATGAGAGGGAATGTCCTCAAGTAGGTTGGAAAAAAATATTCCCCAAAAGAGTGGTGAGGCACTGGAACAGGCTGTCAGAAGAGGAAGGACGAGTGCCCAGCACCAAGCCTGGCTGCTACCTCTGCCCCAGTCAGCATGGAGATCCCTCCATCTTCTCTGGGCATCCCACAGACAAAGGGGCAGCCCTCAGCCCCATGTATGCCTCCAGGAGGTCAGCTAGCTCTCTGTCATCCCACATCTCATTCCCACTGAGGATCTGAAGCAGCAAATAATTCACGCAGACTCTTTAAGCAACATTGGACCAGATGATAAGAAAGGCCATGCCTGTGCAACCCGGGGAAGCACTCAGAGAGGAGGGGAGGGAGGGGAAGAAAATTCAGGCCAAGATCCTGATGGACCAAGGCACTTGGAAGCAGCCTCTGCATTCCTCTGCTTTCCTCCTTAGGCTGTTTCCCATTCCATGCTGCAGCCTCAGCACAGCATGGACACAACTCTTCCTCTGGCATCAATGGCACCCATTCTTCACTTCCAAAGGCTTTCTGCCCTCCCCAGGCCATGGGAATCACCCTGTTGGTGTCCAGCTCTTCTAGTTTTGATGGAACACTTCACAGTGCAGATGAGGGTTATCAAGAAACCAGCTCTTCCTCAGAAAACACCTTAATTCGGAAGAAAAGTTAGTCCACAACCTCAAGGCTTTGCATACTTCTGGAAGCAGGCTGTTTAAGGGAGCTTTAAAGGATCTTTTGATCTTTAAAGAAAAGCATGCAAGAAATATTGCAGAACAAACTCCATGACACAGCAACACAGAGAGGAAGTAGACCTTTGGGTACACCCAGGGAGATTGCTAGAAAGCACCTTCCCAACCTTCCCGGCTGGGGCTGAACAGCAGTTCAGAAATTTATCAGGTGAGCTATAAAACTTGTTTACCTTGGAGAATTACATATTTAATATGTTAAGATGACAGAGATTTGATCTTCAAGGCATTTCATTAATGACACGATTACATTTTTCCATGATTTAAGTCTAATCTACACTACAGGAGCTCCAAGTTAAGAATCTCAGCAAACCCAGCACATTTACAATCTGCAGTAGCAAGAACTGTATCACCAGAGCCTACATCAACTGGGCCAGCAAAGCAAGCTTTATCAGAAAGAAACATTTGTACAGAAGCGTAAACAGAAGCTATACAGGGAACTTTACAGAATTTTTGGTGAGAGCAGACATCTCCAGACAAAACCTCTCTTGGAGAGCTGGGAAATGCCTAGAGAGTTGAGCAGAAGTTGTACTGCTCTCTGGGCAGCCCCAGTGCTGAGCTCTGGTTAGGTGGCAGTTTGTTGCAAGGAGTAGATCAAGACTTAAAAGTCCTAAACACCTTTACATGAATAAAGTGAGTTGTGATCATGTAAAGCAGTTCACAGAGTCATCCCTAGCAAGCCTGTTGTCTCCAAGCTCAGGATACATGGGAAACTTGAGAGCTGGAGTCCACAGACACCAACATTCTGGCAGCTGTAACCTGGGTTTATACTTAGAAGATGCTCAGCCTGAGATATAGCTGACCCCTCCTGACAGCGGTGCACACAACCCAGGGAGGCTTCAATGGCCCTGGGGCTGCCTCTTGTCTCTGCTCAGGATTTCAAAGGAAGGGTGTGATTTCATGAAGCTTTTCCCACTCCAGGGAACTAGTTTTTCCTTGAAACAGGTGCCTTTTTTCCACAGAACTTGTGATAGCCTCTATTTTGGGATGTCCAGCTTGCTAAAAAAAGGCTAAAACCAAGACAAGACCCACATCACAGAACAGCACAACTGCAAAGAACTTTCTTCTCAAGAAAGCCTCTCTCTAGGGTCCTCAGGTCATCAGAACAAAGTCCCACAACACCAGCTGCACCTGGCTGACACTCCCAAGATTGCTCCAACAGACGTATTTTCATTACCCAATTTTTTAGTCATTTCCTTTTAGGGGGGAAATAAGCCATAGAGATACCCATGGACTGTGTCGGCACTACAGAGCTAAGGCTCCACAACCTTGATGCCCCCATACCCTTTGAGCTATTCCAGTATGGTTTTACTGGAAACAGCACTACCCTTCACCTTTGGATTTTCCACTTGCTGCAGCCAGACATCAAATCTGACATAGCAGGGGGAAAACAGAGCAATTAATCTCAGATTAGCCCTATTTTCCTTGCATTCAAAGACTTCCTCATTGGCCATCTAACATTTTTAACTCACCTTATTGTAATGGTATTGCCAGATTGCAAAGTTGCATTCTCCATCTGCTAGCAGAGGCAGCAGGACTGTATTCCACCCTGAAGGGGAAGCCACTGATAAGACACAGCAGGTGGCAGAAGCAATTAACTCCTTGCTTTCAAGGTGAGGAGCACAGACTCTGTGGGACCTGGTAGTTCCTCAACACAGGATGCTTGCATACTAGAGTCTTGCTGTAAGTTACAGCTTGCTCCCAAAAACTGAACTAGCCCCTCTTCCAGGTGTGCTATAGGGACTAGCATCCCATATATGCTCCACGTGCTGATTCTGGCTTGTAAGTCCACAGGTGAAAATAGGTTAGTGTTACTGCACAGATCACCAGCTTAGAGTCATAGAATCACAGAATCATTTGCACTGGAAGGGCCTCTTATAGGTCATCTGGTCCAACTCCCTTGCACTGAGCTGGGGCACCTACAGCTCAGTCAGGTACTCAGAGCCCAGTCCAGCCTGACCTTGAGTGTATCCAGGGATGGGGCATCACCACCTCTCTGGGCAACCTGTGCCAGTGCCTCACCACCCTTACTATAAAAAAGCTTTTCCCTATATCCTATCTAAATTTCCCCTCTTTTAGTTTGAAATCATTTCCTGTGGGAAATCTCTGTAGAAGAGAGGGAAGCTGCCTACAGAGCATGGTGTGGAACTCCCAGCTCACTGGTGAAATGAAGGAAGCTGAACCACACACAGCAACATGGGCTGAGGGGAAACAAAGCATTGCTCTTCCCTGGCTCCTTCCGCCTTCATCGGCCTCATTCAGGGCTGGAAACTAAGGCAAGCTAGGCTGGGTTTCCCCACCAACCTTTCTGGGCTGCCTGCAGCCCCACAGCTTCACAGCATGGTACTGACAGGGAGGACCTGCAGAGCTCTAGGAGCTGGAAGCTCTGCCAAATGGCCTTATCTTTTAAGATGCTTTACTGACCTCCTCGCCTGCAAAAAGTATTTGCCTTCACTACACAACTTAATTCCCCCAGATGACTATGGCATCAAGTTTTTGGCACAGGCACTACTCACTGCTTTGAAAGATGCCTGAGAGAAGTGCCAAGTTTCAGAACCAGGTACTTTGATAGCAGCTTATCTACTAAAGAAAATAAATAGCTCTACTGTTTGCCAAGGAGTATTCATTTAGGAAATGCTCCATCACAAAACTATTTTCTGTGTTATTTCTTTAAATTGAGGGGGGAAAAAAAAAAAAGACAAAAACAAATCAGCTCAAGAAATGTCAAAGACCCACATATTGCTGTAGGGAGTACATATTTTGCCTCGCTGGTAATGTGAGACACGGAGAGGCGAGAGTATGACACCTGCTAACTGTTCGCAAGCTGTTAAACATTTCTGTAGGCTCACAGATCCCTGCTGATCGATGCTTGCATCAAAGCTGCCCTTTACTCACCACCTCCTCATTCAGAAAAGCTCATTCCTATTGCTAACACCCAGTATCTGCTTTTTGCACGTCATGTATGCACGGCACCCATTCCTTGAGTGGTAGGAATGAAACAGGAGCAGCTTTAAGTTGTGTGGGCTCTGCCTCGGCTCTCGATGCAGCCAAGTTCCTGGAGACGAGGTGCAGCTGCACATCACATAACAAACTTCACACATGCCTGAAAATAACCTTACAGAGAAATAAGGTCAAGTAGGATTAGGGAGAAAGTTCAGATCCCAGAACTAGATACAATGGCATGGAATAAAAAAAAAGTGCAAAGAAGAGCAGCAGCCACTGAGATTACTGGCTAGTGCGTGTGGAGACCAAGCCTAAAGAATATGTGGACACTGCCTGCTTCAGCAGCAGCTTTGGAGAAAATAAAGCTCTGTCTCATGCCATACCCAGGGCAGAAGATTCGAAGGATGACTGGCCTACAGGATAGAACTTGTTAGCATGGCCTGAAACATAGCTGCTCCCCAAGGCTCTGGCAATACAAAAATCACATTTCACGCAACTGCAAAATTCGTGCAAATGTCTCTAATGCTGTGAAAGGAAACTTTGATTCACTGAGATACCCTGGTATAGATTCAATGTCCTGGACAGCTCTATTGAAAATTAAATGCCATGAGGGTACTACCCTATGGTTTGAGGGTTGGCTGACAAGATTTTAAGAACAAGGGTAAAAAAAAAACAAAGAAAAACAAATAAACATAAGCAGAGATAAGAAATGCTACCTTCAAACCATGAATGGAGGGAGATAAGAGAGCTACCTTCAAACTCCAGTGTTACCACCCACAGCATTGACCTGAAAACACAGTAGGCAGCACAATCTGATAATGTCAAGAATGCGCACAGAAGCAGATCTGAGATCTGGAAACATGAACTAGAAACAAATCAGGATTCAGCCAGAAAGACAGGAGATTGAAAATTGTAGATGCAGGCACAATACCTGCAGACTGCAGGAAAAAAAAAGCACACTTGCATACACACATCCTTTCTATCTGCACTAGCAACAGTGAAAGTGAGCAGTGCAGTAACACGCACAAGTCCAGCCACAGGGGAAAAGGACACAGCAAAGTCCTTGCCATGCAGGATGAGACACTCTCTATCCACAGAGCCATGTTGCTCAACCCTGACTTTCGGACAACACACACGACACGACTGGTGACGCCATCTAAGCCAGCAGTTTCTATCACGCAGTCTTGTGACTTTGCAGGATAAATGAAGTGTTGAAGTCAAGTCAAAAGAGCAATGCTGTGCTGGCCACACACACCCTTGTCCTTCCACACCCAGGGAATGTTCTTCAGGAAGGAGGGTGAATTCAAGAATTTGAGGAGGTGTTCTCAACTCTTTTCATTTTATACTTGCAGGAAACCACGTTCGATTCAGGAAGCTTCTGAGCAGGAGATAAATACAGCCTTGAAGAGCATTGGCAAACCACCATGTGCACTTGCCCTTGTTAGTTTCTTCCCATGAGCCACGAGGCAAGGCAGGGAGCTACAGCATCCCTACAGCCATGTGGCATGTGTGGCCTCTGTCTGCGCTTAAACTCTCACATTTTTCTAAATTCCCTGGGTCAAAAGGGTGGTTATGCTGACTAAGAAAGCAGACCTGGAAGAAAGGAGAAGCTCCCACGCAGGACAGCATCTGTGGAAAGACAGTGGGCTTAGCCACACTAGCCCAGAGCTCTGCAGCAGATCTGACTGCAAGCCTCAACGTCACCATGCCACCAACTGTTCCCATAGCTACATGGGAAGATAAATTTAGTTCAAGGAACCTTGTGTTGCTACATTATTTAACAGACACGCTCAAGAGGAAAATGCAGGCAGGGACCCAGTTTAGCTGCTGCGTGGGATGATTGGGCTGTGGACTCAAGGCTGCTTCCCAAATCCCAAATCACACACCATGCTGCCCCAGCAGTGTTCCAGTGTGCTCTCCTGGGATACTTCCTCAGCCTTTATCAAGCTTTCCCTGCTAGTCATGCTGGTCCTGTTAGATGAGGGGAAGGCAAGAAGGACCTAACCACTCTACCTCACCAAAATGATGACCCAGAGCACAGCTGAAGAAACCAGTGATTTGTTAATAATACTGTACAAAAGGCACAGTGGCAGGAGAGTAATGGCTATAACAACTTGTGTATTTTCTCCATTACAAGAGGTCATCCATGTGACCCAACTCAGAGTCAATATGTTGGAGCTCCAAGTCGAAGGCAATGAGAGAAGCCAGCTCACATTCATGCACAGGTTTTTATGTTTCTCTGTAGCACTGTGGTAAGGCAGAAAGGTAAAGAGAGGAGTCAAAGGCGAGAGTTTGGATTTGATCCACCCATCCCATACACAGCTGCCACCCTCCCTGCCAGGAGTACCATGTGCACTGAGTTTCTTGCTGTACTCCATTCTTATCTCCAATACAGACCCAACACTTTGCAAAGAGTGGACCACAGTGTAGGACTGACACAGTATAGACAAAGCACTTTTTGGGAGAGCATCTTTGAAGCCTGATCAAGCAATTTGGATCCAATCACTGCTTCCACTCCTTCACAACAGCAGAGTCCTCGGTTACTATCCCACTACCTACACAGCAGAGTGATGGATGCAAGGGACATGTGTCCTATGGAGATGGCAGCCCATGGTTACTCCAGCCCTCTCCCTAGATTTTAAGGACAATAGGAACTGCCAATCAGACAGTTCACAGTTCAGATCTCTTCATATCTCCCTCCTCTGGATTCCTGTAAGAAATCTGTGCCTCCCTCCTAGCACATATCTAAATGCATATTAGAATTTTTGAGTCTTTCCATCAGTTCAGCCTTCTCCTCTGTGGAACTCACCAGCTTTACTTTCAGTTCCTGCAGCTTAGCTTGGCGGTGAACTATGCAGATTTTTGCTCCAATAAAAGCCTTCCACCTTCCGAGCTCTGAGCACTGCCAGTTCCTGTTGGTTTTTGAGGAACCTGTTTCAGGCAACATTTCTCACCTTTCATTTCCTCCGCCTGAAATGCAAGGAGGATGTATGTACAGGAACAGTGTACGTATCAGAAAGATAAAATGAGTTTTTCCAGGCCTGAAGGAGAAGTGAAAAGTCACACAGATTAAGGAGAAGCCCACTAGACTCTTTATAGAGATGTCATCTCTCTTCCTCGTTTGACCCACCCTTTCTGAATCCCTCCCAACTAGTAGGGATGCACAGACACATATTTGTTACCTTGCACTGGAGCAAATCCCACTCTGCAGAAATATTTTTCATCTCCGCTTCTCCTGCCCCATTATGTCTTCCTAACACTCAAGGTCAGGCTGAACAGGACTCTGAGGGTGAAACCACCACTATGTTCTCATCCTTCTCCAGCAGTGCTGCTTTTATGGTCAACTTGGGTTCACTGGCAGACAAAAAAAAGGAGGAAGAAGAGAGTGAAAGCAAGCAGGAGCACCTCCCATTCACAACACAGCTGACCTTATATCTCAGTAGCTGCAGCTGTAGTGAACTAACAAGCTCTTGACTGTGAGGATCAGTCCTCCTCCTGGTCAGGTGCTTGCTGCCCAGCATAATGCATTACCCCTGATGAAAACTTGTGATAGCAGTCTTTCGTACAATGCTATTCCTCACACTCCCTCTCTTACCTTACAAACAGTGGTGGTAGGTGGATGGTTGGACTAAATGACCTTAGAGGTCTTTTTCAGCCTTTACAATTCTGTGGTGACAGCACAAGGCACGGGGATACAAGGAGGAGAACAGGAAGAAGCAGAAATGGGGGTAATAAGTGTGTTGGAAGAGATGAACAAAGATGGATTGCAAAGATATTGGTGGAACTTGTTGGAGGTGCTCTGGAGAGCTCATCTGGAAAAAGCAGTTCAGTACGGCAGTGGTGGGGGGCCCAGGGGAGAGCTGAGGTGTGAGGAACAGGAGCAGCAGGAGGCAGCTTTGAGAAATACTCTTCTGAGTCAGCTAGTGATGAGCAGAACTATTATCAAACACCTCCTCCCTTCTCTGACAGCCACCCAGCAGCCTCAGCACAGCTCCGATGCGAGCCCTGCTTGGGCAACCAGTGTGCAGTGAGAAGGCACTAGTGCTGGACGCAGTGTGGCAGCCCCTCCGGTGTCACCCGGGCAGAGGTGGGCTGGGGGTGCCACCGTGTGGGAGAAGCCCGCATTGCTCGCCCCGATCCATCTGTAGACAGAATTCTCTGACTCTGGCCATGGGAAGGCGGTCAGCCGCCGTCCAGGACTGCCCATGGGACTGGAGAGCTGCGAGCATCAGTAAAACATCGGCACACTTTTCCTCGGGCTCCAACTTCACACTGCAGGACACTGATGCAGGAGACAACATCGGGGGAAGAAATGAATTTTAACAAATGGAAAACGACAGCCCTCAGCATGTGAGCTGCACCTTGAGAAACCAAAACTTTGCCAAGAGGCAAAGTAAGACAACCAAGCCCCTTAGGGCTGAGCAGATTCCACCAGAATCATAGAATCATTTGAGTTGGAAGAGATCCTAAAAGGTCATCTGGTCCAAATCCCTTGCAATGAACAGGGCTTAATCGAGTGCTTGGAGCTCCATCCATCCTGAATGAAGCTCCATGAATGCCTTCAGGGATGGGGCACCCACCACCTCTTTGTGCAACCTGTGCTAATGCCTTTGAAACTGCCCATGGAGTCACTGCCCCTGGAGGTGTTAAAGAAAGGTATATATGTGGTACTTAGGGATGTGTTTTAGTGGGCAGTGTTGGTGGTAGGTGCACAGTTGGACTAGGTGATCTCAGAAGTCTTTTCCAACCATCATGATTTAGTCTTTTCCAACCATCATGATTTAGTCTTTTCCAACCATCATGATTCTATGACTCTAATAAAGGTAAGATCCATCAAAGTCACTGTCAGTAGTACACAAGTACATTAATTCATTTCCAGATAAACTATTCTTTGATAGGGAAATGTGGTATTAGAATTAAAAAGATAAATAACCACTTTTTGTCTAAACATATTTTAATTTGCTTATTTCTTAAAGTCAGAGTTCATGTCTCTGCAAAGTACGAAGTCACAATGTGATTTTCAGTTCAATGCCACTTTATCTGTACACAGAGGATGTTAGACTCCAAATCCTAAGGGTCCGTTATTTCATGCACACTCTGTATGAAAGGACGTAGCATCTTTGTAAGGAAGCAGAAATCCACTACTCACTGCCATTATGGGTTTCCCACCCACATTTACATGGTGGATATAAAAGATTCTCAGAGGTAGTTCAAAGCAGGTGATACAGAGATCTTTCTGTAAGAGATTTGAAGGGTAGGTTTTTCTTTGCCCTTGGCTTACTCTTCGGGATAATAGTTTTTACCTCGTGGGCACTGATCTCTGAAGTCACCTGTCAATAACTAAGCTCAAAATTGCCATCTTACTTCCACAGAGCCGACATGGAGAGGAGCAGGTGCTGAGAATGAGAATCAACACTCTACAAGCACTCGGTCAATCAGGGGCAACGGCAGGGCTGCCTCCCGAATGAGACGCGCTTGCTGGGGTCCAGCCCGCCCTGTTAACCTCCGCTCCGCAAGGCGGCGCCCTGCACGGAGGTGGCGCAGCCGTCACTTCCGCCCATATCCGCCTCGCACCGGAAGTGGCCGTGCTTTCGTTCAGGAGGGCGGCGATGGCGGTCGCGTGGCACCGGCGCTTTCCGCCGCGACGCTGAGCACGGCGGGCTCCAGCCCCGTGGGACCTGGAGAGAGCCCTGGGTGCCTCACGGCGGTTCCTTCCCGCACGCAAAGGCCGCGGCAGTACAGCGGGTAACGCAGGCGCGTCCATCTGTGAGACGAGAGCAGAACGGCTGGGCTGTGCGCTGTGCCTCTGTCCAAGGTGCTGCCGTGCACCGCCTGTTACGGCGGCAGGACGGGGCGCCGGGCGGCGTGCTGCCAGCTTCGCTCCTCGCGGGGCTCCGGGGTGCGTCCTGTGCGAGGGCTGCAGCGTGAGAACAAAATTGCGATGAAGCTGTTGTGTGTTTGTCTGTTTAAATAATAAAGTTTGGACGTTGTTTGGTGTTTCTTTGGTCGTGGTCTCCGTGTCTGGGAGATAACCCCTGTGCAAAAAGGCTGCGGGAGGGCAGGGGTGTGCAAGCAAGAAAATAAGGTCTGTGCTCAGAAAGCATACATGCGCACAATTGATCTAGAAAATCTTTGTCTCTTGAACTTTGAAGTTGAATATGTAATTTGTGAAGGGAAGAAAAAAATCTGCTTACCTCTGAGTGATTTGGAGGCCTTCCATCCAGTGCAGCATGCACACAGCAAGTGTGTAATGCTGTCAGCTTGGCTGTGTCAAAGGTGTGTTAAATGGAAATGTTTAAAGTCATCTAACTAGACAAAGAAAATATTCCACCTCTTAGGGAAAAAAGAGCTTAAGAAGGCAAAAGGAGACCTGTTCAGAAGCATGTTAACATGGAGTTCGTCAAACAAACACTCCCACATTTCAGTGATTGATTAGGAATATGGTTTGTAACTGTTCTGATTCCCTATGAAAGTGAACATCCCCATAGTTTCAAATTGAAATAAATTGGTATTGGACTCTTTGAGCAGTGACAACCACTTCAAATTCTGCAGGCAGTACCAAACAATATACGTAGTGCAGGTTATTACATTTACCTGGAATTCTGGAAGTTAATCCAGAAATCACGAAACAAAACCACAGTGGAGGTGATCAGGACTTTTCTCTGTCAAGACACTCTTGGGTGGGAACGTTCCCGAAGGACCAGCACATCACTGCTCTCACTCAGTCCTGAGAAAAATAAAACCTGATTTTGTTCTTGCTCCAGATTTGGAGAAAGCTAAAACATAACAAAATCACTGTTACTGCTGCTGGGGGAGAGGAGGACAATTTCTTATGAATATGGACATAAGAAATGTCAACTCTGCACTGGAAGGTGGCCATTAGGATGCAAGGTTTGTCTGGGTTCATAAACCTTCCAGTGTGGGGATGTTGTTCAGATGCGTGGCAGGCAGCAGCTCTATCCAAAACGGCCTATTATAAGGCAGAAGGTCTTTCTCCTGTTGGACGTAAATTAAAAAAAACATCTCAAACACAGATCAACTTGTTAGTGCATCAAGTGAGTGACTGCCACGTGCCTCATACAGAGAGTTTGGAGGCCTCTCGGTTCTTCGCAGACATGCAAAGATGCAGTCGTGCTCTTCCCCTCGCTGCCACTGGGTTGTGCCATTGCATTGTCTGCGTCCCGGCTCCAAGAACTTCTGCCTCGGCCGCTTGTCAGGAGCTTTGCCTGCCCTGGGGATGGGATTCGTGGCGGCCCGGGGCATCGCTGAGCTGTAGCTTGGATGTTTAAGGCTCCCTCGCACCCCCTGGACTCCAAAAGCATGGTGCAGAGCTTGCTGGGTTAGGATCCAGCCCTAGAGCTGGGTCCCAATGAGCATGGGGCCTCCCTCTGCATAATGGGAAGACAGACAGAAGGATGCACATGAGATATGGGTATCCGGGCAGCTGTAGCAAAGTGATGGAAATGGTGATCTAAATGGGCTTTACATTTTTTTTTTCTCATGAATGAACATGCTAGTGAGTTGGTGTCCAACTCTTTGACCACATTGAGTGAAGAGGAATTATTTTGAGCCGCATATACATAGGTCACACCAAAAGTATCCAAAAGTACTTCTCATGTATTTTCATGGAAACTGCAACTGATAAACAGGGCACAAAAACAACATTTAATAGATAAAATTACTAGCTAGAAAGCACTATTTCTCAACATAGTCACCACCATTAGCTATGCTTTTTTACCAGCAATGAACAAAAGCCTGAGTGCCATGCTTGTCAAAATGTGCACCAGTGGAGGTGACCCACCGTACTGTCACAGTGCACCATCCACCTCCTTACCATGCTCACATACACTGCTTGGTCCCCATAAACATTTAACAGGCGCTGAATGTCAATTGGTATTTTTCCACATCTTTGGTCGTAAGCCCTTTCATGTCAGACACCATTTGGTCACACAGCAACATGTAACAGAATACTGGTGGGAAGGTTCAACTTCTACTGCTATCCTACAAACATCTGCCTCTAACATCATGGACCAACATCATAAAATAGGTGGCATTATTTTCAGAGTAAGTATATAATATAGCTACCTTATGTAAGTAACAAAATTTATTTTCACTTAAAAAAAATTAAAACTTCTTATAAAAAAGTGAGCAATAAAACCACAAAATTAGTGGGATATATGACCTTGTTTTTGTGAAACTGATGCATCAGGTTGTTTTAGTAGTAGCGATTGCAATTCTTAGTGAATTCTCAAAATGCTCATCAGAGATTAAATTTTACTCTTCCCATGCAAGGAAGTGTGCTCTTCTTGACAATATTTTTTCACAAATGCGAGTAGTATCAACAAGCAGTAACATAAATAAGGCATGACTTGAACTGAGGGGTATTTCTCCCTGGTAGGAGAAGGCTTCTGAAACTCTGGTTAAGAGACACGAGCAGATGTTTTAGTTGAATGTTTGATCACAGCTCACCACACTCCATTTGAAAAACCACAGGTAATGAATTTGTGTCAACTGAAACTGGAGTTTCAAACATAAGTTGATTATTTTTTTTGCAATCTTGAAACCTATTCTCAAATTTCTTTTTCAGAACTGAAAGCAAAGCTGCATATTTTTCACTGTTCACAGAACTATACTTAATCATTGTAACAAAATGCACACAATGACTTGGCATAACTTGTGCCAGCACAGCACTCTCGCCTTGTCCTGGTGTCAGTCCAGTGCCCACTGCACACTGGGTTAGTGGAATGTAAGTCAGCTCAGGGGATTTGAGGTCTGGGATGCTCTAAAGGCCTTCTGCCTCTAAGGCACGCAGGGCAGTGCTGTAGCTGCCAGGCCTGAGAACACGAGCTGTAGCTATAAGGCACCATATAAGCAGACAGCAAGAAAGCAGGTGGGACAGCTGAACAGAACTTTTTGGAACTGTACATAGCTCTGTGAATGCATATCTTTTTTTCTTTTCTTTCTTTTTTTTTTTTAAAAAAAAAAAAAAACAAAAACATTTTGGCTGAATTTTTGCTCCAAACTCTGCTGGAGAGCAGACAGAGCTTGCAGTGCTTTACATCCTTTTTTTAGTCTGGCTCCTGTGTGATGTCATCTCCAGGCTGCTGAAGGGACAGTTTGCTCTCCTTATCTTGATTTTGTTCTCGATCTTCTTCTTTCCCCTGCAAAAACATGGGGGTGAGCTTTTGGTGTCCATAATCCTCTTTCGTGGGCCATAATCCCATTTGGTGTGCTGTAATCCCTTTTGGTGGGCCATAATCCCCTTAAGGTAGGTGGTAATCCCCTTTGGTGGGCCATAATCCCCCATGGCACTGAGAACCCTTCCCAAAGTGGGACAGGGCTGCCCCATGACAGCTGCAGGACAGAGAAGGGTTCCCAGATCCCGGAGCCCCCTGTTATCTCCAAAACGTAGAGGCAGGATCTGAGGCCTGGTGATAGGGTGCAACACGAAGGCATACAGATGTAATGGTGATGCTGTGGATCTGTGGTTTCCCTCACTCACAACTCTGTGTTTTGGAGGACAGGAGCGTGTTTGTACCCAAACTGACATGCACTTGTGGCATGAGAGCTCCCCAAAACATGCCCATGGGAACAATTACACTATGGCCAGAGCAGGCTCATGGTGTCTCCCCCAGGGTAGTGACCAAGTCTATGTCACCCTGCAGGAAGGCAGGTGGGCGCTTTCTGCTGAGCACTGAATGTTCCTCATTAAATAATGAGGATTTCTGAAAGAACTAGCAGGGGAAGGAGACACCGAGGCGGGCAGAGAGTTACATGAGTGCTTGTGGTCTGTGTGCTGGCATCCATCTTCTTCTTGTAATCTGGAAATGAAGGAGAGGGCATCAGCTGCTGGGTTTCCAACACTGTGTGTGCTTCATGGTGCACGGAAAGGAAATGGGGTTGCAGGGTCTGCAGTGGGCATGAAAGGCTTTCGCTTGGCCAAACCCCTCAATTTTCAGAAACACAAGATTTCTGCTTCTGATGGAGAGAAATGGGCACCCAGCTTGCCTGCAAACCCTGCACCTCTAACATGCCACCATTGGCTTTATGCTGTACAATATTTCCTCTGTTCTGGACTCTGAAATGTTCTGCATACCCTTGGACAGTGTGGGATTTCCCTTTCCACAGGAGCTGCTGCCAGAGTGTGAGAGCTGAGCCCAGGATCATTGTGACCAAGAAGCTATTAAGGAAGTGAATCATTATTGGGTACTTACAGTAGAGGGAGAAGAAGAGCAGGAGGAGAGCTGCCAGAACAGCAAGGACACAGCTGGCAATCACATTGACAGGCCCTGAGCAGCCACGCTCTGACAGGGAGACAGTGAGAAGTGTCAGTGGTCTCTGTTCCATCCTGCTTAACCAGTTCCAGAGCTGGAATGTCCCAGATGCAGGTGGAGAGGAGCATCCTTAGATTTCACACATCTGAGCTCCAGGGGCAAACCTTACCCTGCTGTTCCCTCCCTGCTCAGCACATGGCTTACCTTGGCTACACCGAGTGCAGATCTGTGGAGAGCCTAACAGCCAAATGGCTGCAAGAGAAGGGACATGATACAATACACTTAGTTAAGATCTAGGCCTCAAGGTCAGCATGACCTTGAAGACAGAGGTTTTACAACAAAAGGATGCAGATCCGGCCGAAACTAGTACCTCAGGCAGTTCTAAAACTAAGATAAGGAACAGAAGAATGCAGGAGGAGATAAGGTGGTCGCTTAGCAATAGTAACGTAAATGGTTAAATAACCAGTAAGGACGCTTGTAACCAGCATATGTATGAGCTTCATTATGGTATCTATAAAATGTACGTGAAATTTGTAATAAACGAGATTTGCTGACCATGATAGCATGAGGCTTTTCTCCCGCGGCATGCAACAACTGGCGCCCGTACAGGCGGGGCCCTGCTGCTGCTGCGTTGGGTGCGGGTCTTCATAGACGGCTTCTGCGGTCGTGCGCTGCCGCATCGGCGGAGCGCTCGTTCCCCCCCCACAGACGCCCGGAGGGCTTCATCGGAAGCCTCCGCCGCTACGCGCCGCCGAAGCCTGCAGGGTGCAACGGATCCGGTAACTATGGATAGGCAAGCGGCGTATAACCTCTTCACCTCTTTTCTCCGCCGCCGGGGAATTAAGGGGTTAGATTTAGACAAGGATTTATCTGCTTTACTTTCTCATGCTGCTTCTTATAATTTCTTTTCTGACCCTCATACTGTTCACCAACTTTCTGAATGGCATGCTTATGGTGATAAGCTTTGGGAACTTGTTTTGGATGATGACAAAGTTGCTAGAAAGTACTCCAAACTGTGGAAACTTGTCCAAAATGAACTTTTAAAAGTTCAAGCCGAAAAACGGGCTGCGGAGAATCTCCGTCTAGCTCAGGGTCTTAATGCTCATTATGCCCCTACAGACCCCAACCCGCCCGCCTTTTCCTCGGTGGACTTACCCCCCCCTTCCCCAGCTCCTACTCCCTCTTCTGCCCTGCCCTCTGCACCGCCTCTTTCCCCATCCACGGACTCCTCCCACCAGCCTGTTCCCCCGCGACAGAATTTAGCCACGGAGCCGTTCCCCGGAGCCCTCTCGGACCTCGCGGAGGCTATGGCTAAGGAGCGGAGGGAGGCTTGGGCTGCCTTAGCCCGTAAAGGGGTTGCCGATGGCGATTTCGACTTGGCGGAGGCAGCACAGGATCACACAATGGCATTCCCTGTTGTTTTCCACCCGCAGGCGGGGGGGGG
>JAPSGF010000012.1:13094941-13105963 GCA_035772895.1 Perdix hodgsoniae | reverse complement strand
TTTGCTGACCATGATAGCATGAGGCTTTTCTCCCGCGGCATGCAACACAGATCCCCTTCCTGAAGCACCAGCCTGCAAAGCCACCCATGGAGTCCCACTGCTCAGCCTCACAGACACCCCAACCCTCCCCCAAAGGGAAGGCAAACAAGGGCACATGCAGTGAAAACTCAATCAGCCCTTACCATGGACCTGCTGAAAGTTGTGGAGCAAGAAGCAGGAGAATGACAAGTTGACTGCCAGTGTCATGGCTGTACTGCACAGGATGACATGATGACCTGGAGAGAGGAGAATTTCTGATGGGTGGGAGGGCAGTGATGAAGAGGAGCTGGTACAGGAAGGAGACGGGGAGCAGGGCATGGGTACTGTGCATGGATGTGCCCCACAGCAGCATTCATGCCTCCTGTTGTGATATCTCAGAGGCTGCACCTGGGCTCTTATGGAGCTTTTAGCACCACGGCTTTGTGTCCCCACCAGCAACTCACAGGTCTGGGATGGGCACTGGGTGAGTACTTCTGGTCTGCACTGAGAGATCATGGTGATCAGCACCACAGTCATGACTGCAGCAAGGAAGCAAAGCCCATGCAGGATGAAGGCAGCAGAAGGACCTATGGGAAAAAGAATTAAACAAAGAATTGGGATGGGAAAAATTCTCTTGGTTGAGGCTGAACAGTGAACCCCAACACTGATTTCTACCAGTGAGCTACCAGGACATCAGACAAGGATGCACAGCTTCAGTGTGCCTTACCTTCTTCCTGCATCCAGATGACAGAGGTGACAAACAGGAGGAGACATGAGATGCCCAGCAGCCCAAAGATGGGTAGAGTTAGCCATGTCCATGCTTCTTTTCCTGTTAAAAAAGGCAATCAGACTTCAATTGGAGCTTAGGACCTCACCAGTGAGGTGCAGCCTGTGAAGGAAAATGAATGCAAACACAGTTTTTCTTTGTAAAGAATCAAATCCTCAAGGTTTTGAACCCCTGATGACAAATCCTGGTGGACTTCAAAGGGTTCTGATGGGCTTACAAAAGCTTTGCTTGACTTCTGGAGAGACAGTGAGATTCCAGCCAGGTCTGGGGTTGCTCTAAGCTGAACAAAATAGCAATTTCATCTGGTGTGGCACCTTAATGCACTTCTGCCCAGGTTTTTGCCTCTTACAGTGGCAAGCACTGGATTTCTTCTGGAGATCCAGTTTACAAAGAACTCGGATGGCACAAGCGCTCACCACAAGCATTGGGCACGTAGAGCTCCTCAGGAAAGATTACCCCCAAAACAGGACCTAATTCACAACTCCATTGTTAATACACGGAGACAGATTAGCCTAGGACAATATTCCCATGTATGGTTGGGTTTCACCTCTGTTCCTCAGTCAGACCGACTTATACTGGGGATTGTTCTTGATGGGTAGAAGATAGAAGAAGACTACAAAGACTGTGGGTGGCCTTTCTTTTGGCTAGGTCTTATGGTTTGCTTTCTGGTAGCCAAAATATTGATTCTTATTGAAGCGCCCACATTAACCTGTAGGCTTGGGTATGGATGCACAGCATTATGCAGAGTCCTGACCCAAATGCCAGTAAAGTTGGTCACTGAAACCAATGCTACATGGTATTGGGTCAGCTCTCAGCACCTTCACACAGGAAAGCTCTTTGTGTCCTGCCTGTTCTGTTTTAGTCCAGGGATGCCCAAGAAATGGCAGAGGAAAGTCTAGCATGCTCCATAGCATGATACCATGGCACACACTGTATACATAGCATAAGTAGCATGATTTCTTCCAAAGCCATTTGGGATTAACTGCTGCTAGGACTCTGTATTTCTGTGCAATATACAGATGCATAAGAAGAAGTATATGAACTCCATGAACATCGAGCAAGGTTCCTCCAACCACCCAAGTTAGTAGAGAAGGGTTTTACTGCACCCTCTGTCCTCTCCATGGCATGGAGAGAGGGCTCAGTTTAGGGATTTGAGTGTGGGCACTCACCAAGTCTGTGCTTCCCTGGCTGCAGGAGCCAGATGACAAAGCTGATGGCAGCAATGACAGTGAGAGCCAGTCCAGCCACTGTTGTCCTCAGTGCAACATGGAGAGGAGGCGAGAGACCTGCAAAGTGCAGTGAGGGGAACTAACACTGAGGACAACTCTGAGACATGCAGCAAAGCATGGCCCCACCACAGGCTGATGCTTACCTGCTATCACGAGGCTGAAAGTTGTCTCTTCCCAGCTTACGGCATTACTGACATTGCAGGAGTAGGAACCACAGCTCGACTTCTCTCCCTTCCTTATCCACAACTCAGTGGAGTTCTGAGTGAGCTGACAATAATTTTGTGGGGTAAGGGAATGTCCATCCTTCTTCCAAGAGACAGCAGCCACGGTTCCATTGGGCAGCAGGCAGATCAGTTTGGTGAAGGAACTGTTCAGGTTTGAGCTCTTCAGGAGTTTGGGCTGGGGTACAGGCTCTGGAAAACAGAGTGACATGGCAGCACTCCCTTGGATTGCCTCTGTAAGAGGTATTTTTGACTAATGGTAACAATCATGCCCCTGGTCCTTTATGCAAAGGGCTGCCTATTGGACAGGCAGTCCTAACCCACTAGAAAAAGGAGACCCTCTTGCCACTACTGGGAAGGTTGACCAATTAGCAGAAAGTGTTCAAAAAGGCTGCTTGTCTTCACATGATCTATGATAGAAAGATAGAAATCTTTGTAAAATTCAGAAGTTTAGGCTGGGTTTGTACAACAAAATGTCAATTTTGTTGTTTTGGTGTACTGTATGGGTCACGACCCCCAGAACAATCCATTATCCCCTTCAAGACTTTGGGGATTAAGAGAATGGCATAGAGAACTCTTTTAGCCAACTGGCTGAGCAAGGAGCAAACATTTTTAACCTCACCAACTGCTGGGTCTGTGGAGGACCAACACAACTTGAAACCTGACCCTGGATTTCAACCCCTCCTGCCCTGGTTGGCAAGTAACTACAGCAGAATTGATTGCAGAACCCACTGGGAAGAACACATCTTCATGGCCAATCCAATATCCCACTAGACAAATTACTGTCTGAATCAAACTCAGCCAGGTGGTATCTAGGTTGGGACTAACAGTTGCACTTGGGTTTATCATAAAATGGGTTATGAGATAGGAAAGCACACTAATTATAAATGGGGGTGGTATAATCATTTGGGAACTGAGGATCGACTTCCTTCTTTTTGGTCCTCCATAAACAGCACACTGTTTTCCAAAACTGGAGGTGAATTCACCTGCAAGCCCCATGCTGGAGCTTGGAGCTGTAAGTGGTGCAGGGATGAAAGCAATACTGGTAAAGGCTGGAACTGTAATGTGGCAGGATCTCTGAACACCACATACTTCCAAGCTAAAGAATAAGTAAATAAACCTGCTGTGGAATGGATATTTGAAAATGAATCAGCAGCACTGAAGGGACACTAGTGGATTTGTGCCCATTACACCCACAGACAACTACCTGCAACTTGGTCTGGGGTATGTTCTATAGGAACAATTCTCCCAGTATTCTTTTTGCTCCTGGGGGCAGCTGGTGATGAATTAGGTGTCAAAGTTTACAACCTTCTCATATGATGACAGTCCATTGACTGTGGTAGTGGAAGTGGCAGCAACCAAACTTGGACTAAGGACAACCGACTGCCTCTGTATATAACCAAACACCACAGGCCAGCTACCTGGAATCCTGATGAATGGGTTAGTGATGTTTGAGAACCCATTTATAACCCTAACTGCATTCTCAGATTACAAACCATCCTTAAATTATTACTACTGAAATGGCTCATGCCCTGGATCTCCCTGCAGATCAAGCCACACAGATGCAAGCAGCAATATTCCAGCATTGCACAGTTCTTGACTAATTACCAGCCAAAGAAGGGAGTATTTGTGGTAGACTTGAATGACCCTGATTCTTGTCCAAAGACTGACAACAATGGCAACGTTGTTAAGCAAATTGCTAAAGATATACAGCAAACAGCCCATGTTCCCATGCAACTTGGAAAAAACATAGATTTTGATCTCTTTTCTTTGCTTCCAGAGGGCTCATAGGTAAAACATGTTCTATTTTACCTACTTTGTCCTATTGTAGCTCTTACGTCCACTCCTTGTATGAGCCTGTGCTTAATTCAATTTATTCAACGCATTTTATCTTCTATGCATTTTGTAACCTCTTCAACTGATGGGGAAGTCCAACAGATCAGGGCAACATTTGTCACCAGACCCAGGAAATCTTTTGTAGTGATTGTACAGAACATTTTATTCTCTCCCCCTCCCTTCCTTTGCCCATAAACTTTTTTTTTTTTAAAATCATCAGGCCCAGGAGAATCAGCCCCTGCTTTACCTAAAAGTCTCACTTTTTTCCTATCACCCACCTTCCTTTCCCCATCACCAAATTTGTAGTAGTAGCTAGTCTTTCCCATCCCCATCACTTCAAACTGATAATAAACTGGTCAAACAACATTTGACTTTTCTTGTGTCTCAGTTTACTCCAGGTACATCAAAGAATCTCCGCTCTTTATCCAGTAGTCAGAATGAGACTGCCACTCCTCCCTCCTTAAAGCCAGCCCTGGTTGAAATGCAAGAACTGTGAGCCCCATGGGGAAAGCAGCACCTTCCCACTTCGCAACTCAGCCTTGGTTCAGCTCAGACTAGCAGAAGGCACTGCAGGAGCAAGGCAATGACTACAAGGTTTAACTGCTGCTGCCATCAAGCCACTGTGCCAACTTAAGGATGTGTAGTACTGACCCTTGGAGGTCAGGCATGGCACCCCTGGGTCAGGGATAGCAGTCTGAAGGGGGTGCCAGGTAGGATTATACTGGGAAGCAATGACATGGACTTTCTGAATGCTTTCTTCCAAGAGGAAAGGACTGCTGACACATAGCACTGGTGTGGGGAAGCATGGGGCATAAAAGAAGCCATCATGTTTAACCAAAAAGCAGCCTAGCCTAGTGGAAGTTGTCCCTGCCACGGGCAGGTTTTGGAGCTGCATGGTCTTTAAGGTCCTTTCCCATCCTAGCCATGCTTTGAGTTTATGATTCCAAGGTCAGAAGACATTTTAGGACATTCACTTCCTGCTAATTCGGCTGCTAATGCTGAAACAAGGAGGTATACGTTAAGGAAGACTCCCTATGCCTGACTCCTGTCCATGTCTTTCAAAGCAATGATAAAGCCAGGAAATCCTCCAGTCCAGTCTGATGGGGAGGATGCATACTTGTGATCTCATCTATCATACTCACAGCAAATCTTTGTCAGAGCAAAACATCCTTTCAACCTATTCCGACTTACTGATTACTTCGAGGATAGTGATCCTAGCCCTGTCCTGCATCAGGTCAACTGTTGCTTTATAGAGGCCACTGTCTGCCTCCCGCAGCTGCTGCAGGAGAAGTGAGCCATTTGTTTGGTAGAAAACCACTCTGTCCCTGTATGCGGCATAAATGATTGGAGACTGCGAGTTGGCATAGTGCTGCAAGATGAATTTAGGAGTGCTGCCCTTTACATATTCCCACTCTGTGATGTTCACATCGTGGATCGCCGGTGCGTGCATCATGACAGAGGATCCTTCTGCTGCAAGCTTTCTTTCTGTGATTTCCACCCCAATGCAGGATCCCAGGAAAAGCAGCAACACATCTGGAAACAAGAGAGATACCAGGGCACAGCAGGTTAGTTTAAAAAAAAAAAAAAGCCAGAGTACAACTTGATTGGCTCATAGACTCTTTGATTTCTTGGCCTCCATTGTGCCACATCTGATTTACTTCCCCCTTTTTTAAGATAAGAACGCATCACTTTTGTAGACCTATTATATAAATGGTTCCTAGCAAGCTCAGACAGTTCTTTGCCTTTAGAAGGAGAATAAGAGGACTCTGTACTCCTTGAGAGTAACATGATGAAAAGTACGACAATGAGAGCAGAGCAGCAAGATCCTAGGCTACAATGAGTGAGAATTTGATCAAATGCAACAGCCATAAGCACCAAAACAAAGGAATAAAGCTGCTTACCCTTGGAAGAGCTCAAGTAGGCAGGGATCTCCAACAAGATACCCTCACCTCCACTGCCAACCCTTAAATGAGGTCTTGGAAGGGGTGGATCCTGGCTGCACCCTTTCCAGTCACTCAGGTACATTGCATGCACCTGAGCTCCCTTGGGTTGGCCCTGCCTTCCCACCAGGTGCTCAATCATTGGTTCAGGCTGTGACTTAGCATTTCTTCCACACTGGAGGTTACTGCTCAATGGGACCACACTCAGTACGCCTTCACCCCCAGGCCTCATGCTGTGCCAGCAACAGGACCTAGTGGTACAATGATACTGCAGGACCTAGTGGCACAATGATACTGCAGCACCTGCTGAGATGCTCATTCCTTGCCCAAGACAGAGGTGCAAGGGAGCATAAAAATGTTTCAGGACCTGCCCTCCATCTCTCCCAGCTCTGCTGAAGCAGCACAGCTGCTCAGCAGCACCCAGCCCAAGGATATGCACAGCTGAGTTCCTCTCTCATACTCACAGTGTGTGATTGACATGGCCAAGACCTGCGACTGCCTTCAGGCCTTCATTAGGTCTGAGCTCCTCCTGCAGTGATGCGCTCTTGGGGTTCTCTAGGAATAGTTACCCCAACTGCAAATGACATCCTGCAAAGCAATAATGCTGTTGCCATCTTGTCCGCACCCCTTCCTATGCACTGTGTATTTACAATGCTGCAGCTCCACTTTGTTCCTTCAGTATTCATTTAAAGAGCTGCTAGCCATTATGGTAAAGTTCCCTGCATATACCAAAGCACTATTCCTCAGCTTGAACACATTCCCTTATCTCCTCACGATGACTTAGCTCTTGAGTGGTTGCAGGTACTGCATTTGCCTTATCCACCTTCTTAATGACTTGGAAAACCTCAATTCCGCTTCCATACCAACCAGTTCTCTCCAAATTGAATGTGCCTGTCCTGTTTAAGCTGTCTCATAATTCTTTTACCTTTTGCTCTCTGGACTTTCTGTATTTTTAGGAGACTTTCTTTACTCTAGAAACTCCAGTATGTACAATGCTGATCTGTTTTCATGGGAGATCTCAAGCACAATCTGCCTGTGCACAATGTATTTTGCAGTGAGGTGCAACCATGCTCATAGCTGCCTTCAGAGCCCAGACACAAGCACTGGCACCTGGACAACAGGGACTGCATTTTCTGCTGGGATTTGCAAAGCTCTGGAAGAAGGATGATGATGGAGGACCTCATATTTCCAACGAAGGGATTTCACCACCCTAAAATTAAAGTCTCAGATGGGACCAGAAGAGGTCAAGGTGGTCTGCTTTAGGGACAGGTTTAAGGACACAGTCTGGCTGGGTGTAAGAAGCTGGACACAATTTTTGGCTCAAAGCTTGTTCAACGGCACCCATCTAAAACATAACCCGCTCAACAAGTTTTTGGGGTTAATGTTACCATGAGCACAGAGAATAAACGACTGAGCGACGTGGAGAAACCTTTTGGGCTGTTGCTTCTTTTGGGCATTCAAGCTGACTTATGGGTGTCATCCCAGAGGAGAGGACAACCGTGCAGTCAGTGCCCACGCCTAGCCACAATCGGATGATCAACTGCCAATTACCCAATGGGAAGGGCATGTACTATGGACATGCTCTTTTATTGCCTTAATCTTCCTCCAGGTATATATATGTTGAATCATCCCCTCCAACAATTGAATTGAGACAGTGGGAAAAGAAGCTCTGATGCACAGATGAAGCCCTGTACCGAAAGCTGAGCCCACTTCAGATAGTCATTACCTCCTGGCAACATCCATTTGTCTTCCATGGACCCCAGCATAGTTCAGAGAAGCCTCTGAAGGAAAGGAAGAAAAAAAAAAAACATTTCAATTTTGGAGCTGCCCTGAACCACTCTGAGCCCATTCCCAATCCAGCATCCTAACCCCAAAAGTAGCCAAAACCCAAGGAGAGAAGGAGATAGACAGGGCACATCATGTTCAAGCCTGCGATGGAGACCTCCTGGCTATCCTCACCACCCAAGGGGCTGATGGCTGCTCTGTGGCTTCTGCCCTGATCAAAGGACTTCAGGAAATGAGCTTTTAGAAGGAATTATGTGGACTTCTGTGCACTGCATTATCTGATGCAGAGCGGTTGCTGCAGGCCACAGAGCCCTGGTGGCAAGGCTTGTATGTGAATGCACACACTCAGGGCTGCTGGTGGAGTTTCATGGGCTCAAAGAATATCCTCTGTGAATTCTTTGAAGTGGAGAAAAAGTGGGAAACGAGGTCTGCTTTGCCTCTGCAAAATGCCTGTGATCTTGGATGACATTATGGGGCAAAGGGCTGTGGGAGTGCTAATGCAAAAATCAGCCACTTTCCAGCCTTTTCTATGGCATCCTCATGATGTCTGAGGTTTAGGCAAGAAATAGTTGAGGCTTTTAAGAGGGAAACAAGAAAAATATTCTTTACTGGTATATATACAGCTATTGGAAGGATGTGGGAACGAGGGTTGTGGAGGAGGCATCATTTAGAGATGAAGAATTTCCATTTTCCAAGCAAATCCCAGCTTGGCACAACCTATTTCCTAATCTGGGCACCTGGGTCCTAGAGTCCGTCCCAGCTCTCCCTGTGCACACAGGGAGGGGCTGAGGTTCCCCCAGTACAGAACAAGGCAGGTTTGCAAGAAAGGCTCCTCTGGAGGAAGGACGGTGGTTTGGAGGACCTTCCTTCTTTGGCTCCGGACTGGGAGCAGAAATGTCCTCCAGCTCAAATGAATTGCACAAAGCTGAAGCACTCAGAAAAGAAATGAAATGTTCCAGGCCACAGTCAGCACTGTCCAGGCACCCAGGCAGTGTCGCTTCACTGAGAGGTAAGTTTGCAAGCAGGCATGTGATGCAGTTCCTCTGCAAATCGCTGCTGCCCTTTTATAAATCAGACCCCTCCTCCATCTTCTCCGGTTGTGATAGGGAGAAATAAATAAGCTCCCCCGGGGAAAGGAATTCATGTCAACATCAGTTTGTTATCTCAGGCTCTGAGGAGTTCTGTTGTCTGTGAGGAAGTCTGTGCCAGGAACTGAAAATCACCTCCTCCCATGAATGTTTGTTACAGCGTGGGATTGATAGCAAATATTAAAACTTTCCACGGGGGCAGAGGTTGCAAGAAGTTTTAGCTGAACATGGAGAGGGAGGACAGGCCCACAGAGAGCCTTTTGTTAAAAGGCAGTGAGGCTCCCCAGACAGCAGCTGTCTGCTGCTGCTCTTCCACGTGGGCATGGATGATACTGGGAGCTGTAACATGAACAGGATCAAAGAACATAAAGCTCTAGGAGCACAAGTGGAAAACACTGGTGTGCAAGTTATCTTCTCCATTTTGCCAGTTGGAGCAGTAGTCAACATTTACCAAGGGGAAATCCTGCTTGATGAACACGATAGCCTTCTGTGATGACATGACTGGCTGGGTAGGTAAGGGGAGATCAGTGGATGCGGACCTTGACTTCAGCAAAGCTTTTGTCTCCCACAACTTCCTTGCAGGTAAGCTGAGAAAGTGTGGGATAGATGTGCAGACAAGAAGGTGGACTGAGAACTGGCTGACTGGCAGAGCTCAGTGTTGGGATCAGCAGTGCAGAGTCTGGCCTTTAACTACTGGAGTTCCCCAGGGGTTGGTACTGGCTCTGGTCTTGCTTGATACCTTCATCAATGGACTGGATGAAGGAGTAGAGTGTACCCTTAGCTGGTTTGCTGAAGATACAAAGCCAGGAGGAGTGGCTGACACACCAAAAGGCTGTGCTGCCATTCAGTGAAACCTGGACAGGCTGAGAGCTGGATGAAGAGGAACCTGATGAGGTTCAATGAGGTCAAGTACTGAGTCCTACACCTGGGGAGGAATAACTGAATAGATTAGTACCAGTTCTGGGCTGACCTGCTGGAAAGGAGCTCTGCAGAGAAGGACTCGGGTGTCCTGGTAGACAACAGCACGGCCATGAGCCAGCAGTGTGCTCTTGTGGCCGAGGAGGCCAATGATATCCTGCAGTGCATTAATGTGAGTGCAGCCAGCAGGACAAGGGCAGCTCCCTCTCTGCTCTGTCCTGGTAAGGCCACATCTGGAGCACTGTGATCAGTTCTGGGCCTCTTCAGTTCAAGAAAGGCAGGGACCTTCTATATCCAGTAGAGGGCCACAAAGATGACAGGAGGCCTGGAGCATCTCCTTTATGAGTAAAGGATCTGGTGCTGTTCAGCATGAAGAAGAGAAGACTGAGAGGGGATCTTATTGAAGCTTAGAAATATCTAAAGGGTGGTGCTGTAGTTTAGCCCAGAAGAACAAAAAGGAAAAGAAAAAGACCCAAAGAAAAGATTGTCATTTTTTATATATATATATAAAATAAGTTATACACACAGTAAGTGATCAGGTGATACACATGGCAGTTGCTCCCCACTCAGCAACCAGCGCCCATCTGTTCCCGAGCAGCAGCTGCTCAGCCAACTCTTCACCATTTTCCACATTTTTTCTTCTTAATGTCATGTATTACAGAACGCCCCTGTGGTCAGTTGAGGTCAGCTGGCCTGGTCCCATCCCCTCCCAGCTCCCTGCCTCCCCATCCCTTCACTGGCAGCACAGTGCCAGAAACCGAAGTCTTTGTCTGTGAGCACACTGCACCGCCGCAATAAAAACAACAGCCTGTTTTCAACACTGTTTTGTTATGGTTTTGTAATTTCTTTGGTTTGCGTTGCTATTCCACATCAGAACATCATGCAGGATAATGGGAGTTAAGGGGAGAGTTTTTTTTTTTCTTTCCTATGGACTGCCTTAATTGGGCATGGGGGGGAGGGGTAGCCGGAAAAGGGGACGGAGTTTTTTTTTCTCTTGGCGCGCGATCCCCCGGTGAGGAGACAACGTGGTCGCAGCTTCCCGCCTCCTACAGCTCGTCGGTGAGGGTTAGTTCTATTTCTCTCCTTGTTGAAACTCTCTGTTGTTGTTTAGCATTATTAGGTTCATTAAACTGCCGTTCGTTCTCAGATCGCTCCTTTCTTTTCATTCCTTCCCTCCTAGACCCACTCGCCGTTTTTTTT
>JAPSGF010000012.1:13075483-13094931 GCA_035772895.1 Perdix hodgsoniae | reverse complement strand
AGGGAGGCGCTTCGTGCTTTCTCTCCCCGGGTTTTGTCCCCGCTGTCGCGAGTGAGCTCTAGAGAGCACCCCGTGACATGTTTTTATCCTAAAACCGAAACAGCGGTATAGCAGACACTATGAACAAAATCAACTCTGTCCCAGTGAAACCAGGCTGGCGCTTCTCTGTCAAGTGGGTGAGAGGAACAGGCTCTTTTCAGTGTTGTGTAACAAGAGGGCAAGGAACAGATAACACAAACTGGAACTTGAATATGAGGAAAAAATCTTTTAAATGAGAGTGACAGAGCATTGGGACAGGCTGCTCAGAGAGGTGGTAGTAGTAGAAATCTCCTCGGGAGATGTTCACTACCAGCCTGGATACTTTCCTGTGTAATCTATAGGGAACTTGCTTTAGCACGGGGGTTGGACTTGGTGACCTCCAGAGGTTCCTTCTCAATTTTATGATCCTTATATGGGGCAGTATCAGCAGCCACTCCAAAAAACAGGAACAGCATGAGGAAAGGCGACTTCCTTCTATGGGTCAGGAAAAGAGAACAACTCAGGCAGTTTGCATGCAGCCCTCAAAAGTGAAAAAGGTTTTTTTCAGTGATATGGGCTGCTATCAGCAACACCCAGGCAGAACCACTGCAGTTCCAGGCTGGGTCGGCACAGAGGGTAGGTGGGGGGGAATAACTGCAGATCAGTGGTGGGATGGGCAGTCAGTAATTATCTGCCCTCATCAGGAGGTGGCTGCCTGCATACAGCATGTTACGCATCGTGTGCTGTAACGCTGAGAAGCAAAAAGGTTAACGTACCAAATACTTGCTAAAAGAGAAAAGGAGCAGCTGAAGCACTTTTCTGGACAGACTTCTCTTAACATGTAATAATATGCAGACTTGTTGCATCGTAACAGGCAAACTTAATTAAGAAGGGGACATCTCACAAATGATGCCTGTGCCCAAGGAGGGCAGGAAGAGATTGAGACCCACAGAATCCCCCCCGATCCATTAACAGATTATTCCAGATCTCAAGCTGCACTTACGCAGCAGTAAAGCCTTGATCATATTTTAGAGAAGGCCTGCTGACCGCAAGCGGCCTTTGTCTCATTTGCAGCAGATGACAAAAGCAGGTGCAGTGGATGGGGGAAGCACACAGGAAGAAGGGTGGCGGTTCACGTCTGTGCCCATCACCAGAGCAACGGCCATATTTAAGTGGCATTGCTGGATCCAAAGGTCTCTAAACTCTAAAGGTCTCCAAAACATCTCTCTACTTTCATCTTTCTCTTTTCAAGTCATACCATTTAATCATGGCTTACCACCACTAAGGAATAGATCAATCTAAGTATTGTAGTGGGATATAGGTAAGTATTTAACAGACTGTTTGTTGCCATTACATCTGAATTTACCTTAGGAGATCTCAGACTTTGCCATGCCCATACCTGTGTACGTTTTCCAGGGTAGCTCAGAATTGTGTTGTGAGGCACATCACACTGAAGCACTGTGCACACACTGCCCCTGAGCTTACTGACAACAGATGTTCAGCGAGAATAAATGCACTCAGAACCACATAGAACCAGCATATATGACTGGGTACAGATAGGGATGGATCTGATATACAGCAGGCAAATATTTCTTCTTGTTGGCAGCCTTCCTGTTACATAGCAGCGTGCTGCAGAAGCTCTTATCTCTGGACTTCCCTAACGGAAAAAAGACAACCCTTACAAAGCTTCAGAAGTACATTAGCAATCAGGAAGTCCAGCTGTGAGAAACGTCTCCCCCATCCAGTTCTGACTCACTGAACAAAAGAACAGCCAAAACCAGTGGAAAAAAGAAACCAAACAACACTGCTTGCTGGCGGTTACATAGGAGGAAAAAACGAGTTTCACCCTCTGCAAGCAGCAAGAGCTGGGGCTCAGCACGGGTGCTGCAGGCTGCAGCAATCGATTTTTGAGTTCTTCATTTTGTGCTCTAACAGAAGTGCAGTAGAGAGCTACTAAAAAAGGGGGTGGGGGAGGGAAATGAACCACCTAAAAAGGAGTTCTGTGCAAAATCACAGCCCTAAGCCCAGCGATGAGCACCTCTGTTTTAGGGAGCCTCACAGCTCGTGCTGGAGGTATGTGAGATGCCAAGCAATGATCAGGGGTTGGGCGTAGGCAGGGGGAGCGCTGGGCAGGCAGTGAGAGGGTGTTTGTCAGCTCTAAAACGCTTCAGAAGCACTACTTCAGAAGTGCTATAGGGCTGGACAAGAGGGAAGAGCTGAGCTAAAGGTGCAGAACCAGGTTCCCTACAGGAGAGGACGTGAGCACCGGTGGGGAAGCAGTACAGGGTCTCCCATCCCCACAGCTTCAGTCTCATGGCTCCATCCCCTTCATTCCCTCCCTAACCCTTTTGCTCTGCTCCTGTACCCCCTTTCCCATCCCTCCACCCCTCCCTGCCATGACCTGGACAGCTTGGGCTATAAATACACTCACCTCCTGCAGCTCCCCTTAAAAGAACCCCAGCTTTCACGGTGCAGAGTACAGCTCAGTTTCCATGGGCGGTGCCTTTCCACAGCCCAGGCCCAGCCTCTGATACATCTGTCTTTTTCTGCCTCAATCTTGCCTCCAATCATAGCAGAGCGCTTTCTTCTTTTGTTTCAGCAGGCACAAAGATGTTTTCCTCCACATATATCACATTAAAAAGGGGCTCGCTATGGCCTAACAGGAAATGGAAATTTTCCAAATCGGGGAAAAATGGATAAAAGCGAGTCAAAAGTCTCAGTGATGTAGATGATGGTGAAAAAGGGGAAAGTAGGTGGGCACTCAACCACCCTGCATATCGCTGAGCATGATATTAGCATATATTAATGAGTCTTTGAAAAAGAATGAATATATATATATGCCAACATACTGCATGTGTGTGTCTCAACTGTGTAAATGCAGAACCTGAGCTCCGGTTGTGCTTGTCAAGTCCCCTGGTACGGCTTGTGAGGAACAAAGGAACCACTTTCTAACACCACATTGGAGTTAAAGAGTTTTCTTCCTGGATTTCAGATGACAGCCTCTCCAGAGGATAAGACACCCTCAACAGAAGAAGTTGATGCAGAGACTTAGCAGCAAAAGTTTTATTACCACTAAGCAGATATCCTCGTGGGCAGCACTGGGGTAATGGGGGGTAATCCTCCTATCATGCATACCTTACACAAAAGATCTTCTGTTTATATACATAACTTCTGTTGCCTAAGCAGAAGCTTTCCCAGGAGTACATTACACATTCAATGATCCATGCCAACTAGGACCCCCTATTTTCTTGGGACCCAGACTCAGCAGAACTTCCATATCTCCTTGGTTCAGAGACACAGCAATTTCTGTTACCTAAACAAATTGCAGGGCAGGGGTACCCATCAACAAACATCAGCAAGTTTAACTATGTTTTTATAACTTGTATCGTGTTAAAACAGAACAGTCTTATGACGTGCCTCCCCATTCATAGTGCTACATCACAATTATCACCCACAACACGTGAAGGCTACCATGGTGTTGCAGGCAAGCATTACTTGTATTATACAACAACTCAGCTGCTATGCTTGTAAGAATATATTAACAGTATTTTGTGCTATTCTCTCTTCAAACCAATGCTGGAAAGATGTCCCTGCTAGAGATCCTGAGAGCTGCTATGCCCTGCCTCCTCTGTCCTATTTGTCAACGTTACTTTGGGCAGGCAACCAGCAGAGCAGCTTAGTCATGGGCAGCAGCACCACACCCTGCTGGCAGTATGTCCAGGGCTCAGCATCTCCAGCAGTGCCACCAAGCTGGGATGGGTGGCACCAACGGTGATGCCGGCCTCCAGGGTACAACTGAGTGGGCTGAGGGGCCTCATGGGGCTCAGAAAAGGGAAATACAAAGTGCTGCCTATGGGGCACTCTGTGCTGGGACAAGCATCTCCCTCCATGGTCTGATGATTGCATCCCACAGCCTACCTCAGCCTGATAAAATATTTTTTTATTATTATTATTTTTTAAAGCTTAATGGTATTGCAGAGAAACCAAGACTGCTAACAAAACTAAGCAAAGACAAAAAGTCAATAGATAATTTCACGTACCCACAGTATCAGGGCAACAGGAAAGTGTGACAGAAGGTAGGCAAATAGACAAACATAGCCTATGTCCCTCAGAGGAGGTACTGCCATCTGTAACCAGTCAGAGTTTGCTGTTGCAGGGAGATTACTTCCCTTACAAAGGGCAGCAAAATCCTATCATGGGTTTGATTTGTGTTTTCTTCCCTTCTGGCCAGCCCCGAGGATCCCACATGCAGAACTGTGAGCACTCAGCTACTGTTGTTTGGGGCGAACTGAAGGAAAGGATTTTAAAAGCTGCAGAAAGGAATTAATTTTAACCCTCACCCCTGAAACAGATGCAGTCTGGTCCAGCAAAGAATGCTCTCCCCACACTGCAGTGGAGACAGGAAATCCTCTGTGCAAGCAACACTCATATCTTGGCCTACACACCACACTGGAAACACTCCATATTTTCCGTCCTGTGCAGGAAAACCCAGCAGAGAGAACAGGGGAGCCACTGTCAACGGCCAGTGACAGGCACAATGCTCCTACAGAGCGATTTGCATTAAAGCAAATAATTTTATACCACACGAAGGTCTCCACAGGCATGGATGCTGCCATTTGCACAGGTCTTCACGAGGTGCACCGGGAGCACGTGTGCAAATCACCCTGATGTTATCTGTACTTGGAGAGGAAGCATCAAGCATGGCCCTGTGTGGCAGCAGGAAAAGGCTGGGGTGGGCATGGCTGGTTACCTACATACGCTCAGAAACATGCACAGCCTCATTAATGCTGTAAACAGGCAAGGGACATGCTTGTAACTAGTTTTAAAGGCATTTCTCTAACTCAGAGTCTGGTTTTAAAGTGGAAAATAAATGGGAAAATGTGCATTAGAAATCTCTAGTGCTGTATTAAAGAAAAAGACAAATGATTAATTCCATTGCTTTATATCGCCAAGATATCACAGGCTCAGACCTATGAAACTGAGATCCATTAACATGTTGAGCCAGCCACACAGGAAACATCCCCGGTGTCTAGCAGGTTAAATCAGGATCCTTGCTGATGGGCAGTGACATCTCAATGGACCTGGAGGGAAGAAACATCATACAGTGAGGGTGCTGTGTAATAGAAGTTGAGTGCTCCATCATTGAAGGTGCTTAAAGTCAGGTTGGATGGGACTTTGAGCAACTTGATCTGTTCATAGCTGCGTTGGATCAAACGATCCTCAAGGTCCCTTCCAACCCAAACCATTCTGTGATTCCATGTGCTGACCATCAGTGCAGCCCTGCCCCACGCCTGAGGCCCCAAAACTTGCACATCTCCAAACCCAACAAGACCCTACATACAGCTGTGACATCCCTTCCTCCAGTTCAGGATGGTTTTAGCTGGGGCACAAAGAAGCTGACTAAGGCTGTGCATTGGATTTGCACAGATTGTGGACCCACCAGAACATCCCATCACAAACCCAGGGTGAAACTGGACACTGGAAGCTGAGAGCTGGTCTGCACTTTTCTTAGGGCCTAAACTTTGGAAAAAAGCATGTTTTGGTTTCCATATCCCATTCTTTTCACTCCAAGATTATATTTGTGAATTCACATGGGAAAAAACAAAGAAGACTGTACCTTTCCTTGTCTGCACAATTGGAGTCATGTTCCTGCAGCCACCCCTGTGTTGTGTGATCTGTGGAAAAAACACGTTTATCATTGAAAGCAACCTGAGAGGCACAGCATGGGGCACTGAATTCAGGAGATGGCATCTGGGGCTGGGATAGGGAAGGGATATCATCACCAGAGAGGTTAGGAGGACTTCTCAGAATGAGGAAAAACAATTTTTGAATAATTCATATTGGGCTCGGGGAAATAAGAGGGGCACTTACAGCAGAGGAAGATGGCAAGGATTGGCAGGGCCAACACTGCTGCTGTGCTGACCACAAGGGTGGTGACATCCATGAATGCCGAGCAGCCTTCTTCTGTGGTCAGATAAGGAAAACACAGCAGAAAACTCAGTCAGAAGGAAAAGACAAGAAAAAAGCAGTTGGCCACTATGGAAACATACTTAAATACAATTAGGAAAAAGAAAAAGCAAATCTCTGGAAAAAAAAAAAAAAAACAACAATTTGATGGATTTTTTGGAGCAGTCCCAGCTCTGAATGGTAGATCAGAAGGGCTAAGGCAGAAAACTTTCTCACCATGGCGTTGGTGGATGTTCTTCATGTGGAAGCTGCTTGTCAGCACTACCAAGAGCACCCCTCCTGGAGCAGCATAGCCCATTGTGCGCTGTGCTGGTCATGGGAGGAACAAGAAAGAAATGTCAGTGTGCGTTCCCACAGGTGGACAAGGGCTGCCAGCATGACTTGGTACGAGTGATAAGATGTGTGGCAAAAATAAGCTCCCTTATCATTTGGTTTTATCTCCATTCTTGCCTTTCCTGAACAGCTCACCTGCTGTGCTTTTGAGCTGGATGAGCTTTGTAGGCTGGAATGTCACTGTGGAGGCCACTAGGAAGGTGATCACAATCACATACAAAAGGAAAATCTCTGGCAGTATGACAGCAATGGATGGGCCTGGAAGAGAACAGCACAGAGCTGAGCACCACTTTTTCCATTTGCCTACTATTTTCAGGATTTTAACTCTCCATGATGTCCTTTTCTCATGACCAAACTTTCCAGTCACCTCCCCTTCCCCCCACAACTTGCAGCTCTATTCCTTGGTCATTCTAAGTGCCCTTCTGCAGTTACCCACTGGGAAAAGGCTTTGTGAAAAAGAACAACTGTATTAGCAGTATAAGTGAATGTCTAATCCATATGGTGGTTTTTCAGCTTGCCAAGGACAACACGTTGGGCCCGAGGGGTCCATTTCCTCTATAAAGTGCCCTTCTCCTCTCCAGCCAACAGTCAGATGGATGTTCATCTCCCATAAGGTCCCCACTCCAATGATTACTCTTGCATCCTGTACCCTTTGTGAGGGAAAGAATTGGGATCTGCACTGCAACACTCCCAAAAATGCCTCTTACCTTCTTCTCTCATCCAGAGGAGCCCAGCAGTGCCAGTCAGGATGGAGGAGATGCAGACCAGCCCACAGGTGTAGGCACTGAGCCACCTCCACAGCTCTCCCCCTAGACATCAGAGCAGAGCGGGGTGACATCTATGTCCCCCCAGGCTGCCCCACACCAGTTCCCAGCCCTCCTTTTGGGTGGGATGCAGCAGTGGGGCGTCCCAGAGTATTGTAGGGTTGACCCACTTAAAATAAGGGATAGCTGTAAAGGGCTCTGCAACCATGGCACAGAGTACATGAAATACTTTATTAAAATGGAGTCTTAGAATGAAAATATTCAGAGATGCTACAATTTCCTATTAATGTGTTTCTCAGTCACCTCAACACTCTGAGCAAAATTATGTAGGGATATACTAGGGTTCAAACTGACCTGAAAACATAACAAAATCAGTTTTCTCTATTAAAACAAAAAACAACAACCAAGGAGAGTTTACTCTTAAAATAAGCCTCCAGATGAGATGTTTAGTCACCAGGAAGGGGGCATGAGTTGGTTACCATCTCTTCCCACAGCATCGCTCCTCACGCAACACCACTGGAAGACAAAACTGGGTGTTCAGCTGTCCCCAGTGCAGACTCACTTATTCTTAGCTTTTCAGACTGGCAGACAGGAAAAATTATGCCCCATCCTGAGACAGCAGCAAAGACCAGAGCAACCACTGAAATCCTCAGCACATCCTGCAAGGGAGGGGAGAGACCTGGGGAAAAAAAAAAAAAAAAAGAAAAACAATCCCTGAAGCTGGGAGCGATGTCACAGTAGGATCAGCATGGAGGGCTCTAGTGGGCCATGGAAGTCCACCATAGCTAGGTTGGATTTCTCAGTTTACCAGCTGATGGATTTATTTCTGCTGGAGGCTCTGGTCCACAAAACACCCAGTTGGGAATGAATGTTGCCCACAGGCACCCTGCCCAACACTCTGACCATATCCTGCCTACCGTTGCTTTAGCCAAGGGTTGTGATGTTGACTTAGGCTTAGGGACATTCTCTAAGAAGAAATGGCCAAATTCTTTTGCTCACTGCACCAAGATCTGTGGCTTGGCTCCAGCTAGAGGTGGGATGGAAGACTGCAAATTGCTTTCCATCACCCTACAGTTGCGAGCTCTGGTTGACAGCATATGGATATCCTGAGTGGCAAGACCTTGGGAGATGGAGGAAGAAGAATGAAGTGAAGTAACCAAGGGATACTGGGCACAGGTGGAGCAAAAGAAGAGTGTTGGGTTCCGGAGAGCAGCATCTCTCCGTGCCCCTCAGGGAAGCCCATGGGAAGCTCATTCTTAGCCACTATTTTAGTGATCACCTGAAACAGTGACATTCAGGGAGGTCTCCTGCCAGCTTATCCCATTGCTGGCATTGCAGGAGTAGGAGCCACAGTCCGACTTTTTTACCATCCTCAGGTGCAAAACACTGAGGCTTCCAGAGACGTGGTGACTTCTGTCAGGGGGAAGCATCTGCCCATCCTTCTTCCAGGTGAAGATGTCTGCCCTGCCCTCTGCTACTTCACATAGCACCTCACCGCTTGCCTTGGCCACCAGGCCACTGCTCCAGAGCTGAGGGTGAGACATGGGCTCTGGAAAGGAAACAGAAACACCAGTACTTCTTTCAGACCTGAGCATGACCATCCACAGTGGAGATCAAGGTGATAGTGTTCATTAAAGCATCCTTTAATCTGCAAGGATATGATTGCAGGTGACTTTTAATAGAAAGTCTTGCACTGCACAAGGGTGCTGGGCTTTCTGGTATTTATTTGGTACTCATAGTTAAGTCATTTATTTTTTTAAATCATATTAGGGTTAACACAGCACATTTAATACATGAGGGAGGGGGGGAAGAGGAAAAGGAAAGCAAATTCCTCTGCAGCAGAGAAGTTACAGTAACTGGCAGCAGCATTACTAGAAAGAAAATAACCAGAGCAAATTAAGGGAATTGGCAAGAGCAACATCAAGAAGGGACTCGTGTTATTTAAAGCATGCTCTTATCTCAGCAACAGCACTTTGTGCCTGGAAGCACAAAGAAAAGAGACAAACAGCATGGTCTGTGAAGGACGATTTTGGTGACTTCTCCATGAAGACCACCCTGCTGGGCTTCACTCCATTAGTGATGCCATCTTCCCTTGGAAACGATGCAGCATGGGTGACACCAGCCACAACACTGCAAGCCTCTCCATCTCTTCTCTGAGAGCAGAAAACAAGGGATGGAAGAGACCTTCCAGTACGGGGTCAAGCCCTTTGTTATATCCAGATGCTGAAGCAGCATCACCAGATCTGGTGGCGTCCCAGAGTTCCGGGACTCTATCCACAGCTGGCCCAAGCTCCCCATCACTGGCCTGTCAGGCTTGGCCCAAATCTCTTCCCCGTACCCCTTTGCTAGGCTGATAACCCATATATGTTCAAAGATATTGCCTGCATCCATCACCCGCTCCTCTCTCTCATAGCCACCACTTACTAAGGACATCCAGCCAGACTGACAAGCTCTCCCTTTCCACTTGGTTGACAGTCACTCTGTAGATGCCACTGTCACTTTCCTGGAGGTCCTCCAGGAGGAGAGATCCATTGGATGCATGCAGATGGGCTCGTGCAATGTATGGCACGTGGATGGTCAGGTTGTGCCTCTCATACTGCAGGATGGTGCGGGAAGCAGTGCCATTGAGGTGCTCCCATTGTATGGAGTGGATGAGCGTGATGTTAAGCGGCCCCACAAGCAGCACTGAGGAACCCACCATGGCCACTCTTCTCTGCAGGGCTCTCTCCACTTCTGCAGCCTGTTTCAAAGGCACCAGCATCCCTAGATGGTAGAAGAAGATGAAGAGAAGACAAGCCAGGGAGATGGAGCAAGTCTTGGGAATGGTACTCACTGTGCCAAGGACACACAGGTAGAATCTGGACAGTTTGGTCTTCATGTCTCACAACCCATCTCCATCAGGCAGTGTGATATTCCACCTGGAGCTTATATTGGATGGTTTGAGAAGTCTGTCTGCAGGGCTGACACCTTTTCTACTCAAGTTCTGTGCATTAGGGTTGCTTTCCCTACCAGTCTGTGCCCTGAAGGCACTTTCCAAGCATCTCACTCCCAGTTCCTGATCTAGTTTGGAGCTGAAAGTATCTATCTGCTCCCACCTGGGAGGGATAGAAGTGCTTCCCTAAAATGCATGTCAATTTATAGGTTTTTCCATGAGGCTCTGAGGACTTCAAGGGGTCACAGCTCCCAGACCAAATGGAATAGAGAGCTTTCAAGGAAAACCAGCAGAAATAACTGCTAAAACCTTGGCTTGTAAAATGGAGTCCTTACAAGCAAACAAATAAAGATGAGTTTAATTAGTTTAGAGGAAGAGAAAATGACAGGAATGGTATTTGTTTACCTAGAAATGATAACAGCCGTGAAAGAATGGTTATTTTTTAGCCAAGCACAAACCCAATTAATCACTGCTGACACTACTAGCATAACAAACACACCCACGCCTCTGCTGATGGAAACTCCAGGATTTCTGTTTGAGGCCCTCTTCCCCTAACAGGACAGCCAGGCTAACCCTGAGCATCCTACTGGAGGTAGCCCAAGGCAAGGAGCTGCAGCAGAGAACCAGCAGGCAGTGAAGGCTCTGCCTCCTCCTCTCCCTCTACCATGTCTCAGTTCCTGCCCCAGTGGAAGCTGTTGCTACACAGTCACACTGCAAACCCTCCTGAAAACCATCCTTCTTGAGCAAGCTTGTTATTTCCCTTCACAATTTTGCAACACAGGATGGAAGTCAGCCATAACAAGGCAAACAAAACAAGCCCAGCTGACAGTTTATCCAATTCTCATACTGGTAACCTATAGAAACAGCCATGGGACTTTATTCTTATGCCTCCATCACCTGAGATATGCATGCAAGGAGGATAAATGACTTTATAACAGAAAATCCCCTTGTTATAGAAGAGCACTCTTCACACAGCATTATCAACGTGAAATAAGAGAAAATACTCCATTATAAACATCTTTTTACAACTGCAATAGCCCAAGCTCATTGCGTAGGTGCTCAGCACAAACACTACAACATCTGGACAACTGTGTATTTTTTCCCATTTTAAATGCTCACCCTGAAAACCTTTGTCCACTTGCTCTCCAAACCAGCCAGTACATACATGAAGAACAGAGCAAGATTATTCCTATGGCTGCAATTAATGTTGTTTTGTCACATGTATGGATCTCTGTATGAACCTACCTGCAGAAAACTTGTAGCCTTAGTGCCATTCCCCTGAGCTGCTTCTATCTCCTCTGCCTTTGAATAACAAAACAGACACACTCTTTTCTTGCAGGACAAGCATTTAGCCCACTTTAAAACAACAGCAACAAGAACAAAAGCCTGACCCTTTATAGGCCAGCGATCCCCATGCACAACTGCCCAACTGCTTACACCTGTGCTGGTGTGCCCCCAGGTGAGGATTCAGACTCGAGCCCACTGGGTGGCATCAAACCCCCATTTACCTGCCAGGAGCATCCCCAGCAGCTCCACGGGGTGGTGCAGCAGCATCCGTCGAGGAGAAAAGATTCAAAATTGTTGTATTTAAAAAATACTAATTCCAAGTTCGGTTACTGCTTACGAGGAGCTGGATGGCTCTGCTCCGGAGGGCAGTGCTGAGGCTGGGCTCCAGGCTCACGTCTCCCCTCTGGCCGCTCCTCTCTGCCCTTACTGCAGCTTCTCCTCCTTCCTGGGAGGTTTCTGCCGGCAGCAGCCGCTCCCGCCCCGGCGTTGTGATGTCCATCCCGATCCCGTTCCCGCAGGGAGCAGGGCTCTTTGTCCTAAGGAGCCAGGCTGTGCCCCTGCAAGAAATGCAGCAATTGGTGGCCAGGACAACCCAGGGGGATGAACCCACCCCACTCCAGGAGAGGTTCCTATTTCCATTCTGAAAGCAATAGAAATTCCAGATGAGGTCAGCAGATCCATTTCCATCTCTTTTTTACTGCTCATGCATCTTCCCCTGGAGAGCATCCCAGTTCCAGAGGTGGTTTCTCACCCCTAACCTGTTTCTAGCAGTGGTTTTCTTCTCCACCAAGGCAGATGTAGAATAGGATTACCCATGTGCCACAAGCTTTCTGCAAGAGGAATTTCATTTTAAGGGAGTGTGATCTGGGGACCATGTTTAATGGTCAGAGAGATGAGAGGCTTGGGAAGGTTGGGGCTCAGAGCCAGAACTCCAGAGAAAGGTTTCTTGCCCTGCTGAGCATAGCTGGCTCCATCTGGTCCTTTGGGCCATCGAAACCAGAGTGAGATGGATGCTGGGACCAGGCTGCAAAGCCTTGGGGAAGTAATGGGTGAATGTCATCAAGCTCAAAGGAAGCACCACCAACATGTCGATGTCTGGCAGCCCCGTCACCCCGTCCATGCTCCATCTGAGACATGGAAACTCATTTGAACCATCTGTTGACATCAACCCTTTTCTGACCCATGTTTGGCTTTCATATTTTGCTGTTTTCTTTCCCATTTCTTGTCCCTTTCTCCATCTTTGTCTCTTTCCAAATAAATAGGCCCATAATTGCTTTTCCCACGTTGTTCCTCATTTTGCTATGCAGCATCATAGAAGCACCAAGTGGTTTGTGTTGGATGATCCTCTGATCCAACCTCTTGTCATGGGCAGGGACATCTCACTACATCAGGTTGCTCAAAGCCCTGTCCAACCTGACTTCGACCACTTCCATAAAACTTCTCTAGGCAACCTGCTCCAGTGCCTCACCACCCAAATTTAGCATCTGGAGTACATCTATCCCTAAATTTAATATTTAGGACACCACTACATAGGCTGTCTTAGATTTCTCTGGTGCTTTTGATAAAGTTACCTCAGCATTCTTAGCCACATCTGAAACCCATGCATACCTTGCAGCCCCATCTCTGAGTTTGAATGCTTCTAACACTATGATTTCTCACAGTCTGTGATCCCCCCCATATTTTTCCTTTTCTTTGTTGTTGTTGTTGTTGTTGCTGTTGTTGATATTAAAGCACAGGCTGTTCCCACTTGGATCTTTTCACGCCAAGAGTGCATTTTCATTTTTAATAAAACTTCTCTATTTTCCTGTGCCTAGCAAACTGCAGGCGCTCTGTTCCTCAGTTCCTCAGTGCAGGGTCACATCACTGGACATTTGTATTCAGTCATAATGCTGCAGCCAGATTGCTCAGGACAGATGCAAAACTAAAAGCAACCAAAACAAGTGCGAAGGTGCTGGTGTTAAAGTGGAGCAGGAAAATGGGATTTGTCACTGGGACCAGCAGTTCTGGAGGCAATGCTCCCATCATGTCCCCAGCATCCATACCCACCTCTCCAAAGAGACATACTTATCAATCAGGATACTCTACCATGTTATTCCTTCCACAATTTGTTGGAAGGAAATTTTAAAATCATATTCTACATTTAATCTTAAATGGATGACATGAAAAATTAGTTATATCCTTTCATGATCATTTCAAAAGCTTTTCTGGCACTTGTGTTGCACCCTGCACCTTTTAAAGGTCTGGGAGAGATCGAACGGCAAACACAGCAGCACCAACCTGTAAATGTTGGCTGCAAGGAAGCACACACGCTGCTTTGGGCCACAGCACCTTCTTGTGGTTGGAGAGAGATAAGAGTAGCTGACTATCAGCCCATATGTACCCAATGTCACAGCCTGTCCAAAGGCACAGCCTCAGGCCTCACTTTCTCAGCCCAGTGTTGCTGTAACACAGCTCGTCATGAAGGGGCAATCATTGGTCTCTGCTGGAAGTCAGAAGTGTCAGGATAAAGAAAAACTTTGTGTTTGTTCGTCGATCTCAGCATTCCTCTTGCAAGCAGTTTGGAGCACTTTTGCCAGGGAGGTGCTCGGATGAAGGGTTTACCCAGAGCTTCTCTAAATTCTCCACATAGTTTCAAAAGAGAGGAAAAAATCAGTTATGCAACTTCTCCACTACATCAGTTCTGGTGAAGTCCATGACACTTTTTTGCTCTAAGTAAATTGGATGTCAGAGTCCTAGAATGGCAGGGCAGTGGAGCCCTGCAGGCACTTTTTCTAATCCAGTGCCTTGCTTACACAGGGTCTCTTACATATGGTCACCAGGACCGTGTTCTGTTTGGTTTTGAATGTCTTGGCCTGATTCTTCAGCCCCACCAGCTTGATAAATTCACTTATACAACCCACACTTTGTCAACTTCTCTATGAGGAAGTTTTGGGAGATGGCGTGAAAAACCTCGCTAAGGCTGAGATAAAGCATCATCCACTGCTCCACCCTCACTGAGCAGCCAGCCACTTCAGTGCAGAGCCATGTCATGGTTAACCATGGTTAAGTGGGATATCTCATCCATAAATCCACTCTGACTCTTCCCAGTAGATTTCTTGCCTGTCATATGCTGGGAAGTGGTTTCCCTCACCTACTCAGGATTCAAGGGGAGGCTGACCAGGCTGGAGCTCCCCCTGGTCCTCCTTTCTGAACGCAGGAGTGATGTTTGCTCTCCACCAGCCTTCACTCTCCAAGTTGCCACAGCCTCTCAGAGATGATCCAGAGCAGCCTTGCCACGCCATCAGCCTCTCCCTCAGAGCTTGTAGGTGCATCCCATCAGGCCCCATGTGCCTACATACGTCCAGTTGGCTTGGGTGCTCCCTAACCTGCTCCCCTCCAGCCAAGGGAGACTGGTCTTACAGGTGAAGACCGAGGTGAAGAAGGCATCAGGTACACTGGCATTTTCCACGCCCTTTGTCAGCAGGTCCCCCGCCCCACTCAGAGCAGGTCGTGCTCAGCAGGAGATGACTTTCAGCCTCATGGGATGGGATAAAACATGGAAGAAGAGGCTAGGACAAGCAGCAGGGCTGCTGAGAGGAACAGGGCACTGGGTGAGTCTTTAAAATCAAAGGCTGCAAGTATCCGGCAGAGGAAGCTACTCTGAGATGCAGCCAGCAGTGTCTGAGGGGGGGCCTGCAAGTACCAAGCCATTAGTAGCCGCAAAGAAAGCCACGCTGACCTTTAAGAGCTATGAAGGGCGGGCAGAAAAGGGGCCAGAGACACAAAGCCCTGTGAAGAAGCTGCTCAGAGGAGGAAATGGAAAGGCAGAAGCAGCTGATGAGGCCGCAGCACAACTTAGAGTCCATGACATGGCAGAGGTGGGGACAAAATGTCTCGTGAAGCAAGAGGGGGAGTGGAACGTCAGGGTGGGGGGAGGGAAGAGGGCAGGAACTGGGCAGCAGGCAAAACTTGCGAAGAAACTGTGGCCAACCATTCCTCCTTTCTCTTGTAGTTTGGGCGCTACTGGTTTCTGCAGTTTGCTCTGTGTTTTGCACATAGCGTGGGATGCAAGAGGAGCCGTGGGTTGCTGCGGGGGGTCTATGATGGGGCTGTGACAGGACTAGATGATCTTAGGGGTCTTTTCCAGTCTTTATGATTCTATGATTCTATGACTCCACACACCTCTCTGCTGAAAGAAGACCCGCTTTCCTGGCTCCTGGGCTACTCTTGCAGTCTACCAAAGAAGTGTTGTTTCAACCACACCGTGTTACAAGCACAGCTGTCCCATTTGTGTATGACCCAGCATGGAGGGCAGGACTTGGCAAGCCTCATTAGCACAAAACTGCAGAGAACTGGTCTCAGTGTTGCATCTTGCCACTCACCAGCTGACACCAGCTACTCTGCAGACAGTCCTCCCACTGTTTGCTAATGTAAGTTCTCATGCCAAGAGAGAAGCTTCATTACCTTGCCCAAATCTTAGTGTCACATCTCAACAGCCTGTAGCATGTTCCTACAAAAAGCACTTGAGCTGAGATCAGATGCCATGTGTTGGATGCCACAGTCAGTTCAGTTCCTGGACTTGAGAAATCCCATGGAAGGATGGGCATTTCTGCTCACTGTGCTGAGCATGGACTTGGACTTGGACCTCTTACAGGCTCTCCCTGCTGCCACCCTACAAGATCCCAGTCCCACAGGGAGGATCTGCCCTGCAGATACTCTTTACAGATGGCATTTCAGGGGCTGGGCTCTCCAAAGCTGTCTCCTCCAAGAAGCTGCTGTGGGATATGTAAGGCTCACAGTGATGTGGTTGCGTTTCTGAGTGAACGCCGGTTGTTACAAATTTAGATCTACGGATTAATTTTGCTGCAGTACTGAGGTTACTTAGTTGCTTAGCAGGCACCTGGGAGACGTTTCTGATAGGGCTCACAGCTGCAGAATAGTAGGTCTGCGCTCAGCTCCCTCACCGTCCCCTGCTCCCCATGGATGGTGTTTCCAAGTCTTTTAGAAGTTAGGGAGGGACAACTGCAGCTGTGCTTAAGGACAAGCAGTGAGGCAGTGACCACAAGTGCTGCAGCCTCAAAACTGACACCCACAGTTCCTATGCACTTATTTGCTGCTGCTTCACTTTTTTTGGTTCTTTCTTCTTCCCCGATGCTTGAGGTCTTGTGATAACCTCTGCAAAGCCACTGTTCATACCTAAGGCAGCTTTTCAGCGTTTGTGGTTTTATCATCACAAAGCACTTCTGTTTTCGGAAGAAAAACTGCCATAATGAACGTCAGCAGGGTTTCACAAAGGGTAGAACAGCCCTGTACTTCAGCTGGTGCCAGTAAAGGGGCTTTGATCATCACTACATTGTCATCCCTCTTGAACATTATCCCAGACAACACAGGAGCACCCAAATAGGAGGGAGGCAGCAGTAGAGGCTTCTGTGCTGTCTCCAAGCCTGGTTGTGGTTGGGCCTACCCGGTCCTAATGTCCATTTATTACTGATGGGACCCCAAGTTTCAGTACGTTATATAGTTTTCCATGAAACCCAGAGAGGAACAAAATTATCTGTGCTCTCGTTGCATTTTGCAGAGACCCTAAAATGCTACTGCTGTGGGACCCCAAGGTTGAGCAGAAAAGGTCTGTTCAACTATTACTTGGCATACTCATAAAAACAAGGACACTAGGTCCGAAGATCTCTGTACATTCTTTTAATCTGACAAGCAACCAGAAAGGGACCTTGGGATGCATTACTGAAATACGTTCAATGTTCTCCGTTACCCCTCAAATTAAGGCATGTCTCTGGAAGCGAGCTTCTCATGGGTGAGCTGTTGTTTTGCTTTTGCTTTAGGCATCTTTCTCTTGCATTCAGTGTCTCCGAGCTCTCTGGAAATCTCAAGATGAAACTAAAAGCAGATCATTCCTCAAATTCAAGAGAAACTGCGGTTTGAGGCAAACTAATGCACTTCCATAACCTGTTGCTCCAAGCACTTAAACACTCCATGGGCAGGAGGGGACTCACAAAAGGTCCGATCACAAGGGATGGAGTGGCAACAGCATCACCTTGGCTCTGCTGCATATCTATCTCCTGCAAAGTTTGGAGCCAAAGCAGAAGGCAGTTGAGGGAAGTTTACGGATGTGTAGAGGGTCTCTAGTACTGCTCTTGGCTTTCTCTCTCCAAAGTCTTCTCCAACTGTGGCATAAATTGTTGCCATGTCCCTTACCGCAGTGTTTTCCATGTGGATATCCTCTGTGTTTGAGGCCTGGAGAAGTACAGAGAAAACACCAAAGGTGCTGGAATTAGAAGGGACCCAGAGCTGCTGACCACATGCATTTTACCCAAGGACTTTCAGACAAAGCCAGGTCCTACATGAAACACGGCCTGCAGAGCAGCTGGGGCTGTCCTGCTCTCATGTTTCCTATTGAGGCTTCTTTGACTCTTTCTTGGGGTTTTATTTCTCACAGGTGGAATCCTGCATGAAATGAGTCTCTAGATGGCCCACATGGACCCCAAAGACATTCTGAACATAAATTCACAAGGCTGGCAATCGGGGAAGAAATACTGTCTCCATATTTCTCTGCATGTAACCATCCTTCCTCTATGCTGCTGTTGGTCAAAGCTGTCCTCAAGCTTCTCAAGTCCCTAAAAACAGCTCCTCTGGGCTCTGGGAAGGGGGTAAAGGGGAACTGTGCAGCTGGGGGAAGGGCAGGCACTTCACAACTTACTCCTACAGCACTGAATTAACTTCCCAATTTTATATTCAGCAACCTATTCCCGCAGCTCAGTGCATCATACTGAAGCCAGCACTTAGCATTTACCCAAGGAGCTTTCAGAAGGTTTTCCTGTACCTGCTGCTGTGTAATGGTTCTCATCTTCTTCCGCAATACACCTGAGAAAAAGAGAGTTTTAGTACCTGACGGACACACAGATGTGTTGTGCCCTAGGGACCCCGAGGTGCACTATTGGCACTTTCACCAGGGGCTGACATGGATTTTGTCATCAAGATGGAGATTTCTGTGGCTATTTCACCTAAGTACAAGTGAAATCTCCCACTTTGAAACTAATGCATTTCCTTCCATCCTCAGGGGTGATGATGTTAATGGAAGCTGTGGAAACCTGCATCTTTCAGGTTTATTTTCAAGTGGACACATCCCAGGATATTCTCCCCAGCTGGAGTTTTAAGGTGTCTACAACAAAATAATTACAGCTACGCTCAGAGGCTGCATTTCTGAGTCCACCAATTGTACCTCTTCTATGGATTAGATGTAATGCTGTATCTCAGTTCTGGTATCAGCACTAAAACATCCAAGTTCTGCAGAAAACCACCACAACTGCCCTGTGCTGTGCTTCTGCTTAGTTAAGCTGCATCACAAACTTGGAACCTTTTACGAACGGCAGGAGGGGCACATCTAAGAGCTCTTAGGAAGGGTATAGTTAGATGAGAAGAGCCCTCCACTGCCTTTATCCCCCAGGAACATCCCCAGAGGTGCAGCCCAAAGGGAGAAATGCAGGAGCAGATCCACCTACCTCGCCGCCATATGCAGAGGACCAGGAGCAGCAGAAAGAGGCCGATAAGGGAGCAAACTCCAATAGTGGAGTAATGGGAGATGCTGTCTTGGGCCTTGGTGCCTGGTATTTGGAAAACAACAGCTGGAGTGAGTGCTTCCTAAAGGAATGCAGGGGTGGCAGATAAAACAGCAGAGATTATTTCCCTTGCTTTGTAAATAGGGTGGCACCAAAGTGGAAGAAGAATATTTGGCATATGTTTCACAGTCTCTGTGGCTACTGACTGATCTGCAAGCGCCCTAGCAAACCCAGCAAATAATGGATTGTGTCAGGCACAGGACTCAGACCCAGTGCTTTATTTACTAAGCCCATCTCTCCCTTCTGCAGCCATTCATTTCGCACAAAGACAAGACAACCAGCTGCATGTACAAGAAGCTCTCATACTTCTAATTTAGCAGGCAGAGTGGAACAGGGTGGGTTTCCTTCTATAGAAGACCAACACAACCAGCATCAGTTGTGATACCCCAGAAAATCCTCCCTTTGCTGCTATAGTTCACCCCAATAGAAAGAGGGACCGAATTCCTGCCCATGCCTGATGCTCCCATGTGCAAGGAAATGCAGGACTCTCTCCAGGCACATGGGCACTTACCTTGGTCAGGATGCTCAGTGGAAACA
>JAPSGF010000012.1:13049237-13075473 GCA_035772895.1 Perdix hodgsoniae | reverse complement strand
GGGGGGGGCACGGCACTGCGTGTTGTGTGGGGGGAATCCCGGGTGACAGGAGGACCCCAAAGGAATTGAGCAGAGTCTAAGCCACACTCCCTTTAAACTGTGAGCACCAAGAACAAGGCTCCATGCTTTGAAGGAGTTGAAGAAAGAATAATGCAATGATAAACAGAAAATGGGAATTAATGAGGATTTTTATTTTTAGGAACTACAAATAACATCGGTCTCCATGGGCAGATGAAAGAACCTCTCAGTAGCAAGAGAAAAGCTTCCTCCTTTTAGGCAGAGAGCAAGAGTCAGGCTGTCAGTAAGTACAAGGAAAAGACCCAGCAGTCTTCTCCAGAATGATTGGTCTGAGATGAAGTCCAGAACCACCAGCTCTGTTTGTCTGTCAGCCACTGGTATGTAGGTGAAATAGAGGGGTTGGTTTGGAGTCCTGGCTATATAGCTTCGGTGATCAGGACCACAGGAGATGGCTTCCATCCTTCTCCATTTATTTCACTGCATGGATTTCTTCCACAATTCAGCCTTCATGAGAGGTGAGGAAGATACATGGATATGGAAGGTGTGCCTGCCAAGGCAACGGGGTTGGAAACACATGCTCTTTAACGTCCCTTCCAACCAAAACTACTCCATGATTCTACAGTTCTATTATATCTTACCTGATGGGAATATTCATTTTTTTTGTTTTTTTTTGTTTTAATGAGATTGCCTTGGTTGCTGGCTCCCAGGTAGGAGAAATCAGAGCAGTCTCATCATCAGACCAGGGCTTGGTCTTCCCCGTGGAGATCCAACATGGTGGGATAGGCTTGGCCCAGGAAGGGATGCGCATGGTCATCTCCACAAGGTTCAAAGGCACCTTCAACTCCTGGCTGGAAGACCTGATCAGATCTCCATGGTGATCCCATCCTCAGCATGCAGTACCCACTTCACACCTCTTTTTCTTCCATTCCCAATGTCTCTTGGGCAATGACAGTGACTTGCTGTGTCCAAGTGCTGGATATGCAGCACTGGGCTATGATTCTCACATGGTTGGGACACTCATCTGGGAAGGAAATGTGGGAAATTGTGATGGGAGACTTCAAAGCCACAGCACTGGCTCAAAGAACACCTCTTCAGTGACAATCAGAAAATTCACACCCCTTACACCTTCACAGAACCCAGCTCTTTGCTCACAGATCTTCAAGATTCGTCACAGGTTTGGGGACTTCCTCCTGCAATTCAGGTTGCATGTAATCTCCGTGGGTTTGGGGTATGCTCGGGCTAACAGGTCCTGTCCCATCTTCACCATTGCAGTGCTTGGCTTAGTACTTTCCAACCACAGCTTTTGCATAGCTAAAATCACACGCAGATGCAGACTGTGGCATGACCCTTGCTGACTTTTTATTTCATTGATGAGATGCTCAGAGGGAGGAAAATGTGCTCTACTTAATGCTGCTGGGTACAGCTAGCCAAGAAAAGCTGAAGCTCAGTGCTGGGGTGCAGCCAGACCAGAGAGTGCTGGATGGGTAAGGATGAGTCAGAGGTCTTCACTGGGGAGGATGGAGTGCTGGTGCCATAGAAATCAGGTGAAAATGATGGTGACAGCGACATTTGCAGCTAACAAGTATGCTTGCAACTTTCAAACCATATAACAGGTGCAAACACATGTGCAATCTAATTGTAACAAAATTAAATCTGAAAAGTAAAGCAGGAAAAACCCATGTGCATCCTCTGTCCAGCTGATTTGCTGCAGACTTGGCGATGCAAAGCCTTGCTTAGGTCTTCAGGCTGTTTTTGGGCAGCTCAGCCAGTGGAGCATGTGAGCTTTTCCATATGAGCTAAACTGGAAGACCTCAAGGGCTTGGGCACACATGATCTGTTAATTCAAGATACATTAATTTATTCCTTCCCCAAACCTTTGCAGGAAGATAACTTAGCCCTTTCTTGTATGTCTCTGAAAAAAAAAGCATCACTACTGGTTCAATGTGTACTTCATATTAACACGCAGGTGAAATCATTTTTGCCAGCTTTCTGCAGGTATTTAAGAACATGACATAAAGGAAACAGTGTCAGGAAATGAATGAACAGATGGGTCAAATCCTGTTCCTGTTCACTGTGCTGCACCCAAGGGGTTTCTTCCTTGGTGAATGAGGTGACACTGCAAGCTCTGGGAGCTGAGCTTGGCCAATTTTATGATCAAGCAAAGCTTACATTTCCCTCTTAATCAAATAATGTTTCATCTGTCCGTGCAAAGGCTTCATCTGGCCCAACAGCTGGAGGGGAGCAGAAGACTTTGCTGATGCAGCAGCCCATCTGCTCAAACACCTCACCATCACAGGCAGCAGCTACTTCATGTGATGAGATGTGGTGGGATAAGATGCAAAGCCCTCTGTGAGCAGCATCACATCTTTCATCAGGGTGATGTTGACCACAGACCTCTGAGAGCCCATGCTAACCACAGCACACTCCTGCTTCAGCTTCCTGCCTTGGGCTTGAAGTCAAGAATTGAAGGGCTGACTGCATACACTTTGGGGATGGAGCAGAAAACCTGCTGTCCTCTCTCCCTCTAGGGAGGTAGAACAGTGTATAAAAGGGGCAGGTTAGTCCTATTACCTGAGTTATGTCTGGGACTTTAATTGTCACTTAGAATTTATTACCATATTTAGAAGCTGAAGGGAAAAACAATTTTGACTGAGGAATAGGTATAACTGTCTTGTGCAGTTGAAGTCTGGGGATAGGTATTACTCTTCATGCAGAATTACCCCTTCCTTCCCAAATCATTCCTCTGAGCTTTTCTATTGTAAGCAATTACACTACACTGTGCCATACAATTAATTTGGGTTGTTGAAGAAGGACTGCCATGCTCTTTAAGTCAAAATGAATTTGTTTTGCTTAACATTAGACCTATGCTTTCAATAGTGAACTGGAAATGGATGTTTCCCATTAGCAGTGCATCCATAAATTAGAAGTAATTTCTCTGTCTAATGAGGTCTTCAAATTTCTAACAGAAAAGAGTAAAAAGAGACATGCAACAAAATTAACAGGTACAAAATCAGAGACATCCACGTTGCTATGGATTACTTAAAAACCTACAGAACATATGTACAGCAAGAGGTGAAGGGAAACATTGCAAGGATAGTTGGTTATTGTAACACTTACTGTGTAGTCTGCACATTATTTTTTACACACTACAAACAGCAGTCCACCCTTCCTGCATGTCTCGGAGGTCAATGACAAAGAATTTCCCCTCTACCATTTGTCAAAACTGTGGTATCTGACGACTATTAATTTGCTCCCCTTAATTTTTTTCCCCTGTGACTTCATATTTTCCCACTTCCACAGAAAATCCATTCCTGTCTGCATGATCTTGACAGTTCTGGTTTTAACTAGTGTTGAATTAAGATAACTGCTAACTGTAATATCTTTTTCAGTTTACTTAGCCAAGGAGCCTACTAAAATAGCTTGTGTTTTGTCTATCCAAAAAGGAAAGAAATGAGCAGATAACATAAATGTTTTTTAACCTAGCTAAGAATTTGATCATGGCAAGTGCAGAAACAAAAGGGATTTCCCAGGGGCAGACCTTGGTTTCACAGAAGGACTGAAGCCTCTTCAGAGCGGAATGATTCCAAGGGCAGATGTGGGAGCACTGCCAGGCAAAAGGAAGCATTAGAAGGGACTAAAGGGCAAGCAGAGATAAATGAAGGTGCACATGCAATGTGTGAATCTTCAGGTACACAAGGTTAGGGAGAGCTGGCCCCTAGGAAATCAAACTGTGAATCCTAGGACACACATGGGTGGGAACTGAGGGCCTCAGGACAGATGTTGCCTTCCAACAGCCACCTGATGAGCTCTATTTTCCCCTAGCCTATGCTTAGATCAGATTCCTTCCTCCTCCCCACACCTTCAAAACCAACCCATTTTTCTCCATGCTTCCTCACATCTCCTCTTTGTGTCCTCAAAACATCTCTGCTCCCTTCATCACCACCTTTAGTACAATGTACATCACGTCCTGCTGCTCTTTAAAAATATTGTCTTGCAGATGTTTGACCAGCAGTCCCTGAGCTTTTCAAGAGAAATGAATGTAGCACAGCAGAAGAGACAGAATCAGCACCAGCCCTACAGCCACAGGTGGACTTGATACTGTGTTTTTAACACCGATTTTTCAAGCTGTTCCATGCATCTTCTGCCACCGTGTGGCCAGTGCAAAGAATGAATGACAAAAAGCCAAAGGCAATGCATTGATTTACACTTCTCAGATTTATTCCAACTTTGATGGGTAATGTACTTATCAAGTTCATGATTGCTAGGCATAGTCGTCTCGTTAACCTGACCACTTTATAATTCATTTAGTACATCATCACTTCATTTTTTACTTTTGGGAAATGTTTTAAAAACACATACAGTGGAGCCCTTGTGTAGTGGGAGGGAGAAATCATCATTTCTTCATTTATTGGCTGAAAGAACTGGTAAAGCTTAATTACAAAAATTGATCTGATACCATTACAGCAAACCACCTGTTCCATAACACAACACAACAGATCTCCCTATCAGACAGACTGCAGTTGCCAAGAAGCCCTGTTTCTACAAATAAAGCAAAGATGCTTAGGAACAACTCAGTCCATTTGGGAAGTGAGGAAGAGGTGGAGCACAAGATTAAACAGTGCTCCCTCCCCATTTTCTTATGAAATGGCTAAACTGAATTGAACTTCACCTATGAGGAAATGCATTTCTGCTACATTCATGGTGAAAAAATTCCCCCCAAAACACATTACACAATCACCCTCAAGGAGTGTGCTGGCCTGGAGATGGCTCAAAGAGGAGTCTGGTGGCTGAAGACCACAGCTCTTGGCAGCTCCACACTGCTCAGTGGGAGACAGAGCTACGATCACCACGTTCTTCATCAGAAAGGCACCTGTATCACTACAATAGTCAGTACATTTTGAGTCAGTTCTCCCTCATGCTAGCCATAGCCCTCCACTCCCCAGCTCAGAGTAGTGGCAGATTTTTGGCTTGCAGCTGATAAAAATGGGAAGTAAAACTCATTTCAGCAACTAAGGGATGAGTCCCACATTAACCCAAGTGCTTTTACTCTGATCCTGGGGGTGCAAGGAGACGAGGAGCTCAAAAATCTCTGACGTCCTGAAACACTGCTCAGGCTCCTCTGTCCCCCTCCCAGAGTCAATTAACACAGAGATGATTTTGTCATGACCTCTCCCCAACATGTTCCAGGGCATAGCTTCACCCAGAAGTACAAAGTGGAGCAACCCTGGAGCATGTGAGATGGGTTGTGTGAGAAGCAGATGTAACCACAGGGGTTTGCTACTTCCGTGTGGTTAATGAAGATCTGCAAAGCTTCACACTTAAGTTATGCTGATGTAACTGGCATCCATGGAGAACCTTTAAATCAAGTATTTGGAAAAGAAATAATAGAAGCAATGCATGATGCAGGCTGCTTGAGGAACCCACTGGCTTAGCCTATAGGAAACCTCAAGTGCCTGCTTACGTCTGAGGCTGTTCACAAGCCTCGGGAGACACACTCGACAGAAGCCAGCTCACCTTCAAGCCTGCTGCCATTGCTCATGTTTCACTTCTTTATGTATCCTCTGATACACAGCTTCCCATCAGCCTTCACTCTGAAACCCTTTCAACTCCTGATGGAGTAGTGTCTCACTGCAAATGACAACATAAGTTAGCTCAGTCCACAGGAACGGGAGCTTTTAAGAGTGCTTCCTAACACTAAAATGTATACATTCAATATTTAGATTAAACAAAGACAGCAGGTTTGGCAACTGCATCCCATTTATACCTTAGGCAAAACAACATCTTTCTCATACATGAAAGCCAGAAGTAAACAGGATCGTGTTTTAGGGTCAGAGCAGAGCAAATACCTCCCAAAAATATGAAAGAATTAAAAATAAAACCTAAAAAGAGATTTCCACTGTGGTTGTTCAGTGTGCCACTCTACAAATTTACCTTCTTGCTACCAGGAATTGAAAGATACCTCTGTGTTCATCACCTTCATATGCAGGAAAATCTGGCAGAAAAAGAAAGTCAGCCTCATCCAGCAGCCAGTGTAAAGATGCTCTAACAAAAATTCCTTCTTCAAGAAAGCCAGAAGAGCAGGCAGAGTGGGAAATGTGTCAAACACCGTAGCTGATGAGCCTTCACCCTCGACTGAAGTACAGTGTAACAGGCAGACAGACCACTAGTTCAACATTACATAACATTACTGAAGGAAATGTGAGAAGCACACTCCTCATCTAAAGCCACCTCTCCTTTCCATTGTGCAGATCTCACTACTTTCCCCTTTCTGTCTACCTAAACCTTAAGAGGTACCTTAACTATATGAGCTTGGGTTTCCAGGCCAATTCTCAAGAAGCACTGCTTGTACCAGAGCCCGTCAGATAGGGGTACACAGCTTGTTTAAGAGGAAAGAAGTCACAAATACATGCCAACAGCCCTCAATTTAAGTAGTGGCACTTTCAACAAACAGTGGCTTCCTTTTTTTCTAGAAGGCATCTGGCCTGAGGTGATACAAGATCCCAGATATATCCATTCTGCTCTGTTATGCCAAAAAAAAAAACAACAAACAAATATGGTAACTGACAAAAAAGGCCAAACAACAGGGAGAAACAAATTTCAGATTCTGAAGGCACTTGATTGGAGGAGCACTTCTCATAGTGTGATTAGCCCCAGTTCACTGGAGCTGAAACAAAGTGGCTGGCTGAAAAGACCAGGCTGAGTGCACAGACAGCAAGAGCTGACCAAGCTCAGAAAAAGGCAGAATATAGTCCCATAAAGCTCCCATAACCTTTGGCTTCCACCTGCTCCCTCTCCCACACAGGCAGAGAGAGAACTGCTCAGAGAGGGCGGAGGTGTCTGAGGTATGTGCAACATGGTCGTGGTGACGCACCAGCATGGCGTGGAGCTCTGTCTGCCTCTGCACAGCAGATGACCCAGGCTAAGCTTGCAGTCCCAGTAGGCGTGCGGTGTTGAGCACATCATCTCTTGTCAGGTAGCAGCCACACAGCTGGCGGTACCCCGTGAATGCTTCCCGCCCATGCAGGACACGCCAGTTATCTATGAACAGTGCCTGCATGGGAAGAAGAAAGGCCAACAGAACAGGGTGAGCACCACACCAAGCCAGGACCCTCTGACGTGACAGGTCCTGGAGACACCTCTCTGGAAGAGTAGGTAGGAATACACCATCATCTGTCTGACCCTCCCAGTTCAGCACTGTCAGACACAGCACATGAGACCACAAGTAGATTTTTGATGTGATGTATGTTGCACCTGATGTCAGCAGCTCTGCTGCTAACCATAGCATAAAACAACACCTAGCAATGTACTTCTGATTTTTATTTTTTCATTTTTTTTGCCAAAAATGTTGGGTCATAATTCACCAAACAACAGAAAACAGCCATCATCATCAACCTTTAAGGTCATTTCCCCAGACATCCTTGAGAACAGAGAGGTGCTGGGGCTTTCTGGTATGAATACTTCTGCTTCACTTTCATTTTTGGGTCCAAGATGAATATAGACCTTGCAGAAATAAAAACTTTTCCAAGCAGACCCAGCTTACATACATGTAACACCTCTAAGTCTACAACTGCGGCTTTAGCTTCTCTAAAACTGCACCCAGCACCAGCCTATCCAACTCAGGGCAGAGCCTGCCTGTACGAAACACACAAGACCCCAACTCCAAAGTCCTACCTTGCCTGGCTTCAGTTTGACCCACAGTTCATTTTCTGGTCTCCTGAGCTCAGTGGTGAGTGTGCGGTGAGCAGTGTACCAACGATTCACAACATCATAAGGCACAGTGTTGATGACTGCACGGTCATAGTTATTGTATCTAGAAATAAAGAAGAGAAAAGAACACTTATGTGGTCCTAAGAGCACAGTGCAGCTACATGTTTCTAGAGGAAATCTCAGGAGCCATAAGATTAGTCAGTATTAAAGGAGGCAACAGTGATGATTACAAAGGTTATGCAGTAAACATTTGGAGCAAGGAGGAGTTTGCTGTTAAGTCTAACACAGTTTTTGCAGCTTTTCAGAGAAGGATGACCTGCACTTTCTCAGCAGTGAGATATTAAAAACTTCTTTCCTTCCAAGAAACAAAGCCCACACAATCTAGAAGTTAGCTGTCTGGTCAGCCAGTAGCCCTACACTATTAAGGAAGCGCCAGGCTCTAAACAGAGGCAGGCTGCAACAGGTGCACCAGCTACAGACAGGACTAAGGGTTTTTGAGAACAGAATTGCAGACTAGTTAGTGCTAAGCCAAGCTGGAACTTCAAAAGAGCAGCAGTGGTTCTTACACTTTCTTGAAATCATCACAGCAAAGCCCAAAAGGAAATGCATGGTGTTTTTGTGGTTCCCAACCCCCTCCCCAAAACATGTAATGGTTTTCCGTCAAAGCTGTCTTCTGGAAAATCACTACAGTCTGCCCAAACCCATCTCCTCCCCATCTTCATTCTGATGTTACCTGATCAGGTAAAGCTCATTGTTCCAAGGATAGACGTTGAGGACTGGCCCAACTCCTATCATGTGGTTGTGACAATCTCCCACATTCTCAATGTACTCATGTTTCAGTGGCACCTTACTTAGCAGCTCAAACTGATCAGGTGCTTGCCGGAGAACCTGCTCCGCTGCATAGAAGCCATCCACCAGCAGCGTACGCCCTCCTGTCCCCTCGTGCTTGAGGCAGTGAAACACTTGGATGCTGTATGGGTGAGAGCACAAGGGGAAAGATTTCAGTCTGTCCTGTCAAGAAAATGCACTCCCCTGGACCCAGACAAATACAGACAGATGCAACACCTCTCTCTTGTGGTACTACTGACAAGTGTTTCACAACAATTTATTTCACTACAACCTGACAGGGAATGAAGACAGCCCAGCAAGAAGCAGTTCTACTTGCTGTATCTTTAGCTCTCATATATTTTGCTTTCCTAGAAGAGGGCTACTGTCTACATAGTCTCCTAAGCCAAAAGACACAAGGCTGGGAAATGTCAAGTGGTGTGTGGTATGTGACACCCATCGTCCATTCAGGCAATAGGACATAGAGGTTTGAAACAAAACTGACCACTAGAATAACTCAGAACAAGAGTGCAATTAAAGATATGCTGGTGGTACTACACTCTTATACGAATGCATGTGCATCTTGGTCTCCCACAGCTAGTCAAGAAAAGCCATGTGACAGTATGTCAAAAATCCCTTGGGAAGCCTGGAGCAGAGTCCTAGAATGAGAAGCTTCCATATAAAGATATCCCCTCCCTAGCAGGAAGCTGTCCAATTCAGCTGAACAGCTTTTGCTTTTTTCTGAAATTTCTAAGTTTCTTTCTTCCCCTTCATCCAAGCACATCAGGCCTTGTATTATTAGGAACAGACAGCTAGGAGCTGCCTTGAGTCACATACTGTCAGTTTTCACAGCGTATCAACTTCACTTATCAGAAAGTCAAATGTAACCTTTCAGGGCAGCCTTCATCTCCTGTTCTTCCTTTGAGGCCTCTTAACCCCAACCCACAGCAAGTGATTTGGCAGATGCTCCTAACTACAGCCTCACCAGTACCTTTTCACATGGACTCTAATTGTCCTTTATATCCACAGAAGGATCAGAATAATTACAACAAGTCAGTCCACAAGTGCAGGAGCACAGGTTGCCCAACCCTTCATGGCTCTGTGCTTTCAAGGCAATGGTCTCCTCCTGCAGCTCAGGGCAGTAAGTTCTTCGCTGCCTGGTAAGTGAGATAATACTGCACACTCCCCTGTGCCTTGGGGATTTTCTCTCCCCTACCCTTCATAGTAATTTAACTTGAGACTTATTAGATCTGGTTAATTTTATCCAATGCAGGGGGAAAGCAGACATTCAAGTAAACATGTCTTTCTTCAAAAACACCTCACTTCCTTTAGAAGCAGGTCAAGGATAGTTTAAAGTGTTTAAAACATTTCAGAATAAGCTTCCAACAGTCTGAGAAAGGATTTCTGGTGGAGATCTGTGCTCAGGAAAGCCAGAAATTCATGTTTCATCTGCACAGCTACAGTTTGAAAGCATTAATAGTTAGCCCACTAGCCTAGTCCACACTGCCATGGCTTGATACATTTCATTTTGCTGCAGACTAGAATATACCTATCCAAAAGAAAGGTACAGAAATCGCTAATGAGCTCTGCAGTCCTCACAATAAGCAGTTCAATTAAAGTACAATTGTAGGCTGAAGCTCTGATTACTAATTAATTTTTATTTGATTGCTGGGGCAATTCTCTGAGCTCTTAGAGCAAGTCAAGCAAGCAGGTGACTGCACAAGCCATAAAAGCACATGGGTTCCACAGTCAGCTGTTCACTGGAAACAAGTAAGCCAACCTGAAGCACGTGGTAGGATTTAAGTTTTATACAGACATACTTCTAGCTACACAAAGCACACTAGAAACTGCTTACCTTGCTCCTGACACCTAGCTTCAGAACAAATGCTGCCACCCAAAAACTGCTAGGTTGGGCACAGGCAAGCAGGGTGCCTCCCTGGTAGCACTACTTTTCCTGCTTTAAGTGAGCTGCTCTGAAATCCACGTTCAGCCAGAATATCTCACACGACTTGGTCCTCACCTGTTTTTCCAGGTCTGCCTAACAAAACCTTTCCATTACAATGCTCAGGAACTCATTAGGAACAGCTTCATTAGGAAGAGCTAATCCAACTGTAAGGCAGGAGGTTTGGACAAGATGACTTCTGGCCTCTGTAGCCCTACAAAATTACCATGCTTCCATCAGTTCAACCCCAGGGCCTTTTCATGACTTCCATCTTGACTGAGATGAAAGCAAACAAAAAAAAATTAATAATAATGATTATGGATGAAATTAAGCCTTCTGCACTTCAGCATGAACCATGATCAGGGATGCTGCCTTTCTTTCTCCAATTGGGTACAGAACTTGTGGTCCATAGGCTATACTGGAAAAGCAGTCTGCAGACTTGCATTTGGGAGATGTTACAGCTACAATTTTATTTTTTTTTAATGTTTAAAGCACAGACAACTGTAAACTCTGAAGGGCCAGATTAGTCTTTCCTACAGGGTTGCACTACTACCAAAATACAAATCCCAACCAGTCTGAAGCAGAGCATCTGCAGAGGGCAGATAGGAGGGCAGCACACACCTCTGGTGCCGCTCCTGCAGCTGGAGAGGGCAGAAACAGATAGTGCAGGCTGTGTCAAGACAGACTGCTCCCTCCCTTCCCAGAGGCTACTACTAGGAGTGCTCTGCCAGTGAAACACAGTGCTGATGTGGACAAGGAAGGCTTGCCCAGGTCAGCACAATTAAGCTGAAGCAAACTTCTGCAGCAACTTTGTGCAACAAACTACAAAGACTACCCAAACCTCCTTCAATGCCTGCATTCTGGAAGACCTGGGAGTTTCAAACACAGGGCATCTACAGACTATCTAACTTCAAAGGAATCTAGCAGGATCCAGAATTACTGTGTGACTAGCAACACTACATCACATCAACAGTACTGGAAACAATCAAGTCTGAACTGCATCACTGTGAATCACTCCTGCCTTCTGCGCTGAGTGTCTGTGAACCAGCAACAGCACATACCCACAGGGCTCCTGGAAGTAGGTTGTGTCAGTGTGCCGATCCAGAGCCAGTTTTGTGTAGGCAGTGTCGCCCCGGGAGAAATCAGAGGTGAAGTACCACATTCTGCCATAGATGGTCTCCCTGCAAAAGAGGTGGGCAGTTATCACTGAGTGCTGCAGGGATCAGTACTGTCTCTTGCACTTCAAGGTCACTCTCACCCATCTCACATACAGAGCAAGTCTTACTTCTCCTCCACAAATACAGATCTTCCTTTTACTCCAAAGATGAGTCCGAGCCACATCATGGAAAGACTGAGCAACATTAGAAATTACAAGAGTGCAGTTAGCCTTTGTTTGTACCCACTTTGGGTACAATTCCCTTTCTTGTTCTTAAGATTTGGAGTTTTCACCAACCTCTCCCTGTAATGTGTGTGGCAGAGTTTAGAGAAGGAAAGGACCCAGAAGAGACAACCAATACTTAAGGGCTACAGGATGAGGGTAAAGATCTAGAGGAAAACGTGGGATGGATATTCCTCAGAGCCCTTAATTTCTATTTGCAGTGGCTATTCATCGACAGAAACAGAAATCCCTTCTCTTCTAATGGCCCAGGACAAGTTAAGTTGTTTCTGAGCTTGGATAAAACTTGAAACTCAAACCCAGGCTTGCCATGTTATTGGTGTGTTTTAAACAAACACAGAAGAAACGTTTCCCAGTATTTTTCTTTAGCAAGAGCTACAAATTGTTTTTGATCTCCCTTGGCTCCCAGGGCCAGGGCTGCCCTCTTAACCTTTCAAGTCACAACAGGAAATCTCTCTCCTTGCAAAGCTCAAGTCTTCCCAGACAGGCTACTTCCTTCAGTTACTTCTCTCTGTGCACAGTCCCACCATCACAAAACTCACTGTATGCTCCTGAGGTAGCTCTAACCTAGTAACCTCTGGCTTCCCCCCAAAAAGGAGCCAGATCCCATTGTGCAATACTCCATCTCTGTCCATGTGGCCGGGTCAGAGACTGCAGAAGATCCAGATCCTTTGTGTGCAGAACATGCAACAGTGCACAATACAAGGGCAGCACCTTTCCATACAAAAAGGAAATAACAGCCTATCATTCACAGTTTTACAAAACCGTCTGTGGCCTTCCTGGGGAGCTACTAATTACCTGATTAAACTGATCCTTTCTGCTAAGATTTGTGTGTCCTCTTTGGTGGGAGTGACATTCTCAACAAAAGCAATCCCATACAGAAGGAAGTTTTGCAGAAACTCTTTCAGCCCCTCGTCCGTCTCCAGGAAACTTCGGCAGTCAACAGAGGGGACCTGGGCTTGGCGGTAGATTTCTGCATTCCAGAGGATCCGTGGGTGCATGACCTGCTGCTTCTGCCCCTCGTAGCTGTTCTTCACCAGCCACTGCAGCCCATACCGTGTAACATGTCCATCTGGCCCTGTGACATAGGAGGAGAGCCAGTCATTGCAATGAACAGCCTGAAATCACAGCCAGTGCAACCATCAACCAAGTCCTCACCCTTTTCATTTTGTCTAACAACATAATATTTTGGCTGGTAGCAAGAGAAGAAAGAAGAAAAAAAAGTATTTGGTTTAGGCCATGAGTACTAGAAGTATCGCCAGCAACTCAAACTCAGAGCCAAGTGTTTCTATTTCAGTAGTTTTGCTCTCAGGTGACAGGACTCCATGGAAAAGTAAAACACTGATGACTAGACCATAAACGAACGTACCACAGATGAAAGCAAATTGCAGCAAAAGGAAGAAAGCAGCAGGGTGAAAGGACGCAAGATATGAATTCTGATAAGGAACATCAGTTCAAATAAAACAGAATAAAGAAAAAGTGAACCAGTTTTTGATATGTTCACTATTTGCACCACTGCCACATTCCTGCAGTAAACTACACAGATGCTGGAGATGCTCACATCTCTAACCAAGAGGAGAGAGAAAATGTAAGGAGAGAAAATAACAGACATAAATAAGACTGTGTTGTGTTTACAGAAACAGCCCTACTCAGAACAGCAGTGTTTAAAATCTTGCAGCTAAGCCTCCTCCCAAACAGCTCCTGATTTAGAGATAAGGTTCCTTGGGAGGGGACAGCCTTAAGAGTGGGATCTATCAACCAGCCTCACTCCAACCAGGGCTGCTCGTTGACAGACAGGGTGCGGGTGCTTTGGTACTCACACGTGAGGAAAAGTGTGGTCTCATCCACTCGGACAGCCTTGGGCTTGATGCTGAGGTCCACACTAGCTGTGTCCAAGCTGCGCTGGTTTGTCTTGGCGTTGTAGCAGGAAGCTGAGCGGCAGTGGTCCCGCAGCCAGACGAAATCAAAGCGCATCAAGGTGTTTGCATACCTGAGTTCTGCCAAAAGCCACGGGCACAGAAAATGCATCGGTGTTAACAGTGAGGAAAAAAACACAAGGAGCCTACAGGCTATGACCCACTTATAGGAGATGCAGAGCCTGTTAGTCTTAGCAGTTGTCTGTGCAAATTAGCTTATCGCATGATGACCAGGCAAAAGATCTCAAGTGAAGAGCATCACTGGCAGTGATTCTGCCATGGTCTCCTGTCTTACTACCTCCACAGTCAGTCTCATCCTGCAACAGGAAGCAGTATGGTTAACAAACATGTCTACCTTCTCTCTTTGATGGGAAGTAAATTCAGAGCCACTCAGCAGCTGCTGTACATAACAAGGTTCCTCGTGCCCATGTAGCTACAGATCTCATTGCACAAGCACAGGTAAGAACCAGCCAGATATTCTAAACACACATGACAAACTTCATCACGATCTTTAATTCCCTCTTAGCATTCAAGTCCTCACCTCCTTGCTCCCTTCAGAGAAAGCTTAGGAATACCCAAAGTCCTTCAGAGGCAAATCAGAGCTGGCACAGGCAGTAGGAGAGCCCTTCCTGCCCAGCTTTGAAATCCAAGTATCTATGTGGTAAAACAATATTCTTTCTCAGAGGACCACTACATTGGATAAAATATTAAGCAATTCCCTTTCGAGACAGGCTTACAAGAGACTCTACAGTAGCAACATCACCTGATCAGTCTCAGCAGACATCACAAGGCAGAGGCTGGACAGCTGCAGGTGACAAAGACCATGGGGAAATGTGTCTCAGTTACTAAACTGAGTCCAAAAAAAAAAACCAAAAAAACACCACCCACCCCCAAAAAAACAAAGGACAAGTTGACCTTAGACTGCATTTATAACTGTTTTACTTAACACAAAGGCACTCTTTTCTTGCTTTTCCCTTCAGCATTCTCACAGGGGAGGAACAACTTACATCAAAAAGGCTTGCTCACGCCATCCAGACACACAAACAGGTTGCCAACAAGCCTGCTCTAACCTACTCTGTTTCAAAGATTGTTGTTTTAAGGAAAACCTGCAAGTGAGGACAAGGCAGAGAGCTGGGACATACACTGAACCAGCCATCCCACCTGCAAGGCATAATGAACAACTGGCAGACAGGGCAAGGTTCAGATGCAACAGTTCAGGAATCACTTACTTTTCGAGTTAGCACTGCCTCACTTATTATAAAAGACCTACTGCCAGCAGACAAACCTGCTCCATCCTGCCTTTGGGACCTCCCAAAGGGAACATAAAACACCAATTCCAGCACACATCTCTCTAAAAAAACAAGGGTTGTTTCAGAAGGGAATCACTACTGGAGAAACAAACTCAGGAAAATCTTGCTCCTCTTGCCCCAGAGACCCAAAAACAGGCTTAAAAGCACACACCTACCTAAATGATCACCGTGTAACTGCCAGGCACAGCTGAGGGACTCTGGGGCTGTGTGATGCCAGCGAGCCACAGCAGCAGTGAAGGTCCTCCTGCCGCAGGACAGCCCCAGCAAGTGATGTCTGATGTGTTGGCAAGGCACACTGAGCAGGCACGCCAGCCTCCGGCACCACATCCTGAACAGCCAGGAGAAGAAGAAGAACAAAGTGAGTCAGCTGTACTGTTGTTCTGAGTATAAACACGTAGAGCATGCAGCCTACTCCATGAAATTGGGTGCTGTACCCTTGCTTAGGTCAGCTACAGTGAACACTTTCGTAGACACCACCACTACCAAAGGCAATGAAGACAGCAAGTGAAAACTCCTACAAACCCCTAAAACTGAGTGTAATGGAAACAGCAGGGAATTCAGCATTAGAGCAGGTGATGAATTTTTCAAACAAATAAGCTAATCCAATCACAGAACATCAGTTGGAAATAGGAGGAGAAACAAGGACATCTTATTATCAACATAAACTCCAGCAGAAAATTGTCCTGAGGAGAAGTAGATAAGATCCAAAGATTTATCAGGCAAAGTACTTCCAGAAGAGACAGCTGGGTGTTCAAAGTCCTTTACAAAACACTGGCAAAGCCTTATCTGCAGCAAGGCTTGTCCTTTCTCTGGTCTTCCCCAGGCTGAATTCCCCCTTGCTGGACAGAACTGTAATCATCAAGGAAGTGGAGAAAAGTGACCTTCGTTAGGAAAGCAAGTAATAGAGGAATCCAGTAATTAGGTCAGTTCTAGAAAAAGTATGCAGAACAATAAGGAGGAAGAACTACTACTGCCAAAAGACACAGCAAGCATGGAAGAGTAACCAGCCATGGTTAACTTTTGACCAGAGATGAGAAGGTGAATTCCAGAGGTTGGTTCATAACAACACTCCGAGACGATGAACAAAAGCAAAATCCTGCGAGTTTAAAGACATGAAGCTGAAGGCACATTAAGCACTCTGTCGTGCGTTCATCAGGTTCTGGAGTTCAGGCTTAAACCCAGCAGAATTTTAACAATGCTTTGATCTGAAGCACATTGAAAGGCAGTATCACTGAACAAGACACAGGCACAGAAAGAATTCCTTATCCTGCTTTTCTGATTTGCCTTCATTTTCTTATCTGAAGTGTACAGACATTGGTGCTTCGGCTGTCTAACCTGCTTCTCCACTTCATAGATGACTTAGTGCAGAAATGGTGAAAGTTAACAAGAACAGTAAAATCAACACAGAGGGGGATATTCCCAGAAAATCTGCTGAATATGAAAAAAGTAGACTGTCAATTCCAGAGGGAAAAAAGTAGAAACTGTTGTATAAAGATAATGCAGTTTGAGATTAAGATGCAACTCATTGAGTTGTGTAAGGTGCTTGGCTTCAGCCTGTGTACCACTCACTGACAGGTTCAGAGCTGTAGAAATACAGTTCTGATTTCTGTGGCTGCTAAAATGCAATATGCCGTCCTCAGCAAGCTGCATGGAATCTGGATGTCTTGCAAATCAGCTGGATTCGGGTTAGAAGCTCTGTTTTGCTCTGCATACCAGGCAGAGGAGTGCTGGCTGCTCCTTGCTTTCTGCCTGAAACCTGCAGACAGCGAGATCTCTGCTAATTGATCTTGTGCCCTGCAAAGCTCCTGGATCTCCTTCCAGATGCTGACTGAACTGCAGCACCCTGAGAATCTCCAGCATCCTGCAGACAAAACCGTGCACCAGAAAGTCAGGTTTTGCAGAAATAATTTGGCATCTAGCTGTGCCAATGCTAAGTTTTGGGAGAATGCTTTACAAACTGAATATAGGAAAAAGAATTAGCCAAATCTGATACATAATGACTAAGGGAAGGAAATCTGCAAGAGGACCTACAGAGAACCAGGAGTTACCAATAATGATCGTCGGGTTTACAAAGTTTAAAGAAATGAGTTAAGTCACCAAACCAAGTGTTAATACACTTCACTTCACTTGAAGACTATGCTTTGTGAAAGAAAGATGACTCACTCCATTTAGGCTTTTGGATCTCAAGAACATCCACCAATTGAGAGAGGATTAAAAAAAAAAAAAAAAAAGAACCTTGTTTGCACATGGCTGATATCTCCTCGCACAGGACACAAAACTGATAGGAAAAGCTCATCCATAAATCCATTTAGAAAGTGGCCTCTGCCTGGGGCTGCTCCAGCCGTAGTTATCTCTTTCTGCACATGTTCTTTTTTATCTCTGTCTTCTTCCAGTATCAAAACTTACCAGAGAATAAACACAGGTAATGGTAAGTGACCCAGATATTTAATTTAATCACTGAGATCTCTTGCTTCTCTGCTGTTCTTCCTGGAAGCAGACACCACAAACAGCTGAGAGAAGCCATAAATTAAACCTTTCCAAAAGACATTAAAACTAAGTGGAGTCAAACACACAGAAAAATCTGTTGAATTAGAGAGAATTTATATTTTGCCTTTGAGCTTGTTTAACAAAAGCTAACAACACCCTCCTGGACAGAATTAGTTATATGAACAGATAACTCTCTCCCCCAGTCCTCCTGTTTACCTCCCTGCTGCACTTCTGATCTTTACGTTGCCTACATCACACACACCTTACCTGAGTACCTGTGAAATGCAGCAGCTGCAAGGTCCCAAGACCAGATTTCCCTTGAAATTCACAAAGAATAGGCAGGAGGAAAGAGAGGACACTAAACTACCCTTCATGTGAAGGCAAGCAGACTTTAAGATAGAAGAGATCTTCAATTTCCAACCCTGCCCCTCTGCCAAAGGGAGACAAGACCCCGTCCAGACATTATACACAAAAATGTTTGGCTCAACTTCTCCAAGAATCCACCGGCTGGTGAACGAGAGACAGGAGCACACACAGAACCCACGGCACAGCTGAGCAGAGCCGCAGGAAAGGCAGAAAACTCAGACTGTGATCAGAAGTACAGCACGGGGCTCTGGGGAGAATAAAGACCAGAGAAACGGAGCGAGAGCGGGAGGAAGGAAGAGCCGGCCTCGTCTGCCCAGCCGGCTTCCCTCGGGGTCTGTGATCGCAGGGTTTCGTCTGTGACTGGTTTCATCACCGCAATCGGGATCTGCAGAAAGGAGCTGTGCTTTTCAAAGCTCTCAGATAAAGAGCTGCAGCTCCACGCTGAGCAAACGGATACACCGAGCTGGAAAACAAGCAGTAACCAAGCATTCCCATCTATAAATACACACCTACGGGAAGACTGAACAAAAAGAAGAACCCACAGCCTGCACCCCGCCTCGGCACAACGCTTCCAGGAGGAGGACAGCGGCCTGCAGGTGCCACATCTCCCATTTCTACCTTTGGAAGGCGAACCCCAACCCCAGGCGACCGGCGACCATCGAGGCAGGAGAAAAGCAGCCACCCCAGCCCAGCCCCGCCGCCGAGCCCCTCGCAGCACGGCGTGGGGACGGCCGCACAGCGCGGGACCCCGTTAGCGAGCCGCCCCGCGTGCCTCAGCGCTACCTGGGGACGCGGCCGGGCGGAGGCTGCGCGCTGTGCCTGCGGGGCTCCGCGCAGCGCCGCGTTCAACGCCAGCAGCCGGAGAAAGAGAGGCGAGGAATAGATGGGAGGCCGAGGTGCAGAGCGCCGCACACCATAGAGAGATAGGAAGACCCGAGAGCAAAAAGCCTCCGGCCACAGAGAGGAGAGGGCTGTGATAGAAAGGCTCCCGCCACAGAGCGAGCCTGAAGTGCGGAGAGCGCCGCTGGCGGAGGCGGAGAGAACAACAGAGCGCTCCGCCGAGAGACCATAGAGAGGAGCGTTGCGGGATAGAGAGTCGCGGCAGGGCGCTGATCGCGCATGCGCAATACTCCGAGTCGGTCCGACGGTGCTGCGGTCCGAAGCCGCGGGTCGGATCCGCGGTCGGAGGCGCGGGCGGGGTGGAGGCCCAGCTTTTGGGGGACACACCTGCAGGCTTTCACACCGAGAAGCGACGGCTCGCGCGTGGGGCGCTGAGGGAGGTGCGAGGCAGGCGGCGCTGCTGGTCCGGCCGCTGGAGGGCCGCCTCGTCCCGCCGATGGCAGCCGCCGGCTCCTTCCGTCCTGCCGCAGAGCTGCTCCCGACGGCGGGCTGCGGATGCTGAGCGCCTCGGCTGCTCTGCAGTGCGGGCCCGCAGGCGGCACGGAGCGGCAGGGTGGTGGCACCGCAGCTGCGAGCTCGTTCCTATGCGGGATGTCGCTTCGTGGGACGGCGCGTGGTTTCGGCGGCACAGCCCGCAGCACCGCACGGCCCTGTCGTAACACGGGATGCAGTCCGACCAGCGCTGGTACCCCTGGTACCCTTGGCACCGTATGGCTCGCATGGACTTCCACACAAGGCTTTCCAAAATTAAGGCATTCCGAGCCTTCCTTTTTCCTGTACCATCCCTCAGTGATTGCATATCACCACAACTCAGTTTTCCAAGCTTTTTTTTTGTGTGTTCCCTTCAGGAAAGCAATGGGGAAGGCAGCTGGAACAGGCAGAGGAGCTGGCGGGGCTCTGCTGCTTCCCAACAGCTCAGTGCAGCTCCCAGAGGAGATAAACGAGTTAGTCAGTCACTGAGCTCACGGCAGAGGCATCTCAGCCTCCGTGAGAATTTGTCACTGGCCCTTCCTGGGCTGCTGGGTACCCAGAAGAAGGGTAGAGACCAGGGATTTGGGGGATACCCTTCCTGCGCTGGCTGATGGGGTGGGCAGCAACACTGCAAGGTCATGGGGTTGTTCTTCACCCCAAGGAGCGAGGGTGGCATGGAGCTCACCAGTGCTTATGGTCCTGCCTGATTCCCACTGCATAGCAGTTTGTATGCTGAGAAAGGGGGCACCAGGGAGCTTTCTAGGGATTTCCCTGTGAGATTCGGGAGCTGGAAGTTTTCCCCAGTTTCCACCCCTCCTCGCAGCAATGCTCACATGCCCTCCTCTTGCTCACATGCTCCTCCCAGGGTCATAAGTGTTTTTTAAAAAAAGCAACAGCCCACACAATGCTCTTCCCTTCTCCAGCCGGGTGCTGCTGACGAGATACCGCATCCGGTCCTGAGGGTACAGAATTAGCCCTCCACATGGGAAAGGCCCTGCCAATCCCAGCCACCAGCTCCAACACCCCAGGGTCAGCAGCACGTCATTGCTATGCATCCTACAGATGTATCCTCCAGTCCCTTCCAAAGGCCTGTATGAGATGTTGCTATTCCTTCTCTGCTTGTGGGATTTCTTGGAGGTCACATTGCTGGTGCTGATGTCAAATGGTGTTTTCCTTGACGTACAGAGTACATGCAGGTTTAATCTTTAAGCATAGCTTTGCACTGACAAAAATTGAGGGATATTTCCGGAGATCAGGACAAGGAATTAATGCTTTACAGGAAACACAGCAGTTTCCACACAAGCTGCAAGAACAAAGAAAGTCTGACTAAATTGGGGATATTCCTGGAAGTGGTTATTGGAACAAAAATACTGAAAAGTGCCAGCATGTGTGTAGGCACTGTGTCATTCTGATGTGCAACCACCCAACCTGAATGTCCAGCCCAGCTAAACCCATTACCACCTGTAATGCCATAATGCGATGGGAAGCACAGCAATGACAGGAGTATTAAAGTCCTAGGCAAACACAGCAGCCATGGACACAGAAACCAAGGAAAAAATATCTGCATACCCTTGGAAGGCCACAGATACAGGGTGATCTCCAGCAAAATACCTTTGCTTCCACTCCAGCCCTTAAGTGAGATCTGGGAAGGAGTGGATCCTGTCTGCACCTCTTCTGGTCACTCCGGTAGGTTGCATGCACCTGAGCTCCCCTGGGTTGGCCCTGCCTTCCCATCTGTGCTCAATCACTGCTTCAGGCTGTGACTTAGTATTTTTGCTACACAACTCAGGAGCACAACTCGACCCAGCCAAAATGGCCACGTCAACCCAACGCAAGTGACACTAACCCAACACAAGTTGAATGGTGCAACCAAATACAACCCAATCAAATATGCCTCAGTGATACAACCTGAGCCAGCCTGAGTGATACAGCCCAGCCACGCTCAACTCAGCTTAACAAAACCAGATACAGCACAGCATGATCCAGGAGGACCTTTTAGAAAGGTCAAGGTGAGAAGGGTCCATGGACTGTACCTCCCCTTGCTGCAAAGCTGTTGCAACAAAACAGCAACAAGAGCAAAACAACTTATGTCAACTGAGGCTGCACCTCTACACTGATTATGAATGGCTGAAAGGTGGCTGTGTGTTGAAGACATGGGAGTCCGGTGGATTTTCTAATAATTTAAGCTAATTTAAGACTCATCTCCTTGTAATTCTCCCTTTCCATGGATAAAGTCACCTTCAAATGTCCGTCTCTCGCAGTGATGCTGGACAGTGGGTTTCAAGGTGACCGAAGGACCAGCCAGAGGGGCAGAGCCCCAATCCTCTTGACTGCAGTCAGGGCAGAGAGCTGATCTGCCCAGTCTCCGAGAATGCATCATGTTCCCATGGAAACATAAATAAATAATTATTTATTTGACTTGTTTCAATCTTTTAAAAGTTAATCTAATCCCCTGCCTCCTTTTTTTTTTTTTTTTTTTGGTTATTCAGAGGAAGGAAGGAAGCCCAAACTCGGATGTTTATTTGTTCTGTCCTGGCCGATGTTCCGTTGGTCGTGCTCCAGTGGCTGATAAACTGGCAGGGAAGCAGAGCATGGAGCACAGCAGAGCCTGGGAAAGGCCGGGACCCCGCTTCCCCTGCCCTTACGTCACGGTTTCTCTCTGATTAGCTTGGCCTGGGGGCTGCCAGCTGCCTTCACTCCCTTGTCTCCTCCATGCCGCCTGTGCTTGTCATCATGTCCCCATACCTGAGGTGTGGGTGGGAAGCATGGGAAGGCAGCACAAGGCTGGACCAGCAGGATGATGGCGGGATGCCTGGTAGGAGTAGGGGTGGAGATTAAGAAGAAAATGCTGGAACACCACAAGTGACAAGCTCTGCTTGGTTTATAGGACCTTTATCAGGGGAGCAGTACAGGTATCTGCAAGGATAGCATCTCCATGAAGTCCCAGCCTTTTCTTCTGAGCCCTGGTTTGACCCCCAAGGAATCAAGGACTGGGAGCCTTGTTAGTGCTATGTGTGGAGGGGGGCTAAAGACCCCATCCCACTTCCTTTCCAACCAAGATTTCCACCTGAAACAAATCTTCCTAGCAAATTAAAACAAGATGGCTGGACTGTACTTTTCTAACAGGCTTTCACCTTGTTCTCCTTCAGTTCCAACCATGGTCCAGACTATTCCTCTTGTGGGTCCTACTCAACTGCAGTGATGTCCAAGGCCGTTACAGGCCTCTGAAGTTCTTCTGGGAAGAACACCCACCCAGGAACATTGGGGTGCGAAATAAGTTTGAGAGAGTTCAGGTGGCTCTTGCAGGCTGAATGGAAGATGCTGCAGGGAGAGGTGAGGTGGGAAATGATGGGACAGAAGGCAGCTGGGGAGGTACTCTATTTGAAATGGAGAAATACCTACCAGTGCTCTTTGCTTTAGAATAGAAGGGGAGCCTGAAGAAAACTGAGTATTCTGGGGATTTTTCTCCTTAGGAGAGGATGGTGGGAAATACGAGTGTCCCCTCCTCCCCATCTTCTGCTCCCCATCTTCAACACCCATCTCCTGGGAGTTGAACCCAAACCCCTCTGTGGTCTCAAGCAGCCACCCCAAGTCGCACACCTTTTTGCAGATATGGGCACTGGGGTCCTAAGAGGGATACGCAGGGTTGCAGTTTGCTCCCAGTCACCACCTTGAGTCACTGCCTGCTGGCTCAGAGGATAATATGTAGCTTCAACACTCCTAATTGGAGCTCTTTCCCAATACTTCCTCTTCTCAATCTTCTACCCTTAGTTCTGCAGAGTCAAAAAGCAAATTCACATTAAAGCAGAAGTCTCTCCCAGTTCCCATGTGTCTGCAACAGCCAGGGGAACTGCAAGGAGATGGAGTGAATCCTCCCCCAGGGATGGGAGATAAATCCCCATGGCTCGCCCCTGCCCAAACCTTCTCCTGCTCCCTCTCCCTTTGTGCTCCTCTGTTTCTCCTCCCCAGTTCTCTCTCCCAGGCTGTGGTCCTCAGCAGACAGCTGCTAGTGATTTTCCTCGGTCAGCAAAAGCCAGGCCTGGGTGACCGCAAGGGCGAGCCTGCCAACTGTGCTCTAAGGGGAAGGGACCCTTAAAGATTCTCTGTCCCAACCCCATGACATGGGCATCTGTCACCAGCCCCGTTCAGCCCAACTTCGAGCACCTCCAATGATGGGGCATCCACAACTTCTCTGGCAGACACAGCCCCAGGGCTGTGGGGCTGGAGAAGTCGGCAGAGATGTTTTAAAGTTTTACCATTCTCAGTGTAAAAACAATTCTTCCTTATTCCAATCTAGGTCTCTTCTGTTTCATTTTAATGCTGTTGCTACTCGTTCTATCAGTACAGACTGGATCATTGTATTACTTGCAGTCTGCTCTGAGATAGCCTGTGCTGAAGATACTTAGTATCATGAGATTTTGGGGGATGGCAGCCAGCTCTGGCCATACCCTGGACATCTTCTGCATGTCCCAAAGCATGGGAGCAGGAAGGGTCCTTCCCAGGCGTCTGCAGACCAAGAATAAGCCATACCTACCAGACAGAGAAACTGAGTCAGGAACCATGAACTAACCTAATTTCCTGATTTCTATGGATTTGCCATACTTCTCCATGGGAAGATGGGAGAGATGGGTCTGTGCACTCATCTGCTCCACTGTGTGCAATGAGTGGACATGCCCAGGGGCTTTGGGGGAACCTCATAAGAGCAGGACCTCACTGCTTGGCCCAAAAGCGCTTAGGTAGGAGAGGCTGAGTCTCCAGATAACCACTGTTATTTAATTTATTTTTTCTAAATTAAAAAAAAAAAAAAAAAAAGGAAGGAAGTTAATAAATAATGTAAAGTGGAGAATGCATTAATGAAAGAGAGAGCGAGGGAGAGAGAGGAAAAGAGAGGAAGGGACAGGGCAGAGTGAGAGCACAGGAGGGAGGAAAGATATTCCTGCCTATATCGATTGGATATGATTACATTAGACCTATCAAATATTCATACTACATTCCACAAGAGGTCATTGTGTGTGTTTTTCCAATTTAGCTCAGCCTTGGCGCAGGAAGCAGGCTCCGGGTGGGAAAAGGGCTGCGCCAACATCTCCAGCCCCACAGACCTGGGGCTGTGTCCACCAAGGTGGCACTGGAATGGCCTCAACTGGGACAAGGGGACTTGGGCTGGGGTGTTTGAGGTGGCGGTTTGAGGTGAGGATGCTCTAGGAGATGTCATCAAACCCACTTGTGGTATTCCTTCGCCTTGGAGTTGCTGCTGGGGCACTTCAGCCTCAAGGAAAGGCACTTCTCTCATCTGTGCCTCAGTATCCCTGTGAAGGATGCCTGGCTTGGCACATACTCTGACTGCAGATCTCCAGGGATGTGCCCCTGTCCACCAGGGTAAACCAAGACATGTGCTTTTCATGAATGAGACAATGTGGCAGAAGGCAGCCCAAGGCTACCCCATCCTCAGTCCCCATCCTTCCCCAAGCAGCAATACTGGAGGTGGCAGAGAAGTGACCGTGGTGCTCCTGCGAGACTGGGAAGTTGAAGCTGTACCAAAGGCTGGATTTCAACACAACCCCAGCCTGGTGCTTCCGTCTGTGTGTGTCCTCAGGGGATACCCACCACCTTCCCACAGCATCCCCTCATCACCATCCCCATATCCCTTATCCCCAGTTTCTCCACCAAGGCAGATGCCCCTCACCCTGGCAGCCCTGGACCAGGGCTGTGTTTCTCTCCTTACATTAATAAAAAATTTTACAGCACGGTGGCAGGAAATGCATTTTCAGTTCATCTGCTGCGGCTATTAGATTACCAGGAAATGGCTGGCTGGCTGGCGGCCAGTGGCTCCAAAGGGCCGGCGTGCACCCAGCGTGAGGCAGAAGGCAAGCACACTGTCCCTGTCCCGATGACACTGTCCCTGCTGTCCTCATGGCATGCCAGCTTGTCCCTCCTCCAACACTGCCCCTGTGTCCTATCCCTGTGCTTTTGCACTGGATGTGGTGCAAAGGATGCAGAGATGGATCTATTCCCCAGCTTGGAAGAACTGGGAATGCTTGGAGCATCCTTTGACAAACCTTTGCTCTTGTCTTAAAGGCAGCAGAACCCAGAGCATCTTGACTATGCTGGGAAAAGAGAAAGATAGAATATTTGGGACTGGGATGTACATTAAGAAGAGAAGAGCTTGGTTATTCCAAACTGGGTTGTTTTGGATCATCAGGATAAGCTGGAGGCAAGAGGAGCATCAGGAGGAGTTAAATTCATGTTTTTGTTAAAAAGCAGGGTCAGTGTGGGCTATAAATGGCTATAAATGGCTATAAATACCTGTGGGGTGACAGTGCTAATGAAGGAAGGGAATTACCAGCAGCCCACGGAGAAATGAGGACCAGCAGTGGTGGTTGGACACTGTTTTTAGGCTAAGCTCCTCCTAGACGTGACCTGGGATCTCTGTGAGTGAACAAAGCAAGGTCCTGCTGCTTTGCAATTGTTTTGGTGGCCCTGGTGCTTTTGAGACAATCCAGCAAGAACCTTGGATATGTTCTCAATGGGTGGGAGATGAGAGAGGACACCCAGGAGGAGGGGAATGAAGGATGGAGATGGGGCAAAGCAATGGGAGTGGAGCATGCAAGGGAGCAGAGTGTGGGGAGAAAGCAAGGTCTGAGCCTTGCTGAGGTTTACTAAAGTTTAACCTAACAGAAACCCTGGTTTGCATGGAGGGGACCAGCTATTTTTAGCTGTGGGTAGGATGTCAGCTCTGAAAATAGCCTGCCACCAGATCCTAATGAAATCCCTCTCCCTTTGGCTCTCACCCGGAGTGAGTTTGGAGGGGGAGGATCGCTGTCACACCCGCAGCTGAGGAGCTCCTGACATTCACAATGACTTGCCTTTTTTCTTTTTTTTTTTTCTTTTTTTTTTCCTT
>JAPSGF010000012.1:12861421-13049137 GCA_035772895.1 Perdix hodgsoniae | reverse complement strand
CCCCCCCCCCCCCCCCCCTATTCTTCACCAGCTCTGCCTTACGCCGAGCAGAGGAGTCACCAGCCAAAAAAGCGAATGCGGGGGTGGTGCTGCTTAGCTACGGCCAAATCCCAGGCAACATGTGACCAGATTGGCAATTTAATACCAAGCCTTTCTCCCCTGTACACACACGTTCAAGTTAAAGTGACATTGAAATGGGAGCTCCAAGGGATGAAGGCAAAGAAATAGGGTGGAGCTGCCCTCCTGCTTCATTCCTAGGGATGAGCTGTGTCCATTGGGTTGGGAAATGCGGTACCCGGGTGAGGGAATCTGAGGTGTGGAGCCCCATGGAGCAGCACTTGTTGCTCACCAGATGCACCAGGGCATAGGGAGAAGTGTCTACATTCAACAAAATAAAAGCATGAGAAAGGGCTTGCTTTTTTTCCTCCTGCTTGCTGAGCAAAGGAACTGCACGATGCAGAAGAGAAATGATGATTCTCCCCTCCCTGTGCAGCTGTCTGTTCATTCTTTGCACAGTGGGGCGGATGTACCTGGTTCTTCCTCACTGAGGCTTGTTTTGGGATCCCCACTTCTCTCACCCTGGGAGAATCACAGCCTTTTAATTCCTCCCCAGCACTTGCTGCTGCTTCTGAAGAGCTGCTGGCGCTGTCTGCCTTCAAATGGCTTTCACGTAATACAGACTGTCAGGCTAGATGTACATCACCGTCCCTTCTGGCCCTAAAATCTGTGAATCTAGAAATTAGAGGGCACCAGCACCTCTGTGTTTCTGTATGATTTAATCAGGGGAATCATACATTCTCTTCACCCCCCCTTATTCCTTCTCCTCCTGCATTGGCTTTAACTGAAGATGAATCTTCCCTCTGCTGGTGCCCAAGGCTGGCTAAGAGCACCAGCAGGGATCAGACACCTTTAGCCTTGCTTTGGGATTTTTTCCCTGGGCTGATCACAGCAATGAGCTGTTCTGCACAGTGGGACCGGGATGCTTGGAGGCTCTCCTGTCTGCTTTAAATCCCAGCTGAACACTTCAGGCTCCAGATTTAGCCTTTTGGGTTTGTTAAAATCAGTATGACTTTGTGCATAGATCTAAAAACCTTTTTGAGCTGTTACTGAGCATAGGAAGATGGATAACTCCATACTGTCAGCTGTCCCAGGAGGAGATGCTCCAAAATAAGACCAGAGGACAGGGCTTGGGGAGCTACTTAGGATGGGACCCCAGGGGTGCTGGAAGGGTTAAGAGGTGACAGATTCCAACTGGGAGCAGTGACCCAAAGGGCCATAGGGGGAGATGGGATTGGCTGGCACAAGTAGCAGGGGACACTGGGCACAGCAGGATGCTAAATCCTCTGCTCTCATGGGGAGAAGCTATCATAGAGCAGGGCAGTCATAACAGCATCCTCTGTGCTATGACTGTGCACAGTCAGGGGACCACATTCCTATCCCAGTTGTGACTCCCACCCTCCCCCCCTCCCCACCAGAACCTGATGGAGGATCTGCCCCAGCCCTTCGGGAACATCCCTCAACTTTTCTCCTCTGCAAATCCATCCCAGTTCCCAGCCCTATCTCTTCGGAGATGCTGTGGTCAATAACTCCCCAGGAGGTTGCTATTCTCCCTTTACTTCCCACCCTCCCACTTGTCTCGGCATCTCGGCATTCATGCCTTTCGGCCCTCCCTCGGCAGCAGGCGAGGAATAAAGCGGCGCTGAGGACGACGCGGGCTGCAGGGATGCTGCGAGACGGTGGAGGGAAAGCCCGAATTGCTGCACGCCTTGAGGTGGGAGCGAGAGATCGGGGCTGGGAGAAGGGGAGGACGTGCACACGTGCTTTTTTGGGGGCGGGCGCTGGGGTTTGGGCACCTCGGTCCTTTCTGCGCCTTTAAAACCTGAGCTGGGAGCGATGTGATGAAGAGGAGGGGCTGGTTGGAGCAGGATGTGGCATTTTGGTTGTGGGATGATGCTGCTGGGGGTCCGTTCCCCACTCCTGGTGCAGCACCTCTGGAAGCATCCTGTGTGGACCCCAATCCCCACGGGAGGGATGCTCAACATTGAAATGCCTAAAAACGAGTGTGGACAGGCGCATCTATGTACCACCAGAAAGTAGGGTGCCTCGTCACTGTGCTGGACTTCTGCTGGCATACACTGGGAGAGAGCCGCTGAACTCAGTAGGGTCATCCTGGTTGAAGCCCATCTGTCGGGCAACAAGTGGCAGGGCTGTCTGTCACCCTTATCTTTCTTCTCCAGCCATACATCCAGCCTTGCTGGGCCAGCTCTGAGCAGTGACCTGCCCTGGGGTGCAGGCTCCCATGCTGCTTGAGCTTGAAAAGGGTGCCAGTTCTTGGTGCCTTCACCCTAATTTCTTGAAGATGGATCCTCAGCCCCCTCGAGCTGCTAATGCTGCTTCATTCAGCCAGAAAGCACTGCTTGAAATGATTCATGAAGGGCTGAGGAGTAAATAGAGATGCTAGGAGCTCAAGCTGGCTCCATAGCTGTGTGCAGTGTCACCAAGGAGAAGCCTCGTGTCGTCGGGACTGCTAACCCAGGTCCTACTAAGTTCTAGATGAACCCCAGGGGTGTCACAAGGGTCCTCAGTGTGCCCAAGCCTCACAAAAGGCAGCACAAGAAGGGAGCACAGGGTATTGCGAGTGACAGAAGGTCCATGTTCTGCTTGGACCCAAAGTCTGAAGGATTTTGTTCCTGGGAGAGCAGCGGCTGTGGGGCTGATTTGGGAGAGTGTGGCAAAGAAAAGCCCCTTTCCGTCCTATCTGAGCTTTGCACACTAATTTGGAATTAGTGTGAACTTTCTGGATGGCATCCAGGCTCCCACTGATGCCTCCCAAATACCCAGAAGAGGTGACTGGGACTGGGGAGCAAATGACAGTGCCCAAAGCACAGTGATTTACGCATCAAGGTGACAGCACAGGTCGATGCCATCCCCTGCTTTGTGCTGCCAAACCCAAGGCGCTTCCGACACACCATGCCCGTGGTGATGACAAAATAAACCGAACCCACGAGTGCCGATGGGATGGGGCTATATGGGGCTGTCCCTGTGTCCCCCGGGGCCGAGGAACGGGGACGGCGGGGCTGTCCCGGTGGGCGCGGAGGGGGGAAGCAGAGCCGGAGAAGAGACGGAAATGTTTAAATAGCGCCTGCTGCATCCCGCAGCGCTCGGCTCTGTTGCAGTCATTATCTAGGGAGCGGATGCACAGGGCTCTATGGGGACCGCTAATGGGCCGATTCAATTTCAGCTGGATGACGCCACTTAGGTAAGCATTAAGAGCTCCAGCTCCGGGAAAGCGAGCGGCAGAGAGAGAGAGGGAGAGGGAGAGATGCTAACGGGCAGCACTAAATCCCTCCCTCCCTCCCATCCTCCACGCTGCCCCCATTCACAAGGACCTGCCTGCATTCACAAACCCGAGCCGGGCAGCCCTGCAGGGCTCTGCCTCGCTGCCCCCGGCTGCGGGGCCGGGGGGGGGCGGCCGGTGCCCCATGCCCGTGCCGCCCGGCGGCCCCTAGGGCTGGGCACGGCGGATGGAGCGGCCGGCGGGGTGAGTGGGGTACGGGACGCGGGTGGGTGCGTGGGGTTTGGTCATGTGTGGAGCGTGGGATACGCGTGGCTGCCGGTGGCGGTGCTGGGTCGTGGGGAGCATTCACGGGGATCCACGCGTGAAGTGCCGGACAAGAGTGGGGTATGTGTGGGGGGGGGCTGCAGACCTGGCCATGCATGTGCCCATGCGTGGGGAATGAGGGGGTCCTGCATGGAGGAAACTCCCTCTGTTCCCACCGGATTGCTCTGCAGAGCTCATCCCCAGCTCGCAGCCACCTCCAGTGCCTGTAAATCATTTGCTTTTACTATCCTTCCTCTGGCCCATTATCACACGAACTTTATATGTTTGGGGCTGCTGCCGGTCATAAAGCTCACCCGGTTTCCGGAGCTGGCATGCCTGCTTGGCAGTCAGGGTGTGAGGAGGAGGAGGCTGGGGACACGCTGCCCTGCTCCCCCCAACAGGCAGGTAGGCAGGGAGGGGGTGGCAGTGCTGTGGGAAGAGGGTAGGGACCTGCTGCAGCCCCCCCGTGCCTCGGGCAAGGAGCAATGGGAACAAGTGGGGGTTCTGTGGGGCAACAGCAGGGTCCTCCCCCTGGGTGTTCTGTCCCCCTCTCCCCCATTCCACTGGACCAGGGGACCCCTAGCTCCTCAATCTCCCCGTGGACACCCCAGCTCGTGTTCACTCAGGTCCTAGAAAGAGACATTTTGTCTAACTCCTATATCTGGGGATTGTAGGTCCAGGAGCACCTGGACCCAGGTTTGGTACCATGGGTTCTCCAAGGAAATGTCATGCCTCAGGTGCTGCATCCAAGTCCAGGATCCAGATCTTAAGTGTTCAGGTTGCAGTGCGCTGTATTCCTATTGCCAGCTCTTCTCTGCCTCCTGTCCCCCCCATGTTGCAGCATCCTCCACACTGCTCCTCCTGCCTAAGCATGTCTTTACTTATTGCATGTGGGATTGGGTGGGAGTAGCTGCCCTTTGGCTGCTCTCAGTCTCCCAGTTCTACCATCTCCATCCCCACAGACTCTCTGCTGTCCCAGATCTCTCCCTTTGGGTCATATTTCACTTTCGGCCCCCTATGTGAACCTGCCCAGAGCCCCCCATCTGCATGGTTCGAGTCCTAATGCCCAAGCACACCAAACCCAGCACCCAAATGAAGGGGATGGACACTGAGATGTGAGGAGCTCCAGCTGCACTGGATGTCAGAAAGCCTAACACCCCTTGAAATGGGATCCCAGCCCTGAGAGATGCAGGAACCCACTGAAGCTGCTATGCTCCCTGTTGCATGGTTCCATCTGCAGACTGAGATGCATCACATCTCTTCAGTGGTCCAGGGGTCTGCAGCTCCTCTGACTGTGCTTCAGCGAGGGCTTGGCTTGCATGGCCCATTCCCGTCCTGGAAACATGCTCTCATGCTGGGTTAGCCGTGCCCTCCTGGCTCACCTTGTATTCCCACTAAAGAAATCCATTCCCAGTCAGCAGTGGATGTCCAACAGTGAGCCATCCACCACTCACATTGCTCTGCATGGGGCAAGCATCTCACTCAGGATGGCTTGAAAGTGGGGTCCTTGCAAAGGAAAAAACAACAACAACAACAACAAAAAAAAACAACAAAAAAGCCCACAGATCTAAGCAGATGCTTGCATTTTCTTTCCGGAAAGGGGGATGGGAGAGGGCACTTCTTGCTTTAACTGTCAAAGTAAGTTGCCTTTGCTTTTCCTGCACTTCAAGGTCAGCCTTAGCTAATGAAAATCAATCTTCCCTCTGCCTCTCTCTGCTGCATGAGCAGATTTACCTGTGGCCCCTCACCTACTTGCTGGCCTTTGCTGGCCACAGGAGCTCCTATAGAACAGCCTTCCTGTGGGCACTGTGACAATGCCGGTGTCACCCGCGGATCAGATGTTTGATCTGCCAGGGAACGGCTTTGTTCCAGGGAAGTTGGCTGCGCACACAAAGCACATATCCAACTGAAATCTGGACTGGAAGTTCTTGGGGGGACTGGCATGCAATGAAGCACATCCACATGGCTGCTCCATTTTTGCATGGCAGCTTTGGTGTAGGAGCAAGACAAGATGCTTAAATCAGCTTTGCCTTTGGGGTTAAATATAAGTCTGCCTTTTTGCGATGGGGATGTGAATGGGAAATCTGGGCACAACACTACAGAATGCGAGGTCTTAGGGAGTCCCAGACCCTGGCCAAGCACACGTTGTATTAGTGGTGATTTGTTGCTGTTACTTGTAATTAAATGTGTTTGGTTCCCCTCCTTACTTGTGTCCCTGGCTCATAACAGTTTCCCTGTGCCCCTGGTTCATGACAGTTTCCTGAGCTGGAGATGCTGTTCCCAGCTCTATCATTGGAAAAGTCTCAGCACTGAGCTTCCCCTTCTCAGAGGAGGACAGGCAGTGCCCATTGGTGCTGGCAAGAGTTGGGGAACCTTCCATGGAAGGACACAGAACACAGGAAGATGCTGCATCCACCTGAGCCAAGGGACAAGTCTCACTGTCCCAGTGTTTGGAAATGTCCAGCCAACATCCTCCTGGGCTCAGCAGTGCCTTGAGTTGTTTGTTAGGAATAAAATGTTAGGAAGAATTTTTTTACTCAGGGCAGTAAAGCTCTGGCACTGCTGCCCAGAGAGCTGTGGCTGCCCCATCTCTGGAGGTGCTCAAAGCCAGGTGGGATGGGGCCCAGGGCAGCTGGTGGGGAGGGCTGAGCTGGTGAGGGCAGCCAGCTGATGTCAGGGGTTGGAATCAGATGGGCTTTCACGTCCCTCCTAACCCAACCGTTCTGTGATTATGAAATTCATTAGGAGTTCAATGGGCTGCAGGGATGGACCGTTACGAAGCATAACACAAATGTTCCTCTCTCTTCCCACCTCATCCTTTAGAACTTTTAGATGTGCCCTGATGCCACAGGCTCCCCCAACTCCTGGCGATGCAGCTCTCTTCCAGCGTGGCTGAACTCAGCTGTGACGAGACGATGGAACCCCCAGCTGAGGACTTCCAGCAGGTCCTGTCCATCGACCAAATCCGCTCCATCCGTGCCAGCAACAACTACGTGGAGAGGCCAGCCACGTGCTTCCAGCAAGCCCGCTCCAACCCGTCCCTCTCACAGCCACCGCACAAGCAGGAGTGGACTCAGGACCGCCTGGCATCCTCCACGCTGCAGGACCTGCACCGCAGCCACAGCCAGCAGCCCCACATGCCACCCTTGCAGCAAGCCATGAGCCACTCCAGCACGGCCAGCTCCGTGTCCCAGAGCACCACAGCCTCGGAGCAGCGCCTGCTCAGCGCCCTGACGCCGTCCCACTCGGGCCACTCGCTCATCCGGACGCAGCCCAGGGCCGGCGAGCTGAAAGCGGAGGAATCTCCCTTGAAAGGGGCGGTGGAGAAGGGCAGCCTGCACGGCGGGCACCTCTTCGTCTGCGAGGAGTGCGGGCGCTGCAAGTGTGCCCGCTGCACGGCCGCCCGTGGCCTGCCCTCCTGCTGGCTGTGCAATCAGCGCTGCCTGTGCTCCCCAGAGAGCCTCCTCGACTACGGGACTTGTCTCTGCTGCGTCAAGGGCCTCTTCTACCACTGCTCCAGCGATGACGAGGACACCTGCGCTGATGACCCATGCTCCTGCGGGCCGGGCTCCTGCTGTGCCCGCTGGGCTGCCATGAGCTTCCTCTCCCTACTCATGCCCTGCCTCTGCTGCTACTTTCCCACCTTGGGGTGCCTCAAACTTTGCCAGCGGGGTTACGACGGCCTGAAACGCCCCGGCTGCCGCTGTCAGACCCACACCAACACGGTGTGCAGAAAGATCTCCTCCTCCAGCGGCACGCCTTTCCCCAAGGCGCTGGATAAGCCGGTATGACCCTCCTGGGGAGGACAAGCAGACAATTCCTCCTAATCCTCTCCCCTTCGTCCCCATTCTCCTCTGGCTGCCCCTGCTCTGCAGTGCTCCCCTGCCCCCTGCCTTCCTCCTAGGAATGAGACTCAGGGTCCCTGGGCCATGGCTCTTCCCACTGGGAGGAGGAGCTGGGGCCATGCATCCCAAGCTGGAGTCCTCCAGGAGCCTGGACCTGTTCTCTCCTTCCAGCACTTTTCAGGGGTGGTGTCCATTTTCTCCCACTGCCTACGTCCCTCATCGTCCAGGTGCTGCAGGGTCCCACCAAGCAGCAAAAGCCTCCCTGCCTGCTTGGAAGCCATCAAGAGATGCCGGTCAGATGGCACCTCATTTCTCCTGCCTCCAAGAGGAAGGGAAATTGTGGGAAGATTTCAAACCTTTCAGCTGCTGCCCAGCTGCAGAGAGGGGAAGGTTCCCCTGGGATGTGATGGAGAGCAGGATGCTGGTTTGGAACAACTATTAATTTCTTCATGCCTGGAGGTGAAGGGTCTTCCTCCAAAGTGCAAACCATGGTGGGATGGCAGAGAAGATGATCTTATCACCCATCTCCATCCCACCACTGAGCAGATGCAGCTCCCTTTCTAAACTTCCAGACTTGTCCTCGAGATAGGGTGAAATAGCCATGGGGACAGAGCTTTGTCCCAAAACCCTGTTCCCTAGATCTGCCTTCTGCCTGTCTGGTACCTTCCACCAGCACTGAAATCACTTTAAAAAAGTCCCCAAACCCAACTATCGACAGCCAGCTCTTCTCTCCCTGCTGCTTAGCACTGATCCAAGGTGGGGGTCCTGTTTTGGCTTGGGGAAAATTGAGAGTTGAAGGGGGTTTCCGCAGATGGGACCCTAACCTTCCTTCCCTGCAGAAATTGCCTTTGAGCCCTCATCTTGCTTTCCTTGGCCATCAGTGTGCCACAGCACTGTCACTGCTGAGGATATTCTGTAACAGTGGGGATGGGGCTGAATGGAGCCGTTGGGCTGGGCCATCTGCAGACCATGATATGGAGTCAGTGCTTCATGGTTTATGTGCTGTGATGCTAAAAAGCCAAACCCATTGCTGCAGCTGTGGGTAGATCCTTCCAGACCTGGGCTCAGCCCCATCTCCGCTTGCCACTGGTGGGTCAGGGGAGTTTGGAGCTGGGATTATGTCCCAAGGCTGTCACTCCTCTGAGACACAAGTGTGAACAGAGGGAAGTAAATGGTTCCCCTGGAGAAATATATGCAAAGTCTCCCTTGGCTTCCTCCAAGAATCTGCTGTCCAGGGCTTGCCCATTGCATTCACTCAGCCACTTCTTTCCATAGAGTTCTGTGGATCTATTTTTGTATATATAAATATAACGTTAGGATGGCTAGGACTATTACTAATAATATCCATGATACTGCTGTGAATGGTGCCAGATGCAAGGTTTGGCTTCCTGGTACACTTCCACATTCTGGAAGATGATTTCCTGGTCTGTTTATCGCTAATCCTAGACCTTGAGTTCCTAGGTAGTCAGGTGAGGGAGAAAGGGAGGTATAGAGGTTGCAGAGAGGGAGTAGGATTTAGTGCTGGCTGTGGGATGAGCCAGGAGGTAGCATTTCTTGATGGGATTCATCTTCCCATACATTTGCTATCTAAAAATCACAGCTGATCCAAGTTCCCTCTGTTGTGGGGAAAAAAAAAAAAAAAGAAAAAAAAAGCAGTTCCAGGGAGTGATTCATCCTCCTCAGAAACATTAATTAAAATGTGTGCTGCTGGTGCTTGACTCCTTTGATTCTAAGGGAGCTAGATGGTGATGGTGTGAAGGGGAGGTGAATCCCATCCCTGGTGGAGAGTTTGTGCCTGGGGTGGGGTATGGGCATGACCAAAATCCTGACCCTGGTTTCACTCAGAGCCCAAGGGACATTGATGGAAGATGCTTCTAAAGATGCAGAGCCCACCCCCATGAGTGGTACAGAATTCAGGATGATGCTGTGGCTTACAGCAAGGATCTTGTTCTGATAAGGAGGGAGATGATGCCTGTGCAGTTTTGCCATTTGGGTTTTAAGGCAATGACCTTCTCAGACAGTAGCCTGTACATGTCTGTACCAACAGAACATCACTTCGTCTCTGTGGCAATCAATTATAAAATACATCACAAATATATTTATCCATATGCCAGCAGTTACTTGGGTGTTTCCAAGTGATGTTTAGGGGAGAGACTTCTACCAAGAGGCATCCTTCCTTTTCACTTATCTATTGGTGCAGATTAAATTTATTCCTCCTAAAAAGTGTTAAACTTTTAGGGTAAAAAGTCTCTTTTTTTTTTTTTTTTCATTGAGGATTTGAGGAACTGGCTCACTTCAACAAGAACGGGAAATAGTTCATTGAAACTTTCAGAAGAAAACTAATGAACAGAATTTTCCAACTTGCTCTACTTTGATTTTTTTTTTTCCTCCTCCTTTTTAAGTGGAGCCGTCTTATAAATTTAGTTACCACCTCTGTATCTCTGCAAATCATTGCTTCCTCTCCTGATGGTGGAATGACTCAACATGTGAAGCTTCATAATTTTCACGGCCTCTCAAGTCATGCAAGCATGGGGTGATCTCCTTCAGGTGCTGGAGCCATAGGATGAGAAGATGGCTGTCCAGATATCATCTCCTCGGAGCCAGTTTGCCTTGGCATAGTGCAGTGAGGTGGAACCCAGCACTACTATTGCAGCATATTTACCTTCAGCAATTGGCAGGAGTCCAGAATGCCGTCTACTTAATGGGCTTTTTCTGGGTCAGCATGGAAGTTCCATTTCCAATAGGGAATCATGCCACACCAGAGTGCAGGGCTGAGGAGTCTGGCCAGGTCTCTTGAATGTCTCACCTCCTATAAAAGCCAAACTCATGAGATATATTTTATGGAATACGGGGCATGTAGAAGGGAATTGGAGAGGGCCCAGTAGGGCACAGAGGGCTGCCAGACCATGCAGAGCCTCAGCTAGACTGTGTTGAAGGTAAATCAGAGCCATGTTGAGGTCCTATAGTTGCATGGACTGGAGATGTTCAGAGCTGGCATTTGTCAAAAGCTCTTTGAAGATGCCAGCTCCAGTTCACTGAGCCCATCTGGTGTCAAGAAGGCTGTGGGTAACCTCTATTAATGTTTATTTTTCCTGAGCTTTTCCTAATGTCTTCAGACCAGTTCCATCCTGCTCCCTTCCCGCTTCTGGCTGCTGGATGGTTCAGTTTCCCTTCAGAGAGGGCTCCAATTTTGGTTGGAGTTGTGAGCCCCTTTCCTGCCCCACCCTGTAATGAGTCAGATAACATCTGCTCCAGATGTTTGTGTGCGGCTGCTTGCCCTGACAGTCTGGGTGTCTCTCTGTCCCGACGTGTCTTTCTTGGTTTTCTGTTTGGAGAGCCGCATGACAAGTCCTCTGTTTTCCATGCACTCCTGGGACCTGATGAGGATGGAACTGCTTCACAGGAGAGCATTTCTCCACATTGTGCATCTGTGCTGGTCATGGGCTCCTTTCCCAGGAAACATGCAGGGCTTTAGGGCAAATTTAAGGAGAGATGCCCAGGTGCCAAGGAGCAGGAGGCAGGGCAGGAGCTGCTGAGCGGGACCTGAGCTCCCCCTGCTCTGCTCTTCCCATCTTCTCCAGACTCCTGATGGTGCTTGCTTTGTGCCATGGCTTCTTTCAGCCCTGTTCCACTCCTTTAATACAGTGTGATCAGTCCCAGCACTGTTGAGGAGGAGTCGCTGTGGACCAACCTGAAGCACACATCCTATCCCAGTTCCCCCAGTCTTCCCAGTGGAAGTAGGTGATGCTTGGAGTGTAGCTCAGGTTGGAACTCATCCCTGGGAAAGCTCTTTGTCTCCCACGAAAGCAGCTGCTGCCAGCCAAGGACATCAAAAAACAGTTGGCAGGGTTGGATTTTGGGGGGAAGGTCTTTGAGATTTCATTCTCATAGAATAGATTATTATAGATTCCCATAGAATCCTGTTGAGTCAACTCTCCCTTATCCTCACGTATGATCCAAAAGAATGATGGGGAAGTATCATTGGCCAAAAGATGCCAAAGCATAAAATTAGAGTTTATCAACAGCTGCTGTAGTGCAATAAAGAGGGATGAACTGGGTTTACAGGAGTGGGATGCACCAGGAAGGAGCACGCCATGCCCCAAGCTTGCTGCTTCCAGCGCCTGCTCTGTTCATTTGCTCTCTCTCTCTGGTTTTTTGGTGGTCTGGTGGATTCTGGTGGTGGATTCTGACGGGTATTTTGAGGCTGGAGAACACTAAGAGGTTTTTGGATATCGGAAGGTCTACCTACCTTTCTGTGATCAGTATATGAGAAAGGCAGAGAAGAGATCTTCCCCTATCCCACTTGAAACCCCATTCCTGTTCTTTGGTGAGCACCAGGACCTCTTGCAAACACACAAAGGGCTTCAAAAGGAGCGGAATCAAATCCTCCCTGATGATTTGCTGGTGCAGCTGGTCCCCTCCTTCCCTGCTGAAGTCCCTGTCCACCTTCTCTTCCTCATCTTCCCACCTCCTGGCAAGTCCCTCAGGCCTTCGTGATGCTCAGTGGACAGGCAGCCGCCTACCTCCCCAGTGTCCTCAGCACAAAACTCTCCCAAGAAGACAGGTCCCCTTGGCTTCAAAGGAGAGCATCATACCAAGAACCGAAGCCTTTTAATTCTCCATTTAACTGGTACAAAGGCATTCTGTACAGTGTATAAAGAGATCCCTCCCTGGCTGCCTTTATTTGGGTTCCTTTCTATAAGGTATAATACATGTTTATAACCTGATGGCTGGTTTTTTTTTTGTTTTTTTTTTTTTTTGACAATACTCTTGTAAATTTAAAAGGAAAAACAAACAAACAAACAAACAAAAAACCCACAAAAAAAACACAAAAAAAAAACTCTAAAAAAACAACAAAGTATTTATTTCAAAAGTTTATTTTAAAGATAAGAAAAAAATAACCTATTTATTTTAATGCACCTCCTTCTGTTTGGTTTTCTTCTCTTGCAAAGCTAATAACTGATAACCGAACCACTGCTGAGATGAAATAAGTAATTCTATGGGTGGCTTCACAAGCCCACTTAGAGCAACTATTCAATAAAAATATATATTAATTTTGAAAGTGTCTGCTTGTCTTCGTGACTGCCAGGGCATGACTCAGGCTCCTGCTCTGGCAAGGCTCTGAACAGGTGCTGGCTCTGTATAGGCACTGCTGGCATGGGATGGGTGTTGGTGGGGATCCTTTTTGGCTCTGTGACACCTCCCCTCTTCTGGTGCTTAATGAAAACCTCAAAAACCTCAGTGTTTGACTCTCTGCTGTGGCTGTTCGAGGTCCCTGAAGCATGGTGGGTTCCTGGGCAGCAACAAAAGGGACCGAGGTAAGACACCCCTGAGATCTGTTGGGGTTTGGTCTCCAAAACACATTTCTGAAGCCTTTTCTGGAGTGCATTCTCTAATGCCTCTCAGCACAGAGCCTTTTCTCGTGCTGTGTCATTGGCCCTGGAGCCTTTCTCTGGTACCAGAACATGCTTTCCAACACATGTGCCAAGGCCTCACCACAGCATTCAGGATCTGCCTCAGGGTTTTGGAGGACAGATGTGAGTTCAGTCCGTGCTGTGACTCATTCTTCCCCTGCTTCTAAAACAAAAGATGACTTTGGGCCATTTGTCATTGCCAAAGTCCCTCTTAGGCACAGCCAACCAGTTTGGTTCCTAGATGCACAGCTTGATTTAACTATGTTTGAGCCTTTTTAGTTTGTGTAGTAACACTCTTCCATGCCTACTCTGTCCCTCTCAGTCCATGCCAATCTTGTGGTTATCTACCATTCTTTATGAACAAGGCAAGGCAAAGAAAGGCAAGGCAAGGCAAAGAATGGAATGCAGATTAACAAAGAGCCACAGGCAAGTGGCCCACAGGCAATCTGAAAGAGATGGTCACCACTCACTTGGACACTCGTTTTCTTGTACAGAGAAATTCCTAATAGCCCCAGGAATCACAAACAGTCCTGGTGGTTGGGCTTTCTTCTTAGAACAGGTTGATTCTTTGAACTGCATGATCTTTGCTATTTGCATCCTTGTGAAGACCAAGCGCAGGTAAGTTTATCCCAGACCAGCTGGTGTTGGCACTGGGTCACAGTCACATAGTGGTGCCACCAGGATGACTGAGCCACTTGCGCTGGTTTAGCTGAGAATAATAGAACACCTCCTCTTGGCTAACACAGCCCATTGACATTCAGACCTGAAATGCTCTGTACCATATTGTCACAGCAGAGGAAGCCCAGTTTCACGAAACCCTCCCTTGCAGGTACAGCAGAAGCGGGTTTCCACCTTTTTGGTGTTGAAATCCTCCCTTCAGAGGGAACAAAGCCAGGCTGAGCTGAAATCTCTCCTCAGTACTCAGGTGTGAGCCAATGCTTTGCTGGAGCTGGGAGCCCACCATTAGCCAGCAGTCCTTCCCAGCCCGAAGAGCAAGGGTAGGCGTCTGCAGCTGAGAGCTTGGCTGTCTAGACAGCAGTAAGAAACGGGCCCTCTTAAGGACTCATTCATCTCTTCCTAAGATGGCTAAATAGGTCAGATGACTCATGCCCTGAAAGCGCCTATTTCTCTTTGCTGACTACAAAGGGGAAGGAGCTTGCAGCAACTCTGTGCTGAAGACGGCTGAAGGTAAAGGATCAGAAGGCAAACCTGCAGATCCAACACTCTGTCTGTGATTTTATCGATGACGTGGATGGAGTGATGAAGGAATATTTAAATGCCAGCTGTTTGTTAACCTGCGCTGAAGGTGATGAGCATGTAGGAATCCAGGCATGCAGAGCTGCACAGGAGGAGGTGGAAGGCCAGATCTCGTTTCCGCCAGAGGCTGCAAGGACCACAGAGTGGGAATTTAGGCTGGAAAAATTTGCTAAATGGCTTTTCCGCAACCACCAGTGCCTCCTAGGTCTTCCACAGTCACCCTTTAGGTAGGGCTGAGGGCAGCTTATTGCCCTAAAAATCCTTGACCACTGCTCTGAAGAATCCAGTGCTGGTGGGTCTAAGCAGATGCAAGATAACGGTCTGGTGGTGTCCCCAGCTCTGCTTTGCAGACCACTGCTCAGTGAGTTTGGGATACAGGGCCTGGAGGGATCACAGTTTGGGGATTTACTGAGGGCAGCGAGGAAGGCAGCTGGGAACCTTGGAAACTGCCCACACAAGAAATGACACCTGCAAAAGCTTCAAAAAGTGTAGCTGTGATGCAGAGGGGCTCGCTCCCTACAAGAGGGTCTCCATGACCCCAGTGGTGGCTGTGTGCTTGTGAAAAATAACCACTTTTCTTATAAGCACCCCAAAACGCCTGCAATTTATAGCACTGTTCTGATATTACAGACTCGTGCTTTGGCCCTGCAAAGCATCACGAGGTTGGCTTAAAAAAAATCAAGATGCAGCTCACAGCAGATTCTTGTTTTTTCACTGCTGCTTTTGGAGGCTGACTGAGTCATGCTCACAAGCCTCTTTTGCCAGACACCAGGGCTAGCAGCTTCACTCAAATAATTAAATGAGAACAGAGGTTCTCAAATGAGCCCCAGGGTTGACATTTAGCTTGTGGCCCAGATGTGGCAGCGTGGGGAGCAGAATGGGACTGGACACACCAGGAACAAGTCAGAGAGCCCAGGAAACTACAGTGTGTGGGAAGGACCCAAAATTAGGGCTTGCTGTGGAACCCACAACGAATAACTACAACTCTGCCTCATCAGTCAGCTCTTCAGGCGCTCCACTGGTGTCTGAAAAGGTGATACTTTGGCATGGCTGGGGCACACTCCTGTCCTCCTCTTTCTCCATGTTTCTGGCACTCAGGAGGTTGAGGATATTTCTTCCAGACATGTTCAGAGCAACATTGTTTTTCCAAACTGGAACTCAAGCTCTGAATTCTCCTGGGCAGCGCCTTAAAGGATTTATTTCCTCTACCCACTTCCCCTGTGTCTTGCTGTTATTCTTGAGGACATTTGCATGAAACAGTAGGATCCCTGTCTTTTGATGTGCAATTATCATCTGCAGAAATGACTAATCAATTAAGGACAGTCACTACCAGGCTTTCTATTTATTTCTTTCTCATTGGAACCAGAGTGAATGTGCCCTTTTTCACAGAGAAATTGCTGTTTTTTTCCAGCCATCACTGTCGAAAACTCCCCAATGGATCTGAAAATTACATCATGTCCTCTTTGGTCTCTGCTGTTGTCACCACCAGAGCTGAGCTGGCCACATGGCTGACAGTGAGCAGGCAGATAGGTTGCTCATGTCACCCTGGGGACTGCAGACATGCCAGGTATGGCTCAGTTCACACTTAAACAGGTGAAAGCACAAAAGTCTTGTGCAGTGAGCAAGCACAAATCTACTTCATGGTGGTCCACCGTGAGAGGTTCAGCCAGAGACGATCTCAGAGGCAAACAGCAGGTCAGGACATCCCTTGGGAAGTAGGGAATTTGGTTTTGAAGTGCTTTATGCTGTGCTGAAAAGTAGGAGAAAACTGCAGCTAGAGCTGGAGGGCTAGTTTCTCTCTTTCATAAGCATGTAATGGCATTGATATCTTCTTTTGTCTATTTATGCTACCATCTGTTCCAGCATCTGTCCCCACCTCTGTTACATGAGGTTGGGCATAAATGGATGGACATGGAACCAGAACAAAAGGGCTAAAAAGAGAACTCATGTAGGAAGCATGATGAGTCCTGGGACTACCAGCACAAATCACCTCTCTCTAGAGCCATGGTGGCTTTGGGTGTTAGTGACTGCTCCTCCAGACAAAGGGGTGAACATGGGCATCGACCAGAAGTTCATTCTTAGTGGCAGCTCTATATGAGTTGTGTACACACAGTGCAGGGAATGAAATGACAGTCCAGGAGGTCCTGGGATCTCACCTCCATCCTGACAGTGCTCAGAATCACAACATTGTTAAGGTTGGGAAAGACCTGTAAGCTCCAACTGTCCATCTGCCACCAATACTGCCCATAAAACCACATCCTCAGTGCCACATCAACCCTTTCCTTGAACACTTCCAGAGATGGTGAATCCACCATCTCCCCACGCATTGTATGCCAATGCCTCACCACTATTTTGGAGAAGAAAATGTTTTCCTAGTTTCCAACCTGAACCTTCTCTGGTGCAACTTAAGGCCAGTACCTATCACCCTGTCACTGTTACTGGGGAGAAGGGACTGACCCCCACTCACCACAACCTCATATCAGGGAGTTGGATTTGGGAACAAGGTTTGCTGGAAGGCTTTGCAGCTTGTGGACGCTAGCACCTATTGCAGCTGTGTGCATAGGGATGGCTCCTACCCCAAAGACTGCACTTCTCACCTGCTTTCCTCCAGGAACTCTGTGAGACCCTGAGAAGGGGCTTAAAGCAGGGGGTTGCCTGGAAGATGAGAACAAGATGAAGCTGAAAGAGAAGCAGAGCTGTTTTGTAACAGCGTCCCCCAGGGAGAGATCACACCACATCAGAGAGGTGCCTCTGGAGAGGTGCAGCACGCACAGAGGTGACCAAATGAATTGACACCAGGCAATTCTCACCGGAGAGAATGAGACAAAGTAATTGAAAATAAATGAAGGAACATGACACCTGGCTGGCAGATCAGTTATCTATAGCGTACCTTTCCTGAAATAACCACTTCCTGAACATCATACACTGAAGCAAAACCAAGGAGATGCACACATAAACTAGGCCACTCCAGCAGGGACCTGAAGGCCCCTTTATTTTTAATCGAAGCTATCAGAAGGGTTAATTGGATGGTGCGCAGCAGTGCCCTCTGTCTGGGGTATTGGCTTCCCTTGCCACCCATGGGCATGGTGCACTCAATCAAAAGGATGAAGCGCCCCACTGCTCTTGTCCTTGGATGAACTTTTGGATTGCAGTGCAATGCAAAATGGGGAATTCTCTGCTCTCCAGCCTCAGGGAATATCCCTGAATATATCCTGGGGAGAGCTAGGATGCTTTCATCCTTTGGATAATTAGGGTGAGAGAGGGAGTTCTCAACTCAATTCAGAAATGCCCCCTGAAGTCTGCTTAGAGGCTTATAGAAACCCCTGACCTTAAACTAGTGGTCTGGGAGAGTCAGCTGGAGTACCGTTGCATGGGACACAGCCCCACAGAGCTTGGCGTGTCCATCTCTTTGCAGAGGTGAAAGCAAAGGAGAAGAGGAGGGCAGAGCAGTATGGGGTAGGTTTGCACAGTTGTGCTGACCCCAGGAATTAAACTAGCAGCCAATCGCATTCCAACCAAAACACCCTTTGGCACCCATCACAATGGGAATTGGATCCACAGAGGCAGACACAGGATGTCCTGTGCCAAAGGAGCATTTCTGTCTCCCCACCCTCTATCACTTGGTAGATGGCTGCTCCTGGGTGAGTGCCTCTCCCTCAACGTTAACTTTGGGTTTTCCTCTCTGAGGAAATGAAGCTGGGTTAAGTCTTCCTTAGGAAGCTGTCCCATCAAAGCTCTGCTGTCTTATGGAGACACTGCAAGCTTTTCCCTTTTTATTTCCATCCTGTTCTAAAAAAGAAAGGAGCAAGGGCAGAAAGCGGGCACATTTTGTGCAGAGCCAAAAAGTGATGACCAAGAAGTAGATCTATGCCTTAAAAAAGGGGTGGCTTCAAGATGTGGTGGCCCAAGAAGAAATGGTTCACACTCATTGGAATGGGATGAGGACCCTCCCCAGCACTACCCCATGACTGATGTGCAGGGCCTGGGAATAGGGCACCCCAGCATGTTCCTACAGATTCTTCCTTTGGACAGAGGCCATACAAGAGGAGAGAAATTGGGTACCTCTTCTCAAAGTGTCTCCAGGACTATTCTGTGCAGACCAAGTAATTTTTAAATGGATCCCCCTGTTTAAAGGGTGACCAAGGCATCGCACCCCAAAGCATCCTGAAAAGGATTGACACAAACAGTCCATTTCCTCTACCAAGACGTGCTGCTGATCTTCCTATCTTAAATCCTCAGGCATCTTGATTTTCAGCTGTTCTCTTGCTCAACTTAAATTGAAGTTGAGGAGTCGATAGACAGCCAGGAGCTCCGGTGTCTAAGTTTCATGAAAAGAAAGCAAGAAAGAAAGCAAGAAAGAAAAGCTCTCCCTCCCCCTCCAACAAATGCAGCTGAAATCTCGTAATGAGAACATGGCCAACACTCTGCTCTGCCCTCTGCCCTTTACGGGGCAGGTTGCAAGGTCACAGGGACGCGGTCCCCCGGTATTGATCAGGGCTCTTTGGGTCTGGCATATGGCACCAGGTTTCAAAGGCCGAGCAGCTAAAAAAGAATTAAGTGGGGGCAAAGAGTGGAACGTACCAGATTGAACTCCTGACATGCAGGGGTCAGAGATCACTGGAGATAAAGCGGGTGCTGGAATGGCCTGTGCAATGTCAAAAATAAATAACTAAGCATTAAAAATCAAATACCACCCCCCCCCCCCCACCTTCTCAGCACACAGACCAAAATCCCACCATATTTCAGAGTGAAAGAAAAAGGCTGTGCAAGTCTGAGGTGGTAGAGAGCAAATAAGAGGGAAAATACCTTTTCCTTGATCAAGGGATGAGCATGTTCATGCCTTACCTGAAAGGTGTGCCTCTGGGATTATACAGGCTGTTATTTTTGAGGGACGGTTGTCTTTATTTTGAATGTCCTTCAGCACAGAAAGACAAGCTTAAAAAAAAAAGAAAAAGAAATAGAGAAAGTAGAAGAAAATAAGCAAATAAGCATCCAGCACCTCTGCTTGCACAAGAGGCATCTCTTCTGGTTGCTGACCCTACCCACAGTGGGGACAATGCAGCTCAATAATCTTTAAGGTTACTTCCAGCTTAAGTCATCCTATGATTCTTTGATTCTTTACCAGCAAGATGAGAATATGAGAGGAGAGCAGCAGCTTCAGTCCATGCTCCAGAACAGGAGATGGGATGGGTGCAAGAAGCCAAAGAAGACTAGAACTTCAAGTTTGTCTCAGAGCTTTCTTCCTCTGCTATGAGACACTATGGCCAGATGGAGAAGGCAGTGGGCAGAGCATATGACAAAGGACAGATAAGGAGGTGTTGAGGATAGAACAGGCAAAAACAGGCTCTGGCCCTATTCATCAGTGAATTCTTCTTATATTAGGGGACAGCAGGCATGAACATTGGTGAAGAAGCAGCCTATGTGATGGATAAATAAGAAAAAAAAAGCTAACAGAGCTCATGGGATGTTTGTCTGGGTTACATCCTAAGGAAGGTTTTTGTACTATGCTATAAGGAAAGGCAGTTGCAGATAACCAGTTCTAAATTATCACCCAAAAAAGGCAATGGTCACAATCCAATTAAAGAAAGATTTGCTTATCCATCCTAAGGACCAACACTCACCAAATACTCCAGAAGGGGGGGGGAGATCCATATAGAGATCCACCCTTTGTGGTAGCCAGCCCTTAAATGAGGTTAGGTTAGGTTAGCCCTAGGGTTAGGGCTTAGGGCTGGCTGTCCCTCCACCAGGTGCTCAGTCATTGCTTCAGGCCATGACTTAGCAATTCGCATACACATGCCAAGGGTACTGTGAACGCTTTAAGTCTAAACTACGGCATGTTGAGGATCTTAACCTGTTCTTCAAGCTCCTTCTTCACGTCCCAGTGCAGTGTTGGCCATACAGAAGTTGATCAACTGGAGGAAAAGACATGAAAAGGAACAAGCCTCTCAACTTATGGACTTACCCAGAATATCTTGTTTTAGTGTTGTGATGCAGCATAGGAAAGCACATGGTAGTTCTGTATCTTTGTCCCTCCTTCCTGTCTAGGCCGCATAAGACATTAATGAATCATGTGGTGCCTTTATCTCCACCACTTCATCCTTGACTGAAGCCCCTTGGATTTCTAGTGCTCCATGATGTCAGTCTGTGGCTGAACAAGTCACTGAGCTCATTTTCCCTTCTGATTTTTGTTGCCTCCTCCTTTTCTTTTGTTCTCCTTTCATACCCTGCCAAGGGGCTCTATCTCCTTCTGCAGCTCTGCCTGCAGGGACACACTCTGCTCAGCTCATTAATGCATTCTTCTGGTTAGTTCCTGATAAAGCAAACTGCTTGGTGCTGGATGCAGTAGAGCTGGATGTGTTTCCAGACACAGGCGATGCATCCAGAGTCTGGTCATTGTGCAGTCCCACCAACACTGACACCAGGGGAGGAGCAATTTCTCCATGTTTCCTCTGGCATTATCAGTTGTGTACCGAGCAATAAGGATCTTCCATAACACCGATCACCATCCAAAAATGTTTACTTTTCTGGTGTCAGGGTTAAAATCCATCAAAATTCAAGTGGGCTGAAAGGTAGCTCGGCAGACAAGGAGACCACTAAATGCTTGGAGGAGTGGGAAAGTGACTGATGTGAAGCCCAGGAACAGATCTAGGAAGTTATGCTACATTGACCATCTCTGTTGACCTCCCAGGTGTGGCAGGCTGGACAGGCAGAATGGGATTTTGTGCCCTCACATATTTCCTTTCCATCTGTGTGGGTGGAATACTCTAAATGGCATATTATCCCTTCCGCTCTGTGCTTCCCTCTGGATTCATACTTCTCATGAATGTTAGAAAATGTGCTCTAGAGCTGCCATATGATGAGCAATCAGTGCTTAAAAATGCTGCCTTCCCCCCCCCCCCCCTCCCATCTTTCTTGGTGAGTTCAGTACCAGATGGCAGACTCTCAGCCCTGAGAATGAATTGACAGCATAACATGACTAGCAGCAGCAAAATCTTCCTCCCCTCTCTTCCACCGCTGAGACTCCAGTAGTGCAGAGTGAATAATTTAGCAGCCATCTCTCATTCAGCAAACACTGCCGGTGAGCTGTGTGAAGATGATTTTTATTAACTGGACGGCTGGATGCAATTTTCCAGCAAACCCTGTGTGCAAACAAATTGTAGCTGACTGCTGGGTAAGTGCCAGTGCTTATGACTGTCTCCTGGTACGGAGAGATTAGATGCCCACATCCTGTTACACCATCTCCTCTGCTTGTGAATTATTTCCCAAGCCCACGAGTAACTTTGCTGGTGAACAATCATGGTTTCAGATCGGAGGGAGTGTTTTCAGCAAGATGCATGTTCGTGATGTTGTTTTGTTCCCTGGGAACATGAACAAAATCACACCGCCCAGCCTGCTCTGTAAAAGCCATTGCGGATGCTGCTGATGGGGCTCATGGGATCTGATCAAGAAAAACATTTCTGAGCCCTTTTGTTTTTGATCTATTTGTTCATTTCCGCCTCATTCCAGCAACAGGGTGACTGTGTCACTAGGCGAGAGTGGCATTGGGTCTCATCAGCCCCTCTGTTGTCATCTACCGTGAGAAGTTGTGGTCATATAGGGGCCATGCTGGAGCTGCAACAGAAGTAAAGCTCTGGAGGTGCCACCAGCCAGCAAGAGGCTGAACTGGTTGCAAGAAGATTTGGGGATTTTACTTTGCTTCTTGCATGCTGCTTGTTGCTTGCAACCCACTAGAAGTCCATGCAGATGGCTGCGGGTAGGGATGAGAGATCCTCCTGACCACTGTCCCCACTACAGGCAAATATGGCAGTGGGTTTGAGCTCTTCCTGAGCCTTGCAATTGTTCAATGCCAGACTAGATGCTTGCTGGGAGGTATAAGGGATGTGAATCCTGCAGTGGGCAGGTAAGAAAAACTCTGAATTTGTTGGACAGGTGCCTGGAACATTAGGCTGTTATTGGAAACACGAGGCTTTTATGGTAAGTAATAGTAATGCTATTGGGCGTTTTCCTTAAATAGTCTGCCATGCTCCATATGCTGACAGCTAATGCAGAGGGGAAAGGTGTGTGCAAGCTGTTTTGTAAGGATGCAGGAGCCCTGGTGTCTCAAGCTTTGAAATGCCCACTGTTACCCTGCTCTGTCCTCCCAGTGATGTGGGACATGTGTCTTCTATAGGGGAAAAAAAGCAACACATCTACAATGCCAGAGGCACTCTCAGTTCAACTCTCCTAATCCCAAAAGACCCAAATGCTCAGCCCTTCCATGGACACCATGGTCACCATGGAAAGACAGAATTCTAGTCTGAGGTCCCCTTCTGTTTCTCCCTGTGTAAGAAATTACCCTTTTGGATCTTGCAGCATGGAATCCCATGGTAACAGGTCCCCAGCCAAGGAAAGCCATTTCTCATTTAAGAAGCATCCAGGAAAGAACAAGCAGGGCTTTGAGATATACAGAAATATTGTGCAAATACAATATTCATCCTCTCCTGAATACCAAAGGAAGAACAAGAGCATCCCCAAGCAAGAAGAACTACAGCAACTAGGCTACCTTTGCTAGAAATAGCCCATGGGGCAGGATTAGCATCCTTCCTCCCGAGGAGAATCCCAAATGTAGAGAGATCTCCCCGGTAAACCCTGTTGTTTTTGTGGATTTTTTTTTCTAATATCTAATAGCATGTTGTTCTGTTCTTCACTGCCCTCCCTTTGAGATGCTGCCTCACATACAGAACTATAGGCAGCATCTCGTCACTTTAGCTGCTCTGAAGTTACTCCCAAGCAACGAGCCACTTCCATGGCTGTTTTCCACAGAAGCTGAGTTGCCAGTGTCTGACACAGCCATCAATAGCCCTGTGCTCGTAGGAAGCAGGAAAACGCCTTTGAACTCCCTGAAAATCAGATGGAACTAGAGAGCCACAGACCATAAATACTGGGCTAAAAATGTGTTTTTCCCCGTTGCTGTCTCCCACCTTCCTCCCCATCCTCCTCCTCCTCCCGTCGCCCTGGAAACCAGAGGCCATGACGCCTCGCCCCGGGTGACAGCCCCGTGACAAAGGCAGCTTTCACGGTGCGGGCGGGATGGGGCCGTCCCCATAGCCCCTTCCTCCCCACACAATGCTGGGGGTGGCCCGCTACGCTGGGGGACACTTGGTGGCAGCCAGCCTCCGCGGGTTCTGCCATCCTCCTCCTCTTTCACAGGTCAAGGGACAGGGTTCAGTGGCTCCTCCAGGCCATGGGGCGGAGGTGGGTGAAGAAGAGGGCAAGGGCTCATTCTTGTCTCTGTTGCAGGGTGGAGAGCGGGTCAGCCGTCCTCAAAACCCCTCGCACACCCTGGTGGGTCCCCGAGTGTCACTCAGCCTGAAGGAAGTTGTCCATCAAAGCTGGGGAGGCTGTGGGAATACCTGCGGGGCAGGAGGTAGGGACTGCATCAGCAAAGCAAACTTCTGACCCCACTGCTTTTCTCTCAGCCAGGACCACCAGCCACAAGGAACGTGCTGATGCAAGCCTGGAGACCATTTCATAGAATCAGAGAATTATAGAATCATTGAGGCTGGAAAAGACCTCTATATGATCACCAAGTCCAACCACCAACCCATCCCCACCATGCCCACTAACCATGTCCCTCAGCACCACATCTCCATGTTTTGTGAACACCTCCAGGGACGGTGACCCCACCACCTCCCTGGGCAGCCTGTGCCACTGCTTGACCATTATTCCTGAGAAGTTGGTTTTCCCAATATCCAACTTGCAGCAGGATAAATGTTGGAGGCTGGAAAGTTTTTTTTTAGAGAAAAACCTGATCTGCAGCTGAAGTTCGGTCTAGCAGGTGAGTGGTATGTCGGCAAGCATGGTTGGAGATGTGCTTCTGAGTGTTGGGGGCCATCACTCTGCTAAGTCATGGAGGTAGCTCAGAAGGACTTGGAAGAAACCCAGCATCCTCTTGCAGAGCATCTCCTTGCCTAAAATAAAAGCAAATCTGACACGAAGTCCCATGCTACCTTAAATCTCTACAGAAACTTCAGGTACGCAGCAAGGACAAGCACCTCATTTTGTAGGCAGACAGAACACTGGGGCAAACAGCATTTCCCAAAAATATGGGGCACACAAGAAGAGATGCAAACCAAATGGATCAGAGATTTATATGGTGCAGGAAAAAATATCAACCAGTCTGTCCCTAATTACATCTATTTTATGTGCATGCAGAAGAGGGACATGGGCACCCCCGTGCTGCCTACATTTTTGCAAGGAAAGTGTTGCAGAGAAACACTGCCATGGGAGTGTTTGCTGCTGCTCAGGGTTGGCAGCATCATCCAGGCTGGGGTCTCATGGGGTGCTCTGAGGGCTCCTCTCCTTCCACCTCTCCCTCCTCTGTCCTCTCCTCTGCTTTCTCCTGGGAGTGGTTTCTGGGAAGCTGGTGATAGAGGAAGGAGCCGCTGCGGCTGCAGGCAGGGAGTGCTGCTCGCATCCACCCTGCAGCTTCTTCCTGCCTCACTGAGCTCCACTTTCCTGTGGCTGAGTCCAAGCCCTTCTTGTCCCCTGCTTTGCAGTGCCTAAAAATAACTCCCCTATGCAGGTCTGGATAAAATTCAGCCCTGTGAAAATGAGGGGAGGCAGGCAGAGCCCCATGACAGGATGGTGCCCAAGGATGCTGGCCCTACTGACATGCAGGTTGTGGTGTTGCATGGGACGATGGGCACGCCCCACATTAGTGTACCAGCTCTACTTTCCTGTATCCCTCCCTTCTTCTTCAGGAACTACATGTTGCTCAAAAAATGGGGCATCTGGTGGAGTTAATGAGCATTTCTGGCAGAGATTTCAACAGATGCTTCATGCTCCATGCTATGGAGCAAGTGGAATTTCTCCCATTGCTTCCTCCCCTCAATAGAACATCCTTGGCTGGGGCAGCAGTGGACCTGATGCTAACAGTTTTCCCTAGGAGTGAAATTTGGGTCCTGTTGGATGATGGCCTGCACTCTGATGGGATGATGAGAGGCCAGGCTGTATGGGACCCTGAGCAACCTGATCTGAAGGTTAGCAACCCTGCCTGGGGTAGGAGGGTTGGAACTAGTCTGTCTTTGAAGTCCCATCCAAACCAAACCACTCTATGACTCTGTGATTCTATGATTCTTTGATCTGAGATCCCAAAGGCAATCAAGCCCCTGCTTCCACTAGGTTTTGCTGCAGGGATTTTTGCCAGTTGAGCTACGGCTTAGCATAGAAAGCATTTGAGGGTTCTTCCTTGCAGAACCATCGCCTTCATTTCCCTTGGCTTTATCTCACTGTATAGTCACCTGTCCACAGCCTCAAAAAAGGAAGTCTTGATGGCTTGCACAGCATCAGTTCTGCCCCTTTCTGCACAGCCTGAGACAGCCAGTGTGCCCACTTTCACGAAGGGCAGTGGCCAGAGGGGCTGTCACAAACTCTTGCATGTCCCATATCCTGCTGCTCTGCCTCCTGCTCTCCCTGTAGCCAAGGCATCCTGTTTGCAGGGTGTGCAGGCAGGCTTGTGCTCCCTCGCTCTGCCTTTCCCCTCCTGGCTGAGGGCAGAAGGCAGTCAGTGTCCTGGGAAAAGCAAAACTTGAAAGTAAAGCTGAGCTTTTCATTGTCGGGAGGAATTTTTTTTTTTTCCTTTTGATGCGTTTCCTCTGGGTTGTTTCCTTTTCATTCAAACGGGAGTTAAAAATATGCTTCCGCTGACATCACTCACTGTCCCTTTTCAGAAGAGCTCTGCACTAGTCTCCCAAATACCCCAGGGCTTTGCATTCCTCCACGGCCATGAGAAACATGCCTGGAATGAGCAGCTGGGGCAGCTGGTGGGGGTGGGAAGGACCAGTCAGGGAAATGAGACTCTGGGGCTTTCTGTGTGCACTGTTAATGGGGTCTGGTGGCACTGCCGTTCATACAAGGGACATTCAGCCTCATTGGCTATCCAGCAGGTGAGGGCAGCTTGGGAAAGTCCAGATTTCATCCCATCTCAAGCTGGGGGTCTCATGGAGAAGGGGATGAGAGGCAGCGTGCTGCCCCATGGAATGTTTGTTGCTTTATGGGTGATGTTAGGAAATCTTTGGGCTCTGCTGGGAAAACCCACTGGAGTTCTGGACCCAGGCTATCCCATGCAAGTGATATGGGATCCTGAAAAGGTTTGTCCCCTCAAGATCGACTGCAGCCCCACCAGCCATCAGCACAGATTTCAGCCAGATATGGTCCAAGTGAGTGGTGACATCTCCATCCACCTACCTTATGGTGGATGGACCTCGTGCAGGGCTGCAGCTGGGTGCAGGAGGTCAATGGGTCAGAGGTACACGGAGGGTTGAGCAGAGGGGTTGTTTGAAAAATCAAAACCTTCACTACAGAACCAGCTGCAACTCCATGGGAGAGAAGATGGAACCTTTCCCTTTCTGGTTCCCACTGGGAATAGCAGGGAGGCTCAAGCATTTCTTCCTCACACATGCTGAGAAGTCCCAGTGATTCCAGAGGAAGGCTTCTGGCCCAGAGTCCAGATGTTTATACAGCTGTGGCTTTGTGCTGGGTGGCCCTGAACTTCCACAAAGTATTTGGCACGGGGTCAAAGGGTCTGTGCAGCCATGCCTCGCCTGATGGCCTGGGTGGGGAGCAAGGGAAGTTGCTGGCCTGGCCTCTGGTGGACTAAGTTGCTGAGAAAGGGTTTTTCTTGCAGTTTTCCCAGCTGAATGAGCACTTATGGGAAGTGAGAGACTCTAACAGTCCTGAAATCCCTGAGCAATGGGGCAGCTCTTCCCCACTGCTCCTGGAGATTTAGGAGATGCAGTGACATCCTAAAACTGCAGGCTGTGGGCTCTGCATCCCACACGGGATCTCGATTACCTTCTGAAGTTCGAGTGGGTAAATGATCTGTGCCTATTCTGTGCAGTCACACTCATCCCTGGCAGCCTCGCTGAGACATGAAATCTGGGGTCAGGGGTACCGTTGGGTCTTATTCTGAGATCCAGCCTGCCCCAAATCCCGGCAGCCAGGGGCCGAAGCCGGCAAGACGCTTTTCAGCCAGGAAAGGACAAATAAGGCAATTGCTCCCTCTTGCGACCCAGCGTACGAATGCAGCAGAATTGTCGGGAAGGACGGGATTGGCGTCGCGCAGTTTCCACCACCAAGTCCTCCAGAGCTCAGGCAGTGATCCAGCAGCAAACTCTGTTTTTGTTGGATCAGTTGTAGCTGGGTCCAGTAAAAAAAATGCGAAAGTTGTGTAGGACAAGAGCTCTCCGAGCCGACGGGCCACCCTCCTGCTCTGCACTTTCGACGGGAGTTTCCCTCAGTGTCAGCCTTTCCCATTGCCCTTTTGCAGCGATGTTTGAGGAGCCTGGGTCCTCCCTGTCCATGATGCCTCATTACATAGCTGAAGGCAATGATTGGATTTCCTCCTTTAGATTTCTTTTCTCCTGGGCGAGAAATGGTGATTGCCCAGCATCTCCATCTGCTTCATCAACCTGATCATTTTGTTGGCCTTCCAAGTGCTGGTAGCTTCTGGAGGAGAGAGGGTTGAACAATTGGAGTAACTAGCAACTGAGGAATTATCTGGGCTTGTGTGGAGACAAAAAGACTCGTGGCCACAGTCCATGAGGGCAACAGGTTAGATGTTAGGAAAAAATTACATAGAGGGTGGTAAGGCTCTGGCACAGCTGTCCCATTCCTGGAGGTGCCCAAGGCCAGGTGGGATGGGGCCCTGGGCAGCCGAGCTGGTGGGGGGCAGCCAGCACATGGCAGGGGGTGGGACTGGATGGACTTTGAGGTCCCTTCCAACCCAACCATTCTACAATTCTGTGATTCAATGAATAGCCAAGAGTATTCCTGTGTGCAGGTGGGAGTCTGGTGTGTCCTGATGCAAGCCAACAATCAGGGAGGTGTGAAAGGTGGAAAATTAGAGCAGTAGCGTCTGGGTTATTGCAGAAGGACAGGGTTAGAAGGAAATGCTCTGCCACTGGTAATGAAAATAGTGGTAATAAGCTGGCACAGAGCAGCAGGAGGTACCAGCCTCCATCACTCAGCTCCAAAGGGCTGACACACAACACGCCACTATTACAGATGCAATTAAAGACTTCTTCCCCATCCCCAAAACCTTGTCCATGGGGATCCCTTCCAAAGGACCAGTCTTGCCCAGGAAGAAGCAGCTCAGGCACTGTGAAGCTGCCTGCAGCCTCTCTGCTTTTCTATGCATGTCAGCTCTGTGGCATTGCTGGAGAAAGAGCTGCTCTGCCCATGCACGGAGATCTGTTAAGAGGGTCAAGAGCAAAGGCTTTACCTTTACTTTTGTATTCCCAGAGTGCCGATTTCCGTTTGAACAAGCTACAGCACTTGGATGCAAATGTGAGGACTGTTGTCTTCTTTGGACAAATCTTTCCTGAGTCCTGGGCAAAGAAATGGTGATTTGAGGTGTTTTTCTATGTCCCATAAGGATGTAGGAACCACAGCACTGCAGCTAGGAATACAGTCAGTGCCAATCCTCCAGCCAGACCCCAAAAAACCCTTCCCATCTCTGGGTGGCCTCTCCCCAGAGGATGTTGAGCCTCTCCTTGTCTAAAAATTATGCAACACAGCTAGCCCTGCTCCAGATCCACCTGCCTACCTCTGCAGGATGCCCTTCTTTTGTGCATGAATAGAAAACAGCTCAGCAAGGACAAACTGAGCCTGGAGGAAGTATCAGATGTTCAGGGGATGCCCTAGCAGATGCAACTGCACCTCTTTTTAGGGCTTCACTGCCTCCTTTCTCCTGCTGTGGCATGAAAGATGTCATTATTTGACACTGGCTGCATCCATCCATCTCCAGGTTTGTCTTGGGAATGGACTTGACCAACAGCGAGCCTCCTTGGCTTTGCTTTAGGGCTACCCATTAATGGGAAAGCAGAATATAAAAGGCTGAGAGATGCCCAGGAGCAATGTGGAAAGAACCAGTGGCACTCTGTTGTGTTATAGATCCTGCAGTTCCCTCTTTGAACGTAAACACAAAAATTAAAATCATTTGCGAGAAAAGTCACTTGTTGGTAATTTATAACCCTTGGCTCTGGAGCAGAGAAGTTCAGGGCTGTGGCACGAGGGGATGTTGCTTTCTCTACCTTCCTGTAGTATTTTAATTTGGGAAAGGCATTTCTATTTAGATCAGTGCCCAAATTTCCATCATTTACACTATTCAGAGGGAACACTCCTCCCAGAACAGTTTGCAAAGTTAATTTAAAAGTCATTTGGGTCTGTGTGGTTTGCAGCTTGTTGAAGCATAACGTATCTCTTAGTCTCACCAGTCTGGGGCCTGGGACATTTGGCTTCAGCCATTTGCCTGTGCCAAAGTCCCCATGTGAAGCCACCTGCCCCCAAGCTCTGAGTGCCATAGCTGTGACGTATGAACAGTCACACTCCTTTTGATGGGGCTGCTGTATTCTTCCAGACACCTAGAGTCTCAATTCCTCTTTCTTCTCTCATAGTCCGTTTTGGGGTTTAGGAGCAGTGGTATATATTTATATATATATGTGGAGTTAATATCCAGAAACATTGGCCTCCTTGGAGGCTACTACGTCTTTTCACAGGAGGAAACCAGAAAGTTCAAAAGCAGGTATTTGAACATCAGATTTTCTTTTTCTTCCCTTTCCTTCCCAAAAACATCATGCGCTCTCCTTGGAAAGCAAAGAAAAGGAAGAAAGGAAAACAATACGTTACCTCCCAGGATGTATTGCTTCTGCTGAACTGGATACAGGAGCTGTCACCCTCAGCAGTGATGGGTGTCCCATGAGGGAGTGCCACAGAGAGGCAGCAAAGCAGAAAAAACAGAGGTGTCACAGTGTGGGGGAACGTGGCATGCCTCATGCATCACAGTCTGGGATGTCACTGCTCTCATTGAGATAAATGGGGAGGCAGCCCCAGGAGAACCTTGGAGTCACTTCCACTTAGCAGCCTGCAGAAACTGGCCTGAGACAGGTGAGCAGGAGGCAAACCTGGCTGTATAGACACAGCATATGCTTGTGGAAAGTGCCATGTGTCACTGGGTGAAGACATACCCTGGATAGCACACCACACATGACATATGTGTCAGAACACACAGAACAGCATGGTGTACGTGGTTTGCTAAGGGTATGGCAGACAGGGACAGCCACTTGGTGTACCCTCTGAATACTTCATGGACCTTCAAGACATGGGCAATGTCTAAAACTTTTGTGTCAGGGTGAAAGAATCAAGGCAGAGCAGAGAAAGAAGATGAACAAAAGGACAAAGTGCGTGGATGGATGATGCATGGGATTGGTTCTCTGACTTGCTATCAAGCAAAACATATGTGCAGAGAGGGAAAAGAAGTGTCAAGGCATAAAGAAAACACAATGAAGAGGGATGGGACTTCTAACTGAAAATGAAGTGCTCAAGGAAATGTCCTTGACAAAGGGATGTGTCAAGCAATGCAAGGTTTCCCAGGGAAGTGCAGAAGATCCCATGGGAGAGGGCACTCAAAACAGATTAAAGAAAGTGCTCTGGTTCTGGCAAGCCATCCAACTCAGTGCAGGGGTGAAGAAACGTGGCTCCTTCCAGCCGAATCACTGCTGCTTCTAGCTGGGGGGGGCTTCCCTTCCATTCATGGAGTTTTATCACTATTTTGGGTGGCAAAAGACCATCCTCTTTCATCTTTACACCAAGCTCAGAGACTCTCTGCTTCACAGAGAAAGTCCTGAACCTGGGGGCTGCCTGTCCCCCAGGGAAGCAATTTCTTGAATGTGAAGGAGATAAAGTCCAGCCTGGTGGAGGAGGTGTTATTCCCCAACCCTCAGGGGCATAGATCTGTCCAGATCCCACCAAAGGCTGGACCAGAGCTGCGTTTAAGGCCTGCATTTCTATGTGTCTTCTTTGATTTGACTAATTGGCCAGCAAGCTGCAGGGAGACCAAAGTGCTGTGTTAAAAGGATGAGATAAATAAGAGTGCAGAATAAATCATGAGCCAATTTCCAGCATTTTCTTGGCTGAAATGGAATGGTTAATCATTTTGATGGTAAAATTTACATAATTACTCTACCCACCAGCCCAAGTCAGGCTGAACAGCGAGAAAAACAGGCTGCTGTTTCACAGGGAGATGTTTATGGAAGTGTTTGAAGGAGTCATGGGATTTGGGTCTGGGAAGAGATCGCCTTGGCCATGCAGAGCCACAATTACTGTGCTTATCCTGAGCATCCCATCTGCTCAGTGCAGTTGTTTCCTTGGAGCCACATGAGCCAGATTTCACGTGAAATGTTTTCCCCCTTTCACGTACAAGACTCAAAGAGATGACTGAAACCATGAGTTCAAAATAATGAAACAGAATAAAGTTGATAGCATTGTGATACTTGGGTTAGAGCAACAAGACCCCACCCCTTTTCTCATGAATCTTACAAATTCTTGTAAAATCTAACCCAAAAAACTCTTCAGGCCAGAATCTCACAGACCTGCTGGCACCTCTCTCCTGCTTTCAGTAACTTTGATTTTGCTGTATGTTAATCCTGTCTTTGTTTTCTTCTGTTTCTGATGCCATACACTATTTGTTTATACTTTTCTGGAAAAAAAGCCTCATGGATCCCACACATTACATAGCAGTTACCATGATTTGGGGGAAATGAGGTGTTTGAAGGACATTGATTTGAGTTAGAAAGGTTCCCACTGTGCAATACTTCAGCTTTTCAATAGGATACATATCGAGATCTGTGGCTAGAAATTGACACACTCCTACTTACCCAAGTGCCCTGAGGTGGTTATTTCTTATGAAATCTTGATCTTCCCAAATCTCTTATTTCAGCATGTCTCCCACAAGCAACCAATCTGAGTAAGACCTTTATAGAGCAATACACTCCTTTACCTCAAGCATCAGAAGACTAAATGAGACTCCTGGTCCCATCTCTCTTTCCAGGCAGAGATATCATATGGCAAAAGAAGGTGATGGTAATCCCTTCAAATAGGATTTAGGCACTACAAGGGCAATAACAGGTAACAAAGAAAGAAAAATAGCTCACCCCTTCTAAGGACCAGTGACAGATCAAGAAGACTTCAGTCTCTATTCAGACAAATGCTGCTCACTTGGCTGCTAACCCTTAGAGGGGTTGCACTTGAGCACCCTGGGTTAGCCGCATCATCTCGCCTGGTGCTCAACCACTGGTTGAGGCTGTGACCTGGCAATTCCACTGCAGATGTCAAGACATTGTTTATGATAGCTTCAAGCAGCTTTTTTAGTTGCTACAACAGCTTCACTGCCCCACAAAGTCTTGTTATCTGCCTTGCCTGTTGACTCTATAGCCTTAGTACTAAACTATAGTCTTAGGGTGGAGGATGGCCTCACTCTTTAGTATGAGAGTTTTATGACAGCTCCTGAGACTCTAGGAAGAGATCTGTGCTGTCCTGTGGAGTCTAGTGTTTCTCTGATCCTCCTATAATGTTTAAAATAAATTCTTATTTTATTCTGGGGGGGGAAAAACTGATCAGGAAAGCAGAAACCTTCTAATGACAATCTGAGTTAATGTAGTAACAGAGCCTCCAGCCACTAGAGTTTCCTATGAGGTTATTGATTGTAGAACAACACTTGTATATTGTATTAACATCATTTATAAGGAGGACAATCCTTGTTTACTTGTGTGTTAACACTGGAAGACTCCAGGGCCTTCCCACACACATTCATTTGCATGTTTCTTCCAATGAAAAGTAATAAAATATTAATATAGTTAAAGGAATGGGGGATAGGAAGAGGCCTTGGACTGCTCCTCTGATTGACTGAGTGGGTGAGCCATAAGTTCTTCAGCAGAAGAGCAAGGGAGGGCTGAGGGCAGAGAGCACACCCAAGTTTGGTCACCCAGTCCCTGCAATTGAAGATATACACAGCATCCCTGAGCACCTTACCTCCCTGTTCCTCACTCAGGTGGCCTTGTTTCACACCCGTTGTACCACTCATCAGCAGGAAGGTCAGGAGGGCTCCTGAGCTGGTGAGCAACCTATGTCAGTGCACAAATCCAATGGCCGTGCAGGATGGACCATCAGCTTTTATTTCCTCTGTGAGGAGCAGAAACATCCCGGACACAATGAGCTGAAGCCATGGGCTAATCAGGATGTATAGCCAGCCACAGAGCCCATGAATATTTAACGAGCCCTGTTAAAGGATTTTTAGAAGTGCTCTCCCCACGGACAAGACAATGACTTCTTTGTTTATCATTTTTTTCCCCCCTTTCCTGTTGCCACTAATCACTAACTCTCTGCTCCTTAATGGCACCTTTGAGGAGCTTTAGGGATGACTTATTTATTTATTTGCTCCAGCCTGGAGAAAAAGAAACACTAGCATAGGTGGTCACAGCCTTGGGGTCTTCCTACACTGCTGCCCAGGCTGAAGCGAGTAGCAGAGGGGAATAGATTGGGATGAGCGTGGTAGAAAGCTGACAAGTGAACCCAAGCCATGATTAGATGTTTTAAATTTATATATGATGTCTGCAAGGAAGGACTAGCAATGCTAAGTACTGGCCTACCAGTCTCCTCTCTCCCTCCCTGGGTTAGAAATGCTCCTCTCTTCCTTCCTCCCTTTCTCCAGCACCCACTTCTTGTGGGCAAAAGGCTCTATCTGCATCCAGAACACCTCCCTCCATGCACACCACAAGGGCTGGGCTCTCAGCATCTCTTCCCAAGGCCATCCTCCTTCTCCTGAGCTTCACCAGCTAGGGGAGGGAGCAGCCACATCCATGGGGACCCCATGGGAGGAGCGAGCAACTCATCATGTTAATGCTAATGTTAATGGAACACCAGAGCATCCCGTTTTGCTCAGCCAGCCTCTTGTTGACATGACCTACTTTGCTAGAGCCGCACTCATGCACTTAGCACTGCGCGTGTGAGTGCATCGGCTCACGCCCTTGACCACATCCTTTTTTTTGCTGAGCTCCCTCTGAGACAGAAAACCATGACCTGTCCATCACTGTGGTGCAATACCCCAAGGAGGATTTGGGTTACGTTTTGATGCTGAGTTTCACTGTGACATAAAACCAAGGGAATGAGCATGTCACTACAGGGAGGGCATCACCCTCAAGCCTCACTGGAATCTGCTTTCCCTGTGAAAAGCAGATAAGATTCTAACTTCAGCAGGATGTCCCAGGGAATCTTCCGTAATCCTTTGAAGAAAAGCAAGAATTTAAAGATCTCAGGTAAAGATTCCCTTTAGATCAAAGCAGCTGGGAAGCATATGGCAGCACTGATCATTCCTGATTAATTTAGGTGGGTACCTCATGATGTCCAGACTCACCTGCATGCAGCAGGAGAGAGAAGGCAGGCCCTTCAGCCTTTGGGATTTAGTTATTTTGAAACATCTGAGTATTCATCTTGCTTTTGGTCTGTCAACCCTGAGATTTGTATTTCTTTCTACCAGATCTGAGGGCAAAGGACGTGGGAACCAGGTGAAGGGTCAGATCCTGCACAGGGTGCAGGAGACTCATTGTACCTTGGTTTTTTTAATGCAGAAACACAGATGACAGCACCAATATCCTGAGTGACTCTAGATGGATACCTGCTTGCAATGATAGCTTGTAGGCCCTCTTCTGGAGGGTCTGAAGGTATCTTCTACCCCACACAATCTGGGACATTACTAGTTGGGTGTGAAAATTGATTTCAGAAGAAAACTTGGTTTTTGTTCTTTTTTTTTTCCCCCCAAAATTCAGAATATCTTTCTTTACTGCAAAAATACAAAACTCTCTCCTTCCAGAGAGAAATGTTACATCTTTCATTCCTTTGAGAATAAAAAGAGCTGAGAGCTGAAACTTGCTAATGCAGGTTCCCATGCTTCTACCTCTGATTCAGTGTCCCCATGTCACTCAAAGATTTTCCTTCCTGTGAATACAGACACCAAATCGCTGAGGAAGGCTGCAGTCTGACCTGCCTGTAGTCTCCTGCTAAACTGGCCAGCTTGTAGCAGAGTCCCCCAGTCTCCATCTTATGTAATATAATTCAATTAGAGAAAAGCAGAGTAGATCTCAGCCCCATCCCCCTCTGAGTTTGCTTCTTGTCAGGGCAGCACAGACTGCTGAGTGGCAGAGAACTCCCCTTCCTCTTTGCATTAATTTGCTCTTGGTTCAGTTGCTGGCTTGTTCTCCGAGCCAACCCGTAGTGTTTCTTAATTGACTGGAGGGAGCTAGCTGAGCTGACAAAGTGCTCTCAGGGGCCAAATACTCCCCTCCATAGCCCTCCCAGCCACCAATAGGTAGAACAGGAGGAAACCAAGATAGGGATTTGAGCTGGCTCCTTTCTGTAAATGCTTCCATACGCATGTGGTTGAAAACTGTTTCTCTAGCCCCCATCTCCAGCCATCTAACCAAAATCATGTTTTTCAGCTGCAGTTTGTAGCTAAACTGGTGGGTTTTATCTGTCTTAGCACAAGTTCTTCACAGTCTCTTGGGACACTTTCCTTAGCATTGTGAGGGATGTGGCCACCCCATCTGGAAGATTGCTGTACGTATCCCTCTGCTCTTCATGCAAGAGGTATCATGAGGCAATCAACTGCTATTTGCTGAAATCCTGCTCCTTCCTGGTATGCTGCAGTTCAGCAAGAGGCTGTGACTAGCCTAAGACAAGTTACCATAATCTGAGTAAGGTCTCTTTCATGTTCCAGCAACCTTCCTTGTTTGTTTCAGGGCCAAACTTGAATGACTAATGGAAGCTGAGTACAGAAGTCAAGAGATATTGATACATGGACCTGCCATACATCCAACCACAAAGGACTCCAAGAGCTAAGAAGCTCATTCATAACCCTCAACCCTTGGCTGAGTTTACACTTCCCTTCCCTGGTCTCCTAGCCCTTTCTTTGAGAAAATGAGGCTCTGAAGTGATGCAAGAGCTTCGTGCTGTATTGGGGTGTCAGGAAAGGCAACAACAGAAAACTAGTTCTAATTTACCAAAAAAAGAGCGATGGTCACAATCTAGTTAAAGAAATAAAGATTTGCTTACCCATCCCAAGGATCAGGGCCTGCCAAGCACTCCAAAAGAGGGACTTCCAGGTAAAGATCCTTCCCTGGGGCCAGCCAGCCCTTATATGAGGCTTATGGAGGAGTGGAACCAGGTTCCCCACTTCTGGTTGCACAGATGAATTGCTTTCACCTGTGCTCCCAGGGCTGGCTGTGTCGCTCCAGCAGGTGCTCAATCATTGCTTCAGGCCATGACTTAGCAATTCCCAAACATGGGGTCAAGACCACGAACATTGTGGCTGATGATGTAACCTGAACTGGGGCTACCACGCATAGGCATTCCTGGTCTACTTGTTGGTGACCCTGCACATAGCAGGGATGTTGAAACAAGATGATTGTTGTGGTCATTTTCAACCTGGGCCATTCTATGATTCCATTCTATGGTTCTCTGTGTGGCCTGCCTCATCCACTGTGATTTCTGTGTGCATGGTGTATGACCCGCATCTCAACACATTCCAGGGTGAGAAGTTTTATGTCACTAGCTGTGATCCTTGTGGCACCCAAGCAGAGCATTTCCCCTTTCTTTTTCTCCACTCCCAAACTAGCACAAGGACACTGAATCATAAAATCATTAAGGTTGGAAAGACCACTAAGAACATCTAGTCCAGTCTTCAGTGCACACCTGTGACCACTCTGGACAGTGACCCTCAGTGCCACATTGATCCTTCTCTTGAACACCTCCAAGGACAGGGTCCTTGGCACCCTTGGCAAAGTCTCTAGCACCTCCCTGGGCAGCCTATTCTAATATCTCACTACTCTTGAGATGCTTTTCCTAATATTCGACCTGAACATCCCCAGGCACAACTTACGGCCATTTCCTGAAGAGAGCAAAGGCAGGAAGCTCTCAAACCCAGCCTGGCATTTTTGTGTGTTTTGCCCTGAGGTCTGCAACCCCAACCCAAGGATGCTGAAGAAATGGCTGCACCCGAGCCCTTTCTCCTAAGACCCTTCCTCTGAGTGCGTGGATATGTGTCTGTGCATGTGTGCCATGCACAAAAACTTCTGCAGCAATGCTAATGGCATGGAGAAAAGCCATTAAATGAGGAAGAGTTGAGGTTACAGTATTGTGCTGAAAAGTTTATTGCTGCCTGTAGAGACATCAGGTCTGTACTTCCAGGATTACTCAGTACTTAATGCCGAGTGCCTGCACATTAGTTTTGCCGGGAAGCCCATTTGGGGTTCTTCCAAAATGGAAAAATTAAAGGGCTTCCCTAATAAAAGTGCTCTCCTAAAAAAAAGTCATCCAAACCCACACCAGGCACTCAAATTGAAGCAGCCAATGTGGGGGAAAGACAATGCTCTGGAGCCGAAGAACAGTCCTGCTGTCTGAGGCTGGCACTCGGGGGGAATTCACATCTGCTCCCTTCCTCTGTAGGTTCTCCCAGGACTCAGCTATGTGGGAGAAGAACAGAATTTGAGTTCACTGCAGGTAAACTCAGGACGTTGCTTGGGAAATTTTTCTCCCAATTTTTCCAACATAAAGAAACTTACCTCCTAAAAGGTGTGGTGACTTGTTCACAGCCTTGCTGTGGACAGATGGAGATCTGTTCTCTGTATTTAGAAGCCAGGTCTTCTGAGTCCTAGTCTTACCTCCAGACTGTTGGGCCACTCTTTTCCCAGCAGCTGGTGTATATCTGGGAACACAATTAGTGCTTGAAATAGATGCAGACTGGATGGTATGGGAGCAACGATTTGGGGAAGTGGCAGTATTTCTGCCCTAAGCCAGGTGGTGTGGCTCCTTCTTGCTCCTCTTCTGGCACCTAACTCCTATCTGAAATCAATGAGAGTCATGTGCCAAGATGTGAGTTAGACTCTGTGTCTCTTTGTAACTGGTAGATATTATAACTTCTCATAGGCACTGACTGGAAACCAAGCTGAGCGTGGACCAAAAATTTTTGCACTGTCCTCAGTAGGTCCTTAATCTGCCCATGCTAACAGAGAAACCTTCAGGTTCTATCTTGCATAGGTTGGAGATTATATGTCAGCAACAAAAAGTGGATTTGCACACGTATCATTGCTCACGGTTGCCAACCTTCCTTGCTCCAAAGAGCTGTCAGAACATTGTTCAAGTCTCTGCACTTGAGGAAAAAACAATCTCTGTAATGCAGGCTCATTTTTGGATGTGTTTTGGCCACTGATGTGCAGCACTGCAATCTGAGGCTCCAATGGGATGCTTTGGACCCATTGCACACTGGGTTTCCCTTGCAGAAGATGTGTATGATTGTGCTTTCACTGCACCTCTCCTTTCCTAGCCCTGAAAGTTCTTCCAAGTGTGTCTTCTCCAAGGCCCGCTGGTTTTCAGGAGGACTGAGGGAGGATCTGTTTGATCATCCCTTACATCTGCTTGTTCCAGACCTCTCCATCCACTCCCACTAATGGATACTCACATGGATGCTCCCCTGAAGTTGAGTCTGAATCTCTCAATGAACCTATTTCCAGAATCAGTAGACAAATCAGTAGAAGATGGGTGGGTGAGACTGCAGATTACAGGGAAGGAATGAAGCTTGGGGAAGGGGAAGAAAAGTGTTTTATCCTCATGGTGCTGTGAATTTCCTTGCAGAGAGCAGCAAGGTTCAAACCGCAGATGAGCTCAAGCCCAGGGTAGGCAGATGATTCCCTCCTGCCCAAAGCCTTCCTCCCTCCCTCTTCTCACTTGCTGGCCCTGGAATAAATCAGGGATGGGGTTGCTGGCAGCTCACAGCCCTTCAGGAATTGTTGTGTTGTGTGTTATAAAATCCATGGGGGAAGATAATGTAGTCTTTCACAGCTCATGTGTCAACTCTGCCTTCCTCATGAGCCTTTAAGGCAGCTCTCTGATTAGACTGATGCAAATGAGCTTTTAGCAGTGGTAGCACAGAGCCTGGGATCTAGGAGAACAGGACAAGATGTTTGGTGCAAGAACTAGACTGCTTACAGCCAAAACATTGCCCCGAGAGAACAGGCCAGGGCTTGAGCATCTCCCTTCTGCTCTTTCTACCATTGTTTGTACTCAAAAAACTCCTTTGCCTTTAGGGAAGAAGATCCATCATCCCTTTTTTTGAATCATAGAATCATTAAGGTTGGAAAAGACTTCTAATGCCATCTTGTCCAACTGTGCACCTACAACCACCATGCCCACTAGCCTCAGTACCACATCTACACATTTCTTGAACACCCCCAGGGACGGTGACTCCACCAGCTCCCAGTGTGGGTCCTGTCCTGCTGAACACTACAGAGGGTCTACAGGCTGCCAGCACTGGGTGACTGGGATCTGTGCCCCCTGACTGTCCTCTGGTTTCTTGCACTTGGTGCTGCTGTGGGACAAGTTGCTGACGGACGCATGGGGACCAGCTTTTCAAAAAAGGCTCTTTCCACCTGCCAAGTGAGGCTCACGTGGTACAGAAGACATCCAGAGGGGAATATAAGAGAAACATCCAGTCTTGAACCATCATTTCTCTAACCAGAACTGCACTTTAAAACCAGGCATTTCCTTTGCGAGTCAAACACCTGTTTCTGCTAAAAACCCATCCGCCACTAGTCTGTCCTACTTGAGAAGCTAGTATTTTATTCAGGTCTGATCCATTTTTCTTTTAATTCAGATCAATGCGGGTTAATTGAGAGCAGCTTATTTTTACTTCTGCTGGTCTCTGCCTGCCAAGATCAATACCAGTCATTTCCACTTAAACCATTGTACCTTTACTGGAACTACCAGCACGCCCGAGCTCTCCACGCAGCGCCTTACGGACCAGCCCCGTAGATGTGGTTCCTCGTGTGATAATTGAAACCCGTCTCTCGTCAGTCTGGCTGCAGCGGCATCCTCGTAATGCTGGGAGGAAATGGAGCCATGCTCCATCCCCAACCAGGGGATATATATTACAGCATGAAACATCTGCACACTAAAAATACTCGGAGAGGGGCAACCGTTCATTGATCCTCCCCTGCGTTAATGGGGCCGCAGCCATCCCTCTGGCCGCCCTTTGCCGCTAGATGGGGCGATGCAGCAGCTGCTGCAGCCCCAGAGCTGCGAGGCTCGAGAGGTAACTTCCCATTCCCTGTCCCGAAAACACCCGAGTGCCTTTGTTCAGCCCAGGAGGATGAGGAGCCTTGTGCTCTTTGACTCTTTGACTTTATTTATTTATACGTTTTTTTGTTTTCTTTCTTTATCACAACAATCCCTGCAATGTTCATGGGAAGTGCTGGTGCACAGACAAAGTTGGAAGTGGGTGCTCTGTTGCTCGTTCTGCAACCAGTCTGGATGGGAGCTCTGCAACCTGAGACACTGTCACCTCTCCCCCAGCTACTGCACATGGATGCAAAGCAGTGAATACCCACAAGGCCATTTTAACTCCTCACCCCAATTTTCTGGATACAGGGAATATTGCCCACAGATACTGACAGGAGTATCCCAATAGCTCAACCTGTCCTGGTGTGCAGGCTGATGGACTTTGTGGCATACAAGGTAGGTATTTAGGACAAGCTGCACCATTTATGTTTGCCTCAAATTATCCGGCAAACATGATGTCCAAAGCACAGCAGCCTCTCCATTTTCTTGCCCCCTTCCTTCTTCCCCTGCCCAGCCACTGTCCCTGTGCTACCCAGCTCACTTCTCACTGTCTGCATTTACAATGGCTGAGCACTGGGTCCTGTCCCAAAGGAGCCTGTGGAAGCTTTTTAAGCATTATTTTTGGCATTTCATTAGCATTAATGGAGAGAAAACTCAGATGGATGTAGGGGAGGCAGAAGATCCTCTGTGATGCATAAGGGCTCTTTCCTCACAATCTGCTTACCGAGTTTTAGCCGGCGCTTTGCTTTGCTGCCCACCCTGATGGCTGTCTGTCTGTACAGAGGACAGCTTTGGATGTATCTGGGGGGAAGCAGAGGGAGAAGAGGGAACCATCGTAGAGATCATGGAACCCTTAATGTTGGAAAAGACCTCTCAGATTACTGACTCCAACTGCCATCCCCACCATGGCCACTGACCACGTCCCTCGGTGCCACATCTCCGTGCTTCTTGAACACCTCCAGGGATTTTGACTCCACCACTTCCTTGGGCAGATGGGAAAATCGCTGCCTCCTTCTCCTTCCCTCATAGATGGCTGGTTCGGTTGGTGCCTTCCTTGTCTCCCAGCCATGGTGGCTGATGTTTAGAGAAGACAAGGATTATTCATTTCCTGATGGGCAAACCCAGCAGGCTTGCAGGACAGAATGGTCAGTAAGACCTGGTCATAAGTGTCACGGTATAATGGCTTTGATCCATATCCCTCAAACAGGACTGATTTAAAGGGTCATTAAAAACTGTTGGTGTCCATAAGGGTGGGACACTGGGGCTCCAGCTTGTGCCTTTTATTCCCTCTGGCTGTATCCATCAAGGCGATGGACTTGGAGGAGCCGTATTTCAGCTAAATGTGTCTCTAATTGATTTGTGGATCTGTGTGGGGTGTCAATATTTTTCCACCCAGGGAAGAGCTGATCAGGAGAAGAGGAAAGAGGTTGGTGAGAGTGGAAGGGATGGGAGAAAGTCTGCTGTGAAGCAATAGGGGAGACTTGGGGAACGACCTCTCTGGAACCATCAAACCCCAATTTGCCACTACCCCTCCATGGGGTTTCCTGGTAATGGGGTCCAACCCAGGGCAGAAGTTAACTCCAATTAGAGGGCTGGAAGGCTGGGTTTTTTATCCCACGCCTGCCCACAGCAGCCTTGTCAGCTCCTGTTACGGAGATGGGCAGGAAAGCAGCTGGGAGCACTGTGTGGACAATGAGGGCTGCCCTGGGAGCCTTCCTCTTGCAGCTCAGTCCCCTCTCCTCCTCTTTCCCAGTGATAAACAATCAGCTGAGGGCTTGCTCACACTTGGCTTGTCACTTCTCACCTTTATGAGCCCTCCATAAAGGTTAGTCATGACCCATCCCATGTACTTGCTTACCATATCCCTTGTAGCTCCATCTGCCTTCATCCCACTTCTCGTCTATCTCAAGCACAATTGTTATGCTTATCCATAAGCAGCGTTCATGTTCTCATCACTTTTGGCCAACTCTCCATGCTGGTGCCCACTTTCCAGTGTTTGACCCCGGTGACTGATGGGTCTGTTGTCATCACCTGCTGGTGGTGGCAGACATAGATGAGACCTTTAAAGATGAAAAGGGTGATACTGCCCTGCGAAGCCTGTGAACAGGAAATAGGTGCAGGCAGTCAAGGGCAGGATGGTGGAATGGGATGTGAGTGTGGGAACAACTTTCACCTAATAGGTCATTGGGATTTCTCTGGAGCAGTGGCACCAAGATACAGAGGAGAACCAAAGACACCACATTACCCCATGTGAGAGTCCTGTGACATCTGAGATTCCCCCAGCAAAATCTCTCCCTGATGTCATCAGTCCCATCAGGAGTGTCCCTGGGGTGCCCCCCCATCTCTGTTTTCTTTCTCATCTTCCATGCTTTCTCTACTCTCCTCTACTTCTTTAATGGAACATTGTGGAACATTTTATTGGAACAAAACACAATCAATTGTGCTTCCCAACATGTATTTTTTCTTTTATTTTTTTTCTCCCCAAGACTCTGGTTTGCAAAGTTTAACTTGATTTGCATTTCATGAACAGATTTCAGTTGTATTCACCCAAATAGAACTGAAACTCATTCTTGAAATCCAGATCAAGTTAAAAGAGAAGATTTCATGATAAGAAAGTGGGGTAGTTATTAGAAATTATTATCAAGTATTTATTAGCAAGGGGCTCTTTTCTAAGAGCAGTGTGATTCTTAATCAGTCTTGAATGGGAAGTGACAAGCTGAAAACAAATTGAAGCATAAATAGCTGCAAAATGAGGTGCAGTGCTGTGTTCAGAAACAGGATAAGGCACCCTTTTCATTTGTTCCCTGACAATAAATAAATAAATAATCCAGAGTTCCCATGGATCCAAACTGCTTTTTTTCCCAGTGACCAGGATAGCGCAGGAGCCACTTTGGGAATGCTCAGGAGCCGGTTCTCCCTCTCCATCTCAGCATCCCACCGAATAACCCAAGCTCCAGCTCCGCTCTCACCCCTCTCCATCCCCACCTCCTGCCTGTGCCCCCTGGCTGCCAGCAGCCCTGCCTGACAGCTGACGCCGGCTCCGGTGACCCCACGGGTCCCCGCGCCGCTGCTCGCCCTGCGTCTGGCGCTGGACCAGCGCACGTGCGATGGATGGGAGCAGCCACCGCCCGCAGCAAGGCAGCCCCACCACGCTCCTTTCAAGCCCGGGCTGAGCACGCAAGCTGCCGGCTGTCGGGTGTGGGGCGGGGAGAATAGCTCTACACGGTAATTACGGCGAGTTGGAAATTGTCGGCAATATGGTGAGCATGGCAGGTAGCGGCGCAGCCCCCAAGCCAGGCGGCAGATGGAAATCCGTGCGGATGAAGAGAGCAGGACTCCCGGGTTAAAGTGCTGCGAGGGAGGGTTTGGAGATGGGCCGGGACTGAGAGAGAGAAATCTCCCACGGGAGATGACCCCTCTCTTCCCCTCTCAGCCACCCACACTGATTTTTATTCCGGTCTCACCGAACCGCCCTCTCTGCGGGTCTGGAGGTGAGCATCCCCTGCACATGAGCAGCATGCAGTGCCAGCCACATCTGTTTGTCCTTATAGTGCTGAAATAACCCTCACTGCTGTCATATCTGAGAGCATTGCCGTCTTGCATGGCCCCTTGCAGTACCTGATGCATTTTGCAAAGGGGTTATGCCCAAAGCCCACCTGGTGTCATACCATAGCCATGCAGTGATGACCTGGACCACAGGGGACACCATACCAGAAGGTGTCTGAGAGTGTCAGAAAAAAAAAAGGAAACTTCAAGCTTTTTTTGCCTTCTGAGATTTGCAGCTTGGCAGAGTTCTGTGTGGGTTATACAGGGCAGCTCCCAAGAGCAGCTTCCATTACATAGTCAGTTATAATGGCATGGGAGAGGGATGGTCAGCCCCATGCCATGAGGACTTCATAGGCAGCAGGCATGAGTTGGTCTGGGACATCCATCCTCAACCCCTGGATGCTCAGGTGGGTTGTTTTACCAACTGTCAGTCTGAAGGCTCAGCTCACTGAGGATCTGATGGTCTTCAGCTTTCCCCAGCTGGGTGCACCCTTTGGCGGTGCACTCAGGGATGGGAAGAGGGTGCAGCAACTGCAGTGCTTGGGAACAAGCCTTGTCTGAGCCTCTTATCCTCATGGGAGGGATGGGAGAAAACTGCAAAGTGCAGGGAGCAGAATTCACGATAGCATGAGGAGTGCCTTGTCCCACTCAATTTCTTAGAATAGATTGGATAAAACAGGTAAAAATGCAACAGAAGAGGAATAGTTGCTCTGAACTCAATTGTGGTTCTTCTTTGAAGGTTTAGGTGCCCAAATCTTCTGAAGGATGCTGAGGATGTGCCATGTGGTGAGGAGGGAGCCCACCAGCCTCCAGCTGGAGTGCGCTGGGACAACAACCAGGGGGATGGCAGCAGGCAGGGCACGAGCGCATCACAGCTGCGAACATCAACCTGTCCCCAAGAAACCAGGCTCTCGTTTCCTCCTCAGTAGTCGTTTATTGGCCAGGCACCAGACCGTGCTCGAGGGATGGCCTCGCAGGGCAGGCGTATCGGGTGGCCGTGCTCCGCATTATCGGGCGGCTTCCCTGCTCCATTTCTGTTCATGTGTCCCTGCCACCAGGATCGGATTACGGGGCCTTCACAAAGCACCAGCCATCTATTATTCAGCCGCCGTGTGCTACCGTATATGTTGGCTTACAGAGCCGAGCTGACCCGCGAGGTGGGCGTCAGTGCCTGCACAGGGGCGGTGCTGTAAATCACCCTCTGCGAGATCTCAGGATGCAAGCAGACGGCTGGCGGAAACCACTCGGAGGTGCCTGACTCCAGTAATGCTTTATATAGCACGAGCAAAACCCATCCCATGAATTCCCGTCAGAGGGATGGGTGGTGAGACCTGCATCTTCCCTAGAAATGTGGGGAACCTCTCCCTGGGTCTGGCAATGGGAAGTGGGTCTGATCTTCCTGACCAGCAGATGGATGGGGGACAAAAAGCCATTCAGAGGGATGAACTAGGAGTTTCTGGTGAGATCACTCCCTCCTGATGGCCTGAAGGTGTTAAATGATTGGAAACCGGAGCAGAGCAGGAGGGAATATGTCTGCAGTGTACCTGGGGGGGGAAATTTCCAAGGGCTGTTCTTGCTGGGAAAGATTTTGCTGCCGCTGAGTTTGGGGGTGGGAAGGGATAAATCTGTTCAGATGAAATCTCAGTTTGGAAATAAGCAGGCAAACAAGAATGAGCAGAGTTAATGGTGATGAACTTCTGTTATTAGAATCCAGCATTTTGATTTTCTGTTTCTTAATCAACTTTTTTTTTTCATAATTTTGCTTTTAAATTTTAATTCCTTTTCCGTTAATCCAAGTCAAAACATTTGCATTGCAATGTCACTGTCACCAAACTGGAATTTCCCCAGTACTCTCCCCAAGTCCCTCTCCCCAGATAATGTCTTTTATAGGGAAATCCAGTCTTTGCATTCTCCATCAAACACAGATATAAGCTTCTTCATGTCTCTTTATTCTTCACAAACATCTATAAAACGTACTGTGCTAAATATCAACGATATAAGAAAGCATCGGATGTCCATGGAGGAGAGGGGCTCCAGAAGCACCATCAATGCAAAAAAACCCATCTCTTTGCTTCCCAAAACCTCCAGGGTCACTTGGGTTTACATGGATGTGATGTTTGGCCGTGAAGGATTGGATACTGGGGCTGGAAACTGGTGGGTGTAGAGGGGTAGATTTAGAGAAGCTCTTGCACAGGAGTGAAGATCCAGATTCCAGCAGGGAAGGCATGGCCATGTGCCTCTTGTTCCCACCCACCCTGTGGGCTTGGGGTGATCAGGATCATCAAGCACAAGTGGTTTTGCATTGAGCCAGGAGCTGTGCTCAATGATTATGGGTCCCTTCCAACTTGGGATATTCTATGATTCTGCTATTCTAAGACTTTGTCCACCTTCATGCTGCTTTCTTGGAGCATTACTCATTTTTAAGCAAGAAAACAAAACCTCCTGCTCTTCTCTCCTTGCCTTCCCTTCCAGGACAGCCTCACAGGACTCATGGAGAGCGAGCTCCTCTCTGGGGCTGGATTTCCACAAGGACCTGTGCCTGCAGGACTGAGATGTCCATTCCTCACTGTGCTGCTCATCTTCCGTGCTCAAGCCTTGCCTGCCCAGTATGTTATTTCTCAATGGACAAGCTTAACAGAGATGTCTTGGGTTTTTAAAAATAGTTAATATTTAAATATTAATTGAGCCATTAATTACATCTGAGCCCCAGAACAAAACAGCTGTGAATAATTAATGAGAGGGCCTATAGTAAATGCCTCTAATAATTCACAAAGCAACTGAACCAGGTATTTTCAGAGCATTCAGTGAGAGGAGAAGCAGGGAAGAGGGGAGGCAAGCAGGGGCAATGGTGATGAAGGAAGGGGCTAAGAGCAGAAGTGAAGCATCATGGGCTGCTTGGTACTGTTCCTTCAAGGGTTTCTCAGTATTTGCACCAGGGGATGTTCAGGTTGGATATTAGGAAGAATTTTTTTCCAGAAAGAGCTGTGAGGTATAGGAAGAGGCTGCCCAGGGGATGGTGGATCACCATTCCTGGACCTGTTTAAGGAAAGGGTAGATGTGGTACTTAGATACACGGTTCAGTAAACAATATTGGTGGTATGTAGACGGTTGGATTAGATCATCTTAGAGGTGTCTTTTCCAACCTTAATGATTCTATGATTCTATAATTCTATTATCTTCAGTACATCCAGCTGCTGAAAAGGGTAGATTTCCTCTCTGATTTCAAAGGGGGAAAGTGAATCACAGGGAGACATAGTCTTCCCCAGAAGTGGACTTTGGAAGACCACTGGTACTCCAGGTATGCTCCCCTGCAGCTATGTCTCAGGGGTTATGTCCTGTGGCTTCACACACCTGGCCACACGAGGTCCTGTCCCTCCCTCCTGGAGCCAGGCATCAATGGTCTCTTTGCGCATCGGCAGAGAAGTTTGTGCAGGGCAGTGTGACCCCATGGATCAGCCTCTTGCTGTAGCTGACAAGGTCTTCAAGGCAGAGATGTTTCACGTGTTGTGGACATCCACAAGCTCCACATCTCAGAGGTGAATGGTGCATCTCCTTCCGAGGCTGCTGAGGAGAGGATTTGTCACAGCTCCCCACAGTTGACTGACAACCATTAAATGAGTGCGAGTTGCCATTCTTCTGGATGGCCCAATAGATACACGACACGCACCCCACTGTTACCAAAGAAGCTTCCCTTTGCAAGAGATGAAAATGATACAACGCACCATGTGCTTGAAAACTGTGACCCTCCTGACCATATTAACAACCGTGTAATCAGCAAGCATCAGGGCCTTTCTAATGAAGCACTGCCATTCTCTCCAAGCCATGCAAAGGTTTGGCTAAATGCGGCTTTGTTCCTTTTAACAGATGAAAAATTCAGTCCCCTTTCTTAGCTTATTGACCTCCTGCAAATACAGGAGGGAAAGAAGCCACTGCCTTTCTGGTTCTGATATTCACAACTTAGAGCTGTAGAGAGAATAACAAAACAGATTGGAATAATTATATCAATTTCTACTTCTCTATCTATGTGGATGCAGAGTTTATAAATTAACCAAAAACACTTGCAAATCTGCATAACCAGTTACCTATGTTCCTAATGCTTTCAATTTATCCTAATAGACATTTAATGAATACTTTATAAAGGCTCAGATAGGGTATTTTAAAATCAATGGTGCTATTTTATTGCTGTTTGTATTATCTTTATTTGGATGGTGTCTTAGCACTCTGATGCCCATCGATTTCAGGCCTTGATCAATGAAAGAAGGTTTTGGTTTAAATACATGGAGACGCAAAAGAGATGCTGGATCTGGGGGTGAAGGGCTCTCTCACAAGTGAGAGGTTGCTGAGATCATACTCATGGCTCAGAATTAGGGCAGCATGAGGTAATCCACCACCCTTGCTTAGCTCTCCTCTTCCCTCTTTATCTTCTGGGGTAACAGCAATAAATTGTCGTCAAAGCAGCTCTGCATGGACAGAGCAAGCAGCAGGTTTACGCCCCTTCTTCTCCTTGGGCTAACTCAGAACCAGGCTGCTTGGGTGTTTTATCTGCATTCACATCATGGGTATTCTCCTAAATACCTCTGAAAGCCTTGTGCCAGTGCCAGCTCAGCTGCACTTACACACCTATGGCAACGATGCCCAGATCTGATGGATAGATATGAAGCTCGACAGCTTCTCCCATCAGTATCAGCTCATTCAGCTCCACCTCCATTGATTTCTCTTTTCTGTCTCTGGTTCCCTCCAGACTGGCTGAGTGTAGATGAAACCCATAATGAAATGGATGAGCTCCATGGGAACACAAGTGTTTTTTGGCTGAGTTCTGGGGGAGCGTTGTCTGAACCAGGAGACATTGTGGAGATTTCTCCTTGGATTTGAAAGCAAAAGCAAATTGCAGGGAACGTTTCCCCTGACATTTCATTCAGTAAAATTTCATTCGGTTTGTCAAACTGGGAGAACGTTTCATGAATTGTAACTGTTGATGATTTATTCCAAATTGGCATTTTTTTTCTTTTTCAGCAGCAGAAATTTGAATTGCAGACTGGGAATCAGGTCTCATACCAATCTTTGGGGTAACCTCATGGCTTCGAGAACTGGGAATGCTGGTGCAGGCTGAAAGCTGCTTTCAGCCTTCTACAACCATACAAACAAACTCGGGACAGCTTGGGTATTTCCCCAGCTCTAGCTCCAACCAAAATGAACTGGAGATCTGACTCCCTTCACTACAAAGCAGACCAGATGACCCTTAACATCCCTTCCAACCCAATACATTCTGTGATTTTGTGACCTCCCTCAAGATGAGAAGGGAGATAAACTGTTATGGGTATAAACCGGTATGGTTAGAGACAGCAACACCACGTTCTTGCTCAGCCAATGGGAGGTGCTGAGTCCAAGTCTCCCTTTATGCTGCAGGAGATTATGGTGATGATTTCAGAAGAAAGTTTCTTCACAGAAAGCTGCCCTCTTTTGTATCAATCACTAAAGAAATCACAAGTGTGAGGAGTGAAGCTTGGATATAACCAAGTCACGATCACCCCATGGTCTGAGTGGATATTGAAGTGTTCCTGACAGAGTGGAGGTTGTTTCACAGCCTTGGAGAGGTCTGAACTCCTGTATGGCTTGAGATCAGGATTCAACTCCAGCAGCAATGATTTCCTCTAAAATCCCTTTGGGAAGAGGTGGGAATCATGCTCAGAACTTCCCATGTGATACTGAAACTTTCCATCAGAAAAAAAGCCATCTTTTCTCATCGCTGCTCTTGTGAGCAGCACGTACCCTAGTCCTGCCATCCATTCATGCTCCTGTGCTTTGCACAACTCATCTGCTTTGCCTGGACATAATGGTTTTCTTGACCTGGGAGATTTTCAGTTTTTTTGCAAGAATATCTGAAATAAATCACTTCCAAATCACTTTGGAAATCTCTTTTTTGTTCTCCATTCCTGATTTTTCAGTTTAGCCAAGCAGCCACTACTTGCAGAGCCCTGCTATCATGGCAAGACTATGGCTCAGCTGCACCCTTCATGCTAATGCATTGCTGAGGGCATTAATTAGGGCTCCCATGACGTAGTTCACAGCAGGTTCAGCCCATTTCATGTAATCTGGGCAAGACCAGAGCTCACATCAGACTTCACACGAGCTCTCCCTGACATATGGGCGTCGGTTTCCCTACCTGACTCTGCCTGCTGCTGAGCTTCTTGCGGCCTTGTACACCACCAGGTCTGTCCATCTGATGACTCTTATCCCATACCTGAAGCTTCTGCGCCTCGTCAAGGGGACCTTTCTTCTTCTGAGGTGCTGTTCCCCTTTGGGAATGCACAGGTTCCAAGGGATGGACCTCTCCCCCTTAGAGCAAAAGGATGATGTGTCTTGTTAATATTCCCTGCAGTCTTTGTGCATCCTTCCAGCCCTCTGGACCATGGACATACAAGTATTTTGGAATTCAAAGATCAGCCTCTGTGAGGCACAGACCAGGTTAATCTGCTCCCTGCTGATCTCCCCAGAGGTTGGGGATAAGAAAAGGGACAATGCAGGAAAGGGCTGTGGGGCAGCCTGGAGAGCTCTTAATCCTTTCCCTTCCCCCTTTGGGTCCTACCTGCAAGAATGCAGCCTGTCAGAAAGGAAAACGAAGGCTTATGCACAAAGATCAAATAAATCATCCTCCTGTAATACTTCCCTCATCATTTCCCTCCTCCTCTCTGAAAAAAACAGTCTCTCCTGTAGGATTTGCTGGATGCTTACACAACATCTCAAGAGATAAGAGCCCTCAGGGACTTTTAAACACCTAAGTGCTACTGCCATTTGAACGGAAGTTTCTGCTATGTGTTCTGGTCTAAGAGCCTACTACTGTGTTGGAGGTAGTCATAGACATGTGGCTGAAGTGTCCATAGACACCAGGTGGGAGATTCCTGGTTACAGGCTGAGTCTCCTGCTAGTGATGCTGGCATCTTAGAATTTGCAGCCCACAGTGTCCAGGGGAATGGAAAAAACTGTCATTCCTATTCCAGGTAGTCTCAGGAATGCTGACAATATTTTGGTGTCTGTCAGCAGCTACTGACTGTAGTCAAGGTGGCAGGGACAGAGTGTGGATGTGAGGAGCTTGAGAAGAGATGCAGTGGGGTGATGTTTGCAATTAAAGCTGCAGAGAATGGTTGTCCAGCTGCCAGGACACAGCTTAATTGTCCTCACTTAACTCTGTTTTGATGACACAACCTCTTCCTGCACCGAGTTTCCATACTACGAATGTCAGTGAACTGTCAGTACTGGAGTGCCTGAGGGATTGTCATGGAATCACAGAATTATTAATGTTGGGAAGACCACTAAGATCATCTAGTCCAACCATCAACCCATGCCTGTGACTGCTCTAGATCATATCACTCAGTGCCATGTCTATCCTTTTCTAGATCTCCTCCCTGGACAGTGACTCCACCTCCTCCCTGGGCAGTCTGTCCCATTGCCTCATCACTGTTACTGAAAATACATTTTTCCTAATATTCAGCTTGTTTGTGCTCAGACGGATCTGAATCCAAGTGTCTACCAAGGCTTAGACCTGGCTGTGCTCCAGAGTCACAGTAGAGGCAGCTCTCGTGCTTCCAAAAGCAAAATGCTGCAGCAAAACCAGAACAAGTACAAGCAAAACCCACTGGATGAGTCTTTGTTTGCCTCTAATGCTGCCTTGAATGCTGACATGTCCTTGTTGGCTGATTTCTTGATAGCATGTGTTGATGTTATATATTTCACAATGATTATTTGGAATGAATTCTGCTGTTTCTGCTCATTAAAATATTTCCAGTTGTTGGAAAAAAATCAAAAGGAAGGTGGTGAATTTCTAAATCATCCAGTAAGTCTCATATCAAGTCCTGATGATTGATGTTAAAGACATGTGTGTCTGAAGAGGAGATTTTCTTTTCATGAGAAGAGTCCAAGTGATACTGAGCACCAAATCAATTAATGTTACTCGTGCAAATGTCCTTCCTCAGATCTAATTTGAGGTATAGTGAAAGAGCCATTTACTAGACCTGATCAGGAAACTCAAATAATTTTTACTTTGACCAGGTAATCTCAATTACATATTTTACCACTAATTATGTTGTAAATCACAAACAATTTCAGAAGAAAGTTAAAGGGGGTGAGAAAACAAGAAGGGAGGGCTAGAGGTGAAAAGTTTTAGTTTTTAGGCCCTTGGTTTTCCAGTAAATAAATCTTCAAAGAATCAGGGTCCCTTCCACAAACACTTTAATCAAAAGGGTGCATCTACAAAAAGCAAGAGTATAAAATCTTGATTTCCACCTTACACAGTTTCTTCAAGGGCTCACTTGGAAAGTCAAATTTCTGACTAGAGGACATTTTAGAAAGGACTGGGGACACCCCCTTACAGTTTTGTGTTGAGCCTTGATGCCAGGTACCAAGACTTGAGTTCTGGCTTGGAGCTTTCTAAACAGCATCCAACCCACAAGAGGTGCTCCACACCCTGGGGTGCCTCCCAGTCTGTGTGGGTGGGGGCATTAAAACCAACTGCACATTCCTGTATGCTATGGATGCTCTTGTACACTGGGGATGCTTTCATACACTGGGAATGCTCTCAAATTCTGGGGATGCTTTTGTATGTATGCTGAGGATGCTCTTGTGAAGGGGAAACTTTCATAGAGGGGACGCTCTTCCTTATACAGAAGTGTCCCATGGGGCTAGCCCTGGGGGTGCACCGCGGGTGTCCCTCATGGACCACAGTAAAGATGCTCTTACATATACCCACCGGCCCTTCTCCATTTTACACATCCTGCCCATCCACAAGCTGCGGCTGGAGGAGGCTGCGGCCGGATCCCCCTCCCTCTTCCCCCCCATGACCCCTCCTCCTTCTCCCAGGAGCCCAGCCAGCCCCTGCTCCTCCAGGGGTAATTGAAGCAGCACATAGAGCATATGGCCAGGCAGGGATCCCTGCTGGTGCACCAGCTGTGAACTGGGTGCCGGGAGAAAGCAGGCGGCAGGGGCTCCATCTCCCTGTCTGGCTGCCTCCCTTTTCCCCAACAGTTGTTCACATGACGCAGTTCGGAGTTCTTGTTTGCTGTCTGGGTGTTCATGAGAGCGGTGGTCCTGGTCTCACACTAAGCATCCCATTGGACCAACCTTATTCCTTCCCCTGTCCCCTTTGCCAGTACTGCTCCCTCACCCCCATCCGTCTGCTGCGGGATGCAGAGTGCTGAGGGGCAGCCTGTGTGCCTGACAGGGCAGCTGTAGAGCCTTGGGTCAGGACATGAGATGGCACAGCACTGTGGGGGAGATGTGCTCCCCTGGCGTGGCTAAAGTGGTGGCCTTCCATAGAGAGTTTTCACACCATATGGAAGAAGCCACATGAGATGGCCAAAGTCCTCTAGTAGCCCTAGTGTTGCTTGATTGTCATGGCTGGGTGAGTTTTCAGCACCTTCCTTTCAGAAAATCTCGACAAATGTCATGTCCTCTGTCCTCCTTCCCGCTCCACAAAGAGCCTTTTGTCTTCAAAGTTTGCCCCGTGCGTTAAGGGAGGAAAGGAGACAACAGCAAGTCTGGGATGTGAGCACAGCTGCTGCTTTTCCTCTAGGTAAAATACTGCCAGAAGAGGAATTACTGCCTACAAGCACTGTTTTCGTGTCCTGTTCTGAGCTGTGGTTCGGAGTGCAGCATGATTATAATGTAATGACTACAGCGTTGTCAGAGGTGAGGAACCCTGCCCTTACCAAGACATCCAGAAACCAGTCCTACAAGTGGAAGCATTTGGGATGGGACATTTCTGGTCTTCTGGATCAGGTTTCCATGGCCTGATAAAGCCTGAGGAGGTGAAAAAGGCTCCGCTTCCTCCAGCACCAGCCAAGCCCACTTTCTAGGATTATCGCAGAGCTTCTCCCTTGGGAAGTAAGGACAATGTCCCAGCCCAGAGCTGGGCTCCCAGATAGCTCCCCACAGAGGGGTGGGGGCAGGGGAGACTTTATTGCAAGGAAAGGGGCTTCATTTGGACCAATTATTCTCAAACTGAAGTGGAGGAAACCGTCATTTCAGTGTTTCCTTCTCCCCCCCCCTCTTTTCCATTTGTTGTGTGTATTTTTTTAATGCTCTGGCAATGGCTGAATATCACACAAGTGCCCTGTCAAGAGATATATTCAATAAACACTTGACACCCAAGCTCAGGAATACATGGCCCGTGGCAAACATGAATTATTCAAACGGAAATCAAGATAATTTTGCTTCTAACTCAGAAAACCAAGACTCTTTCTTTCCTTCCTTATTTTTCTTCTCTTCCTCTTCTCATTTTATTCCCATTCTTTCCTTCTTCCTTTTTTTCTTATCATTTCTTTCTTCTTTTTTTTTCCCCTCTCTCTCTGGCTGGAAATCCAAAATGCATTAACATCTAGAGAAGTCCCTTTGCTAAATAAACCAGACTGAGGCCCAGGAGGAATCTTCTTTGGTTAAGGAGATAGACTGCAGGTTAGTTCCCTTTGGCTGCTGTATTGCTTTGGCTGTGTCTCAAGAGCATTTGAACCCTGTGAAAGTGGGGCATAGAAGTGCCACTGAAGCCAGATGTTGGACTATTCAGCCAAAAGCTCACTTCTAGAAAAAAAGTAATTTGTTTAGGAGAAGCAGGAGGTTACAATTGGCCTTTGGGACATCTTTCTTGCATGGCTGAGCCCTTCACCTGTTCAGGTAAGTCTCCTGCCGGCTGTGTAAGTTGGTAATGATGGAGTATGCTTATGGATGAGGGAATCTGCTGAGGTTGCAGCATCCGAAAAATGGGCATGATGTATCAGGCTCTATTCCTACTTCTATTCATGGCTGCCTTTCCCCTTCCTCTCCCTCCCTCTCCAGCTGATCAGCACCAGGTGGTACCAAAGGCATTGGCTCTGATAGTTCTTCCCTATCTTGGGACTGGATGGGACTGAAGCATCATTGTGCACTGAGAAGAGCCAGAGATGATGACTTAAGAAGGCTTTAGGAATGGAATGCCATGATTAGAGTCATGGGCAGCACACGTTCTGTTTATTCTCACCATCAGGAAGATTTCCAGCCAGCTGCTCATGGGCTCCTCTTCCTTAGATTGATTGAGCTTTGGCCTCTTGGTTGATTAATGACTTTGTGCAGGTAGATGCTGAGATTCTCCATGCATCCATGACACAGCACTAAACACACTGACTTTTGGTATTGCGCTTTGCCTAGCAAAGAAATACAAAGCACTTGAGACATCCAGGCTCACAAGGGACTGTTGAATTGGCATTCTGACCTATTACAGACTTTGGGGTAGAAGATATGGGGTGTGCAAACATATGTCACAGTGCTATCTCCATCAGTATCTGCAGTGCTTTAGGAGTAAGACAGGTGAGAGGAGAAGCTGTCCTGCCAGTGGTCCATGGGGGTCTCAGCCACTCCATCCTCGCAGCCCCCAAGAGCAAGTGGAGCACTGAAGATATTTTCTACATCTCCCATGATTGCTTTCTTCTGGTCAAAGCTGCCAACTCTTCCTCCTCTTTCTCCCCTCACTGACACCATCCCTCCTGTGTGGCAGTGAGCTCTAGCCAGCTCCATTCTTCCTTTCTATCCCCAGTTTTTTCCGGCAGTGCCCGAGTTTCCCTCTGGTAGTGAATGGCCGTGGTTACTTGTGAGGTTAGGACTGGCTGTCAGCCAATCACAGCCCAGCAGCAGGGATCTAATAGCCCCGGCGCCAGCCATTTGAGAGGAAGGAGAATATAGGTCATCAGTGACATCATCTCTCGGAAAGGTGGGGGGGTGCTGAGAGTAGAGGGGGAAGCAATCGTTTAAATTTGGAGAGGAGCTAACTGGAAATTTGGGCCATCAGGAGAATAATGGGCCGAGAGGAAGAGATGGGGATATTAATAGAGCTGGTTTCTGTAAGAGCTGGAGCAAACAGCAAGGGATGGAGAACCACAGAGAGTCTTGGTGTCGGCAGGCTGGGAGTCCCCAGGGGCCTGGGAGCATCAGCTTGGATCCCTGCTTGTCCACGCTCTGCAAAACCTCTGTCTGTGTCCTGGGAGTCCACCAGGTCTCTCCTCCTGATCCTCACCTGATGGACTTCTATCTCCATTTTGCTCCATCCAGATCAGCCATCCCTACGTCCCATTGACCACCACTCCAAGAACCCTCTGAGAAGCCCCATTACTTTAGAACCCTCCCGAGAAGCCCCAGTGTATTCACAAGGACAAGTGTATGGTTTGGTGTGGGTCTCACTTTCACCTCTCTGCCTGGGGTGCTGGCTCTAGCTGAGCCTACTTCTTTCACCTGCATCCCCCTGAAGTGTTTGCATGCTAAATCAGGCAAATGCAACACCCCCAGGCAAAGCTTTAGTTGCATTTGTAGATTAAGATCCTTGACAGCCTCTCCCTGCCTACCAGGCAGGGTCCCTAGAGAGAGTAGGGTATCTCCATCCCTGGAAATGTTCAAACTTCATCGTGCAATGCCATGAGCAACCTGCATAACAGGGTGCTGGCTGGACAGTTCCATCTCTTCCAGTTGTTGCTCACCATACCCCTCCAAACAGTGGAGGATCTGGAGAACCCACCACTATGGGACGTGGCTTGGTTGTTGTGACAAGGACGTCATTTCCAGAAGGCAGTGCAGCTCTGCCTTATCTCACTTTTCTGATGGACATCTGAATGAAACACATCTCACTGTGTGTCTGGATATGGCGGTGAGTGGAGTGCTGGGGGACAGCCCTCATGGGTATTAGACTATTAGAATAGAAGGTATGGTTTTACCCAAACTAGCTGTTACCCTGGCAGACTGGGGTTGTATTTTGGGATTAGCAGAAGTTTGTGAAAGTTCCAGAAGCAAATCTGCAGAAGACAAGGGTGTCTGGCAGTGGGAACACAAGCTATTCCGCATTTGTCTACTGCTGTGCAAACCTGGTCATGATAGTCACTGATCTATGGCTACCTCAATTAAGGGGTTCGGCCTTCCCTGCTGCCACTCTGCCATGGCACTGTGATGGAAAAGCCTGAGAGCTGAAGGAGATGTAGGAACTAAATACGTGTGGAAGGGGGAGGGAGAAAGGAAGGGGTTTTCCCCTTGTTAAATATTTACCGCCCCAGGCTGGTGATATGATATTTCCTGCCCTCTAGGAATTCCCAGGGGCTGGTAAGGTTGACCACAGAGGTATGAGGGCTTCCTGGGGAGTCTTCCAGCTCCCTGCATCCTCCCCAGGAGGAGGAGGATGCAAGGAGTAACTTAAGGCACTTCTATCTCCTACAGGTAGCTCAGGGTCTGTATGAAACCCCACAGCTAGCTGATCTTTAAGGTCCCTTCCAACCCAAGCAATTCTGTGATAGGAAGGTGCAGCCCTGATCTGCAGTAGAACTAAAGCTCTCCAGGCTCATGTCTGTTCCAAGCTACTTTCTTCTTTAGCCTGAGTGGTGGCTGAAGGAAGTCATCACTTGGGTACAGAAAGTAAAATGTCCCTTGAGCTGCGATATCTGAGAGTCCTCCTCTAGAAGGCTGTGCCCTGGGGTTTGCCACCTGCTCCCAGTTCAACCAGTGCTGAAATTCAGGTGTTCCTGTCATTGCTGGAGTCTCAGGTTACTCTGTTGACGAGCTCCAGGTCCATCCCTTGGTGGTACAGAGCAAGTCACTTGCAGGGTGTGGTTCTCCCTGCATAATACAAGGACAGTAATCCTTTCTGGATTGTTGGTTCTTCTGGTTTAGGAATAGGCCTTGCAGTATTTGCATGACTGCCTTTCTTGGAGGCTTTGCCAAATCAGTTGTGCTACAAATGCACACAGAAAGAGGAAAAATCATAAATATCCTTAGAACTAAGATGGTCCTCAAAAGCTATCACACAAAGTGAAATTGTTCCCTTTTCCAGCATTTCATTAAGCAGCTGGATTCATCTCCTGCAGTGGTGGAGAGCATTAGCAGAGAAGTTCCCTTATAACCAAACAAGTCTTGTCCACATCCCCCAGAGCCTTTCAGCCTAACCAAAGTGCTTATATGGGGCAAATGCACAAGGCAGGTAACAGACTTTGCAGGGTCAGATTAGTCAAACACTTTATTTTTCTCCTCTTTTCATGGATTAAAGAACAGTTGTCTTCTTGAGAACAGAGCTGTGGATGGCAGAGGCCAGGAGCTGAGCAGTGCGCTTACAATTAGTTTTTAGGATAAGCTGCCCTTCCACACGTAGGGAACAGAGTTGGATGCAGACGTGATGGGGAAGAGGGACCCAGTATGCCCTTCCCATGGAGGCATGCAGCAGATGTGTATGGGGCAGGATTAAGAAATTTTGTGCCTCCTCAGTCACACATAAATCACTCTGAACATATCCACCTTACGCACTAATAATACAAAGGCAGTAAGAGGTTGATTTGGAGCTGGGCTGCAGTCTGGGACCCCTAAAATGTATTTTGCAGTCCACCTCTGCTGTTGTTGCCCACAGACCCTTCTGCTGTCCCTCCCACATCTCACATATCCTCATCCCAACTACCAACCTGCAGCCAGAATGTGTGCAGAGGACAGACCATCCTGTGGCTGAAGGGCTTCTTGTGCATGAGAAAACCATTGGTACTGGAGAAGAGCACTGTTTTCTTATGGGAAGCACATATTGCCGTACTATCCAAACATACCCCCCAAAATAGGCTAAAATATTCCCTTTGCAGTCCACATGGATTTAAAACAAGCCCTCTTAGCACCAGTTACACAATAGAAAGGGCTCAGGTACTCTCTGACTGCAGATACATTCGATACGCTGGAAGGGTTGCAGGAGCGTATCAGACAAAGTTCCTTACTTTGCTCAGGCAGCCTATCAAATATTTAACGGGCTGCCATAGGCAATTACATTAGAGGAGATAGTTAAACACCCCCTACCCTAGGGCACCCCCCTGCAATGTAAATCAAACAAATTGGACTCTTTTCACAATTGACACACACGATTTTACTTACTGTAAATAATTTAGCATTAAAAAGTCGAGCTACACTTTGCCCCATCTGGATTTTCTTTTCTCTTGCTCTCTCTCCCTGCTCCACCGAGTTGAGCAGTGTGGACTCTGGGCTCCTAATGCAATAGATGGAGTGGAGGAATTTTGCTGCCTGGGTGAGCTGTTAAAGGATTCCCATTTCCTAATGGAAGAAACCACACTCAGGAAACTTGTGAAGTTGCCCATTTAAAACAGTCGGAGATGCTCCCTGCCAGCTAACAGCAAGGGATGGGAAAAATCCCTCCCTCCGGAAGAAGTTTGGTCTATTGCTGGTTGGCATCTCCCGGGGTCATAGCAATCTCCCTGTAAAACTTGGCTGAATGTTGCACTTTTTAATTAAAAGCTATCTTTCACGATTAGGCTCAGCGGGATTTTAATAAGGATTTTTACAAACTGGCGTGCAGCGTTGGCCTGCATGGATAGGCTTTCCTCTTACACCCCAAGTGCTAGATCTGTGCAGTAAAACACGCTCTGCTAATCGGGCTAAGAAAGTCGTGCTGTCATCATTGGCAACTCTTCCCATAGCCCTCTTCCAGTCTCCTGGAAAAGCTGCTGTGGTAGCATGATATTTTGAGATTGATGATTTTTTTCTAATTCTCCCAATTTGGGGTGAGAAAGCATGCAGAATTTGGCTCTGAGGAGTCTTCTGCCTTGCCACCGTTCTCCAGATCTGAATGGGGTATCACTTTATCTTGTCCTGAGTCTGTTCTTCATTACACACCTAGTTTAAATCAGTGTGAGTGCCTTATGAAATGTTCTCCTTGATGCCATTGGCCTCTCTCAGCAGAGAGACAGCTTATAGAGTTTAGTGCATCCGTTAAAAAGCGCTTGGGGCTTGATTTTTCTGCTCCTGCACTCAAGCAAGCCATTTAAACCATCACCCGTGCAGGTACAGCCTCTTACACATTTTCCGACAAATCCAATTTCCATCAGAAAATGTCAATTCCGATGAGATCGAAGCATTTAATCCCAGAACATCTTAATTCTGATGGATGGATCCTCCCCGGGGATCCCCACAGATGGTGGGGATGAGATGTGCTTTCAGCAGCCTGAGGTGGAGAGGATGCTGCTGTAGGCATCGTCCTGTGCAGGAGCTGTGATGGTGATGGGAAACAAGAAATTTACTTATTCAGGGCTGGATTGAAGCATAAACCTAACATTTCCAGTGCACTAGAAATTCATAGAGTCACAGAATGTTTGAGTTGGAAGAGATCTTAATCCCATGTAATTCCAACCCCCTGTCATGGTCTGGCTGCTTCCGCCAGCTCAGGCTGCCAAGGGTCCCATTCAACCTGGCCTTGAGCACCTCCAGGGATGGGGCATCCACAGCTCCCTGGGCAGCAGTGCAGGGCCTCATCAATTCACCGTTTTTGGCTCAACTCCTGCTAAGCCCCTGGGAAGGACCGTGAGGAAAAGGCAGTGGGTATACCCCATTGGCTTCCCACCAACACACCCACCTTTAGCATCCCACCATTGGCCAAAGTGTCTGAGCTTGCACAGAATGAGCCTAGACAGCTGATGAGAAGGTTGTGGCAGTGGTCACCCAAGGGCAGTTGTAGGGTCTCTGATTCATCATTCTGCAGAAAGTCCTCCATGTGCCTTTTCCACTGGATCCTCTCCTGGAGGCCTGGAAAGCTGCATCCCCTTTGCTCTGTGTTCCTATTAATCGCTGCCAGTGGGTATAATTGGTAGCTAGAGCACACAGACCCCATTAAAGCCCATGAGGGTGCCAAATGCTCTCATTCAGGCACAAATGAAGGAGCAATCAAACCCACTTAGGTAATAAAAACAGCTGGAGTCTGCAGGCAACCGCCTGAGGCACCAACCACATGGCAGGCAGGACAATCCTCTGAAAAGTCTGCATTGAGGTGCCCTTTGATTGAAAATGTGGGGATTAGGAGGAGCACTGCAAGGGTTCATTGGCTAAAGGCAGACAGACAGAAGGAGAAATTATGAGTTGTCTTAGAAAAACAACAAAAAGGAACTTCTTAGGCATAGAGTTTGCTGGAGACAATTGGTTCCCCATGAGCATCTATAAGTGTCATGGTACCACCGTGTCCCAACTCCTTTTGCTAACTTTGCATGCATTGGCAGATAACCACCACATCTGACCTTCACAAGGAGTAGCAATGACCTGAAGAGCTTTCTGGCTCATCACATCTGTGTAAAGTTTTGTCTCAGGATGAATTTCCAAAGCCAACCTATGGGGCTGTTGTTAAAATATTCATCATTACTACTTCTTTAGAAGCATTCCTACTTGTTTTGTTGTGTTTTTGCACATCCTGGTTGTAAGGTATGTTCTTTCCAAGGAACTGGTAAGTCCTAGATAAGTCCAGAGGCTTTGGGACTGTTTATGAAGGACACCTGTTCTCTTCCCTACCTGGCCTAGCACAGGGGTACACCACAAACCCACTCAGGAGGTGGAAGGAGGACAGGCTCCATGGATTAGAGCTGGTTTAGGTCATGGGGGATGCAAATGTGGGTTGTTCAGAAAGTTCATAGCCAAGATGGAGCAAACCCAGGGCAATGTGCTCAGAGCTGTGTTCTCCAGACAAGGCGACACTCAAAACGTGCAGGTTTGTGTGCTTGGAAGAGCACATAGTTCCTAACCTCCAGGACATATTCTGGGCAGAGCCTGCAGTTGATTCCTTGCAGCATCACTCAGCTTGCCGAGATGCTGGTGTCCTCGGAGGGAGTTACATCCAGGACCTGCTGAAATGCAGAAAGCGAGGAGAAGGGCAATAGAGGGACCACCAGGAAGAGCCCAATGAAAGGAGGATAAAAATCCCTCAGGAAAGCTTCTGAATGTCAAAAGAGAGTGAATGAGCCCAGGAGCCGCCAGCTGGAAGTGCCTGGGCTCACCACAAGGCACCCAGGAAGGCCAATTCACCTCTGCAATAATTCTGCCTGTGTCTCCACAGAGCAGAGAGCTCCCAGCAAACAGCTCTGGCAGTCGCATCCTACCCATCACCTGATGCTGCAATCTCTGCGCAGGCAGCAGAGGAGAGACCATGACTCAGAGCTGTGCTGGTGGAAAGCAGGAGGGGAAAAAAGCTTCTGAGCTCCTGGATTGGCAGAGCATCAGCATGTTGGCAGAGTTTCACTGGCACTTGGAAGATGAGAAGGAAGTGTGCTGGACTAGGGTGTGTGGGGACTGCCCGTCGTCCCTCTGCCATCCCTCAGGCCAACAGGGATGAGGTTTTCTGGTGGCACCAGGATTGCAGGACTCGGGATTTTACCCTGTGAGGCCCTCCCTCTGCCCCTGCGTGCAAGCAACTTCACAGCTCTGCTTTAGGGATCTGCTTGCTGCATGAGCATCATACAGTGGCTGTGCCTGTGTCTGGGAAGACGCACACATCTCCTATTGCTGGATCTGATCTTTCCCTGTGCAGATTCAGACCTAAAGTACTGTACTTCTGGGGCACTTCAGTCTCTCAGGTGCCAGGGCTGGGTTTTCTGGCTAGGATTAATGCATGCTGCTCCCTTGATTTGCTCGGAGTATAACAAAGCATCCTCCTACCAAACCCGCAGCCTCTGTTTCCATGTTCAGCATTTTTGGGGGGTTTCCTTGCTCTGGAGCAGCAGTTCTGCTGCCCATCACACCTCTGAAGGGCTGGGAGCAGCCATAGGGGTGGCAGACACACAGCCACCAAACACAGCGTGCGAGCAATGACAGGAACTGGGCGTGGGGGCACTCAGAAGGAGATGCTACGAGGTGATGCTGTGTGCAGGTGCGGATGGATGGAGAAATGCTGAAGGGGCTGGAGAGAGGAATGCACAGATGGAGGTAGACGATGCAAGAAAAAAAGAAGAAGAAAAAAGAATTAAAAAGAAAAAAAAAAGGAAAGAAATAAAGAAAAAATAAAGTTGGTGAAACTTTTCCTTATTTCTCTGTTCGCTGATTTTATCCCCGGGTGCCTTTTTTTGCCTTTGGGAGAGTGGAGGGGGCCCAGCAGGGGGGTGAGCGGAGTGGCCACGGGGCGGGCGGAGGGAGGGGCCTGGCTAAGCCTATCCAATGAGCGTCCGGGGGGGCGGGGGGGCCGGGCTATAATGCCCTCGATGCCGGGCGGCAGAGGCAGACAATACCGCGCCCCCGGAGCCGGGCAGCCCGGAGCGCCCCTGCCCCGCTCCCAGCCCCGCTCCCAGCCCAACCATGATGTCCATGAACAGCAAACAAGCTTTCAGCATGCACCCCATCCTGCACGAGCCCAAGTACCCCCACCTGCACACCAGCTCCGAAGCCATCCGCAGAGCCTGCCTGCCCGCCCCCCAGGTAAGCCAGGCGCCCCCCACGTTGGGGTCCGTGTCTTTCTTGGGGTTGGGTTGGGGTTGTGTTGAGGTTGGGGTTCCCGTGTGGTGCGATGGGTCTGGTGGGATCAGATGTCCTCGGAGTGGCTCTGTCCCGCTGCCCAACTCGGAGATTCCTTGGGATTCCCACTGGCTCCATCGTCTCTGCTTTCTTCTGGATGATGAGGGTCGGTGCCTGGGGTACTGCTTCCATTTTTCGGGTGGGAGGTTAAGCTTGGTCAGCTCACCTGGCCCAGGGGCAGAGCGAGATGTCTGTGATGCCACTTGCCTTTAACCCTCTCCCATTCTTCTGGTTTGTTTTCTGCTCCCCTTTTATATCCCCCTAACCCCACATCCAGATCCAGGGTAACATTTTTGCGGGCTTTGATGAGACCTTGCTGCGGGGCGCCGAGGCTCTGGCCGCTGTGGATATAGTATCGCAGAAAACCCACCCGTTCAAGCCGGATGCCACCTACCACACCATGAGCAGCGTGTCCTGCACTCCTACCTCATCCTCCGTGCACCTGCACCACCCGTCCGTGCTGACCACCCACCACCCCCACCACCATCACCACCAGCCCGCACAGGGCCTGGAGGGAGAGCTCCTGGACCACCTCAACTCTGCCCTCCCCCTGGGAGGGGTGCCAGGTCCCGACGTGGGCTCCACGCCGTCCCACCCTCATTCCCACATGTCGGCCATTAACCACATGGCCCACCACTCCCAACCTATGAACATGTCCCACCCCCACGGCCTGGCGTCCCACGCCGTCATCTCGGGCCCCGAGGCAGAGACGGACCCGCGGGAGCTGGAGTCCTTCGCCGAGCGCTTCAAGCAGCGGAGGATCAAGCTGGGGGTGACCCAGGCAGATGTTGGGTCTGCGTTGGCCAACCTGAAGATCCCCGGGGTGGGCTGCCTTAGCCAAAGCACAATCTGTAGGTTTGAGTCCCTCACCTTGTCCCACAACAACATGGTGGCCCTCAAACCCATCCTAGAAGCCTGGCTGGAGGAGGCCGAGCGGGCCCAGAGGGAGAAAATGACCAAACCAGAGATCTACACGGGAGGCGACAAGAAACGCAAGCGCACCTCCATCGCTGCCCCCGAAAAGCGCTCGCTGGAGGCTTACTTTGCCGTGCAGCCGCGTCCCTCCTCGGAGAAAATTGCCGCCATCGCTGAGAAGTTAGACTTGAAGAAGAACGTGGTGAGGGTCTGGTTTTGCAATCAGAGACAGAAGCAGAAAAGGATGAAATTTTCTGCCACTTACTGAAGAAGGGGCTGCGAAGGTGGCGGGGGCAGTGCCTGGCTCCCCAGCTGATGTGTCCCCCCCCACCCCCCAGCCAATATTCCCCCCAGAAATGGGCAGGGTTTGGGTTGATTTTTTTGTTTGTTTGTTTGTTTTGTTTACAAAAATTGAAAAGAAAAAAAAAAAGGAAAAAAAAACACCAAACCTAAAAAGGGAAACCTGCCCAAAGCGATGCGAACAGCTCAGTGCCCGCTCCTCGCCCCCGCGGGCAATGTGGCCCCGCTGTCATGACTGGTACAGACTGCTTTTGTAGACAAAACTGGAGGGAAAAAAATGAGAAAAGTGGAGAAAATGGAGAAGCTGAAATGAAAGGTCCGGGGGGGGGGAGGGGGGAGATATGGGGGTGCCCAGAGCCAGAGTAGCGGCGGTGAGAACCCGGCAGGGCTTTGTCACAGCCTCTTCCTGGCTTGGGTGGGCAAAGGGGATTGGGGCACCGCTCCCTCCTCAGTGTCCCGTCTTCTTCTTTTTAAAAACTGAAAGGAAAAGGAAAAAAAATAACTTAAAAAAAAAAAAAAGATAGAAAAGAAAGGGAACGAGCTGAAGCCGCCCCGACGGCTGTAAATACGAAGGCGCCGGCCCATGCCCCCCCTCCCCCGTGCTCGCTGCCCGGTCCCTGCGCACACATACACACACACACACGCACACACAAGCACTTGCATGGTTTTGTTCGCTGTCCCCTCGCATTTTTGCAATAATGTTTCTGTTTCTACCTCATCAGCTAAATTTAAAAAAAAAAAAAAAAAAAAAAGTTTTAAAAAAATGGAAAAAAAAAAAAAGGAAAGAAAAAAAAATTGTTTTTGGCACTTCCCTGAAAGTCACGATTTATTCGAGTGGAAAAAAAAAAAAAAAAAAAGAAAAAGAAAAAAGGAAATTTATTTTGCTTTGGTTTTTGCCCGTCTGATTTCACTGTAACGTATCCTACGCTTCGACAATCAAACCAGTGGGGCTCCCGGGGGCGGCCCGGGGCAGCGGTGCGCGGCGTCCCCGACAGTACCGAACTCTGCACTTTCTAAGGCAAGAATACTCTTTTTTTTCTTTTTTTTTTTTTCTTTGCATATTTAATCGAGAAATTTGCTTCCGAATCCTTTGTTGTTGGTGGGAATTTTTTCGTTTTTTTTCGTTTTTTTTTTTTAAATACTTCTGATTATTATTATTTAAACGAGATTTCGTTTCGCTGTGTGTGTGCTGAATGAAATTTGGTGTCTGTGTACGCTGCAGCATTTCAAATAAACCATGCACGTTTTACCTCACCCCCCCCTCCTGCCTCCTACACTTACTGCGCCCGGGGGCGACGCCGGCTCCGCCGCGGGACCCCACCTCATCGCTCCGTCCTTCCTCCTCCGGGCCGTGGACCAACGAAATAAGACGAAAAGCATCGAAAATAGGGCTAAACCGCGTTCAGAGCCCCGGGGTGATTTTTTCCCACGCAAACCATGCGTACAGCGAAGCCCCACGCGTGGATTTGGGGACAGAGCAGGGCACGATAACCGGCCGCGCTGCCGCTGAGACGGCGGAGTAACTCCGCTCGCATCGAAACCGCACCGAAAAACGTACTGCAGCTGCCCCGCCGCCAGGCTGGGGGGTCGGGAGGAGCTGTCAGCGAGTGGGGGGCACAGCACGCACCGAGGGGATGACGGGTCCTCGTGCTTTTGTTTTGTAACTTTTTATTTTCCAGGAGAAACAAAAGCGAACGCACCGCGCGCATCGCGGGGCGGTGCTGCGCCCGGGCTCTGTCTGGGGAGTGAGTGGGGATGGGGGGGGCGAGGGGGGAAGGGGTGACGACAAGTGGCAGCACGGCTCCGTAACCCGCAAAAAAGATGGGAAAAACATCCGAAGGAGCCGCTCAGGGAACGCTGGGTGAGGAGATGCTTCCCGGAGTGAGCACCGCACTTCACAGCACCCCCGGCCCGCAATGGTTTTACAAACCCCATCCCCTCCTTTGTTCTTCTCCTCCGTTCTGATTTTTTCTTTTCTTTCTTCTTTCTTTTCTTTCTTTTTTTTTTTTCTTTCTTCCTTTTTTTTTTTTTTTTTTTTTTTTTTTTTTTTTCTCTCTTAAGAAAAAACCGCTTTTTTTTAAAAAACCTTTGCCCAGGGGCTGGCAATGAAATTTTAATGAAGGCTGGATGCTGAGTGCTGCCCGGGGGGGCCTTGGAGAATCAGCTCTGTGCAGCATTAGCAGCGCCCCATTCACATCCCTCCCTCTGCTCCCTCGCAGCCATAACATGCTCCGATCTGCTCCCGTCTCACAGCCTCTTCAGAGGTCCTCCATCCCAAAACTGGGACCCCCAGGTCCAAAACCAGGATCTCCGGCCTCAAAACAGCACCATGGGGCTGTGATCGCTGCTCCAAGCTCACAGGTGCTGCTCTGTCCCCCCTTCAAAGTTTGCAAGCAATGCAATTTTCCTCAACTGCAATCCTAAACTGGATTATTTCCCTGATGTGAATGCATGTGAGGTGAGAGGAACCTGTCCGCTGTGGGGTGTTGTGTGTGGGTTGGCACATAAGGGTCTCAACATAGGAACAGCAGAACAGATCCCCAAACCTTCTAACGCAGTCTCTCTGCGGTGCACTCAGTGTAGGGAGAGTTTAGGGGAAAGTCTAGAGCAGGGAAAGGAGGCAGAGCTGTGCAAGGAGCAGCATTGCACACACAGGTAGGATGACATGTGCACTCTCCCTGTTCCTTGAGTGGAAAGGAAGCCTCTGAACTGTGACCCTAAAGCCAAAATAGCATTGAACAGAAGGAGTATTGATTGGGCTGGACATACATCTCTCTCTGTCTTATTTACTTTTTTCTTCATGTGGGGTTTAACATACGAGCTAGCTCATCACAGCTGCGGCTTTGGCAGCCTGTCCGTCTCTAAGAGTGCATTCTCACCCACTGCTGCTGCTGGCACTGAGGTCAGAGGAATGGTGAAGGCCACAATGGAGACCTGGTCCCCAGTTTACCACCAATCAAATGGGATGGATGGGGCTGGGGTGGGGCAGCCAGAACACAGCTCACCCTTGGGACTCAGAAACATCAAATGCAGCTCACACAGAGCCAGGGGTAGGACTGGGGCATTGATACAGATGGAGCTTCAAAGTAGAGGTGCACAGGTGAGTGTGCATTGTCCACTGAGAAGAACTAAGGTGTCCACATAGCAGCCCATCTCTGTATCAGTGTGAATAGTACTCTACAGACAGTGCACTCACAGTAGAGATGATGGATGACCGAGTCACATGGAGACATCTCCAAATGGGGACAAGGCTGCAAAGGCTTCCTGAGGAAAGATTCCCATAGGTTCATGGCTGCTGAAGCTCTCAGACATTGGCTGCTGGAGCTCTGCCCAGTGAGCCCAGGGAGTTGGATCACTTTGCTGTACTTTCATGCTGTTGAGCTCCGTGACACATTCACTGTGGTGTTTTTCTGCCATAAAAGTCAAATCCCACAGAAAATTTAGGCACCAAACTCCCCTGAGCATACAGGTAATAACTGAAGGTTATATATGATCTCCTGAACTGAGTCTGCTAACTCCAGGCAAATGCTGATGTGGTTGAAGACGTGCGGGAAGCACTGTCCCTCATTTGTTTCTTAGAGCAGAGCAATTTGGTGTAGGGTTGCACCAAATCACACTGCCAAGGTGCTGGCTGGCACTCTGGGAAGGGCACTGGAGCAAGGCAAGTTGCTGAGTGCCATCTCTCCACCCCTAAGCTATGTGGTTGGACCCACACAGACCTGTAAAGGACATGGGGAGATCAGCAAGGTGACCACCAACACCGTCAACCTCCTCGTTCAAATATTGTCAGCACGTCACAGCTTTGCACTCAGCTTTGGGTCTGGAGGAGAGAAAATGCTCCGTGTTCTTTAAAAGATTCCTGCCTTTGAAAGCCATACAGGTAAAGGATGCCCCTGCTGACGGACTCTCTTCTATTATTCTATGTGTTTTAGTGCAGAGCAGAGCAGATGTATTTTTAAAGAGGCTGGTGCTTGAAGTAGGCTCTGTTCCACTACAGGGGGAAAAAGGAGTAAAGCAGTAATTACAGGCTTCATAGGGGCCCAAGCAAGCAGGAGGACAGCCAAGCTGGAGCCCAGGAAGATTAGCAATTAGCTGCCTTTGGAAAGATTTGGGGAATTGGTGCAGGGCAGCACAGGTATGAGGGACAAACCCCATTCCCAATCCAGATATTTCCCCAGGACTTTCAGACCTCAGCTTTTGTCCTCTTGAGTCCCTGCTCATTGCAGAAATTGGGCCCCTTTCCACCTTTCAGCTCAGAAAAATGGAAGCTCTGAGGAGCAGCAAGCAGTGGGGTGACTCAGCCTTGAGGCATCTCCTGGGCTGCCTTTCCAAAAACCAAATTCTGAAATTCCTCCTCTTGCTACCAAAATCATGAGCTGGGTCTAACATTAAACTCTAGAAAGACCAGAGCCATAACATGTTCAAAAGCACAGCAACACGGCTCTGTTCTTTACACACTCGCTCTTTAAAAAATAAATCTACTTTTTTTTTTTTTTTAATGTTGAATAAAGACCTCCAGAAATTTAATATGATGCTTTTTACCCAATGCAAACACCACAGTTTTGCTCTCACACCACAGAGAAGAATAAAGCTCTGCTTACCAACAGCTCTACTGAAGCCCAGCAGGATGAGTCCCAGGGTTGGGGTCTGCTCACATCCCCTTATTTTCAGCCATAATCTCTCAGGAAGGGCTGTAGGATCCAACTTTGTGTCCCTTCGTGGGTCAGAGACCAGTGAGCTCACACAGGACTGCAGAAACACTGGGATCCTGGAGATGGAGAGATAAGAGCTGAAATCAGTATATCACCGGCAGCACCTCACCAAGTTTCCAGTAGCCCGAGGTAAATGAGTGCTTTCTGAGAAATATGAAAATGTCAACTAAGAACCGTGTTTTATTTATACCAGACAAGGCAGGATTTAGTTCTACAGAAGAAAAAGCAAAGCATGTATATTTGTACAAAACCTCGCTTAACCATTCTGTGACAGCCCGAGTGCTGCACATGAATCAGAGTTTGCTCTGCAGAGCGTGTTCTCAGCAATGAAGCAACACCTGTCTGAACCCTCTTAGCAGAACCTCCATCTCATTCATCACCAACTCCAGGAAAGCACATCCTCTCCTCTCTGCATGTAGCTATTGGTTAAATGGAGATGCAAACCCGCATCAAACAAAGCTCCAACTGAAGGAGGAAACATCTGGTGACCTTTCCATGCAGAGGGTTGGGGATTCTGTAGACACAGGGAAGTTGTAATGCTGTAAAGCACACAGAGAAGGAGATGCACTAGAAATCATAAATCAGTGCCATTGAGGTGTTCTCAGAACTCTCACTGTGTTGTCCTCACCTGCGTACTCCCACTATCAGACAGCTCTGAAGTTATGCCCTCCACTCACCTCTCAACTTATTTCAGGACAACATAAACCCCTCTTTGTGTTAAGAAAGTGTCCCGTAGGTACTGCCAAAGGGTTGATGCCCTGGCATTATCTAGGACAGGTCCTTCAGCAGGACCAGGAAGGGCTCTTCACACTTCCCACCCCTGCAGGTTAGGACAGGTTGGGAAGAAGGCTGGCTCCCACCAGCTGGGCACCCCAGCCAACCTGCTGAGCTTGGGTCCTGAAGAGGATACTGAAGAGACATACTGCAGCAGCCTGTCCTGATGGTGATGGACGCTTGACAGACGGCACAAGCTAGAGCAGCTCCCCAAATCAAGTCAGCATCAGACGAGCCTCACCTTCTGCAGCCCCTTGGGAAACCCCTCAGGGAATGGGCTAACCGCATGCTCTGAGCCCCAGGGTTCGTCTATCCCATCCCGTGGGTCTGCTCAGGCAGACAGGCTGGGGCTGAACCAACAGCAGAAAGAGTCCCCGGCTCCAGCCTCTCCCATCAGAGACTGAAGGCTCCCAGCTGGGAGATGCGCAGGCAGCGCAGCCTCCTTTGCATGGCCTAATGGCTCCTGATGGCTCTTCCCGGAGATGTTTCAATAGTCTTTGCCTGAGTTTCTCCCTCGCAGGCTGCTGTACTCTGTGCCTGCCATGCAAGGCTTAGCGCTGCGCTGCTCTCCTGCAGCCAGCATAAGAGAGTGCTGACAACCTCAGGGTTCTCACATGGATTTTTCCTTACCTTAGCTGTGCTGTTTGGTTCAGATCTAAGCGAGATCTTCAAGCATGCTGCTTCTATGTCTTTATTAAAAGACACAGCTTAAGGAGGGGGGTGGAAAGGAGATCTGATCTAGATACTCTGTGCAGTCAAAACCATGGGAATCTTCTGCCCTGCAACTGTTTGCAGCCTGCATCAGCTGTGCAGTCCTACCAGCAGGATGCAGGGTCAGCTCTCTGCCCATCACTAATTTATCTCCAAGTGCAGCCACTCTGCTTGCCATCTTTGTGCTGCAGGTGTGAAGGCAGGGACACAGCCCCGAGGGGTGCAAAGCAGCACCAGGGGATGCAGGAGGCAAGCTGATGGAATGCTGAGCTGCGTTTCCCACAGCTCATGGAGGAGTCCAGCTCTGCTGTGAGACAGGAAGACAGCATGAAAGCTGTTCTGGCTCTTTGTGACGTGTGAGACATGTTCACTGGGCTTTTCTGGTGTGGGCTTTTTCTTTTCTTTTTTGGATTGTTTATCCATTGGCTGGTTTTTGTTATTTGGTTTTTGTTGCATTTTTTTGGTGCAGGAAGTTTGCCCTCTAGAAATTTTATTGTCAGCTCTCATGGAATGAAGACCATAATTCCAGGTGGCACAGACACTGCTGGAAGCCAGCTCTGCAGTAACCCTAGGACAGCAGCTTGGACAGAGCAGGTTCCTTGTGCCAAGCAGGGCGTAGGGACTAGCTTAGACCACTGAGAATGGACCTCCCTTCTAGACATCCTACAGAGGTTGCCAGAAGTGACTGTAAAGGATCAGAAAAGCCAGCTTGCCTTTCACCTGAGAGCATCAAAATAACCTGCTTCACCAGCTTGGAAGGGCACAGCTACAAACTTATCATCATAACATGACTCAGTCCCAAATCCTGCCCATAGTCCTCTCCAGATCAACCCTATTATCAGATTAGAAACAATCTTTTACCTTTGTTCCTTGTCTGGAATGGTGCTGTTAAGCATCTGCTGTGCTGAGCACCAGGAGCAGCTGCACTAAGCCTCCCCTTGCTGCTGGAAGGGGCTGATGTTTGCCATGGTGGCTGTGCACCCTCCTGCTGAACAACTGACTCGCTGAGCCAGCCACATGCTTTGTGATGTCAATTGTAGTTCAGTGTTAATTATTGATGATAAAACTTCATAATGTGCTGGTAAGTGGGCTGCAGGATATTTTGGTTAAATTAAGGAAACCTTAAAGCTCCCTCTACAGGGCTTTGTTCTTCGTGCCGTGCTTAGAGCAAAGATTCAATTAAAACTCAGGCACTACAGACTCTGCCTATGGCCTTCAATTGCTGGAATCATGGGAACGTGGAGATTTCTGAGTCCTGGCTGGGCAGGCTTAGTAGAGCCCTGGTGAGTGCTCTGTTGGGTGATGGAATGGGATATCCTCTTGGCTTGAACCCTTTTCCCCAAACAAACATCTAAGCTCAACAGGCTGAGTCTGTGCTTTTATACCCCCAGTTCATTTTATTTCAGACTGGGATTTTAACATGCTTTTAGGGAAAAACTTCAGTTTATTTTCTTGGATTTTTCACTGAGATTAGAGCATGGTAGGATGCGTTGTATAACATCCTTGGTGACTCCTGATCACCAGGCTTTAGCAGGCTGTGCAGATAATAGAATCGTAAAATCATTACAACTGGGAAAGATTTTGAAGAACACCAAATCCAACCACCAGCCCCTCCTCACATACCCACTAACCGTGTCTGTCAGTGCTACATCCACACATTTCTTGAACACCTCCAGGGACAGTGACTCTACCACCTCCCTGGGCAACCTGTGCCACTGCCTCACCACCTTTCCTGACAAGTTTTTGTCCTAATATCCAACCTGAGTTGGACCAATTCCTTCACAACCTTTATCTTCTCCCTCCTTCACTCACAGATGTGCTGGACTTTACCATCCTCCAACCAAGTGCTTCCCAGCAAATAGTTAAGGAGCCACTCACAGGATGTCTTGCTTGGTGCATTTGTTAATGGAGCTTTGCCCTGCATGCTTACCATACAATTAGACCGTGCTCTTCCAAATCTCTGTCTGGAAGGGAGCCAAAGCCCCAAATTCTTCTTGGGATGTCTGAGTGAATGCACCCTGCATTAATCCTCCTGGAACCTAGGTCTTACACAAGTGCTCCCTCTGCTCTCTGGAAAGCCTATGGGACACAAATAAAATAAGCAGCTAGGCTCACAGTGGGCTTTAACTCTGCTTTTCTTGTCCTGAGTATTGTTAAAAGTGAGCTTAACCCAAATAAGTCCCTTCCTCTCACCCCCACCCTGCACGCAATTCTCACATGCTGAATGCTTTTCTCCACTCAATTTGACCATCTGACTACAGGCACCAGGTGAATGCTAAGCTTTGAATTTTCTGCAGGTTACACCCCATAGCAAATCTCACAGGGTTCCCAAGATCTTGGATTTTCCCATGGATATTCCAGTAAACCATGCTGTGTTCCCAGCTGTGGAACAGGGAGTGTTATGAGGTGGAGGACCCTAAGGGCATCCCAAGCCTCCAATGAAGTAGTGGGTGGCAGTACCACTCTTGGTAAGCCTTTCTAAGGCTTACACCTGGCGTACCCATCTGCATCATATCACCCCAAATATCAGTGTCCTTACATGATAGTGTTTGCAGGTCCTCAGCAAGAGGAAGAATTACTGCAGGGCTGGATCAAGTTGGTGACACAGAAATGAGCCCTCACCTGTACTGCATTTGCTGCTACAGTGACTTTCAGATGCACCAGACAAATTTTGTTTGAAGCCTCATTAAAGAAGATGATTGACACAGATCTGGTAGAAGAAACACTTAGAACTTGTACTGGAGTATCCCCTTTGGATGTACTATTTCTTCCTACTTTCCCACCATTTATTACTAATGTATTGTATCGATATGGCTTACTATGCTGCTCATGAATGAGAGAACATCTCTGTCTCTTTTCTGATGGATCAATGTCCTTCCAGACCAACCTTCACACCTTCAGTTTTTTCCAGCTTGTTATTCTCTTGCTCTTTCTACAGCCAAGAAAATCCCTTTCTGAGCAGAGGGTTGGTTCTGCACATTTTTCTGAGCACCAATGACACAAACATTTGGTGGCTGGGGACAGATCGTGGTGCATCACAGAGGAGCTTGGAGTCAAGCAGTCACTTTCATGTTACAAACCATGACCACTGGCATAGATGTGTCACTGAGAACCTGCTGCTGGGTACCTTTCCAAAGATGAAAGAAGAGAAAGGGCACAGGTTGATTGGCAAAGGAGATGCTGGAACAATGGGAACCTGAAAAACAAGCAGGAATAGAGAGAATCCACTTAAGCCAGGAGGGAGTCACAGGCAAGTGACTGTGCACTTTGCAGGGAATGGAAGTGCAGTTTGCCTCTGAACTAAGCCTTGATAGCTGCATTGTGCTTTGTAAGGCTCTTAGCTCCTGCATGCCAGGGCCAGCATCTCTCTGTGGGCTGGTAAGGCTGTAAGGGGGGCCCTCCAAGCTACTCTATGTATGTAACTCATCCAAACACTCTTCTCCTCACTGGACTGAGTTCTGCTGTGCATTATGGCAACAGATGTGAATTGTCTTTAGAAGGGCTCAGGTGAAGCTAAACACTGCTATGGGCAAATATTACCTCCATACCTCAAGTCTTGCTTTATCCCTCTTAATCACAAACAGTAAAAAAAATATGTATAATTATGGAAAGCAAGGCAAAAAGCATCCTCAGACCCTTGAAGGGTCTTTACTTTAGCCTGGAGAAGAGTGTGAGCCTGGGCTGTTCCCTGTCTGTGCTTGCATGACGGAAAACTCTTTCTGACAAACTCCCATCTCAATGCTAGAGAGTATAAATGCTGCTGACATTTAGCGCCTCCAAGCACCACACAACCCTGTCCAGCCTTTGCTCACCATGCTTAATGTCAGATCTCTCCTTCCTACACATATCCCCTTTAGAGGATGAGCTCAGGCTACTGTAAAGGCAGCAGAGAAGATGCTCCATTTTGGCTCTGGATGGAGAGCAACAATTCCCATAACATCCCAGATCAACACTCGGTGTCCTGCACCACAGCAATGGGGGAAAAAAGTGTTCCATGGATGGTGTCAGCCTCTCCAGATGATTTGGAGTGCTCTCCCCCTTTCTCTCATTTTCTTCCTTTCTTTTCTTCCTCCTTCTTTCTTTCTTCCTCTCTTCAATTTCTTCCTTTTTCTTTCTTTTTTCTCCTCAAGCTTTGTTCATCTTCGTTTTCTTCTTTTCCTCTCCTTTTTTTTTCTTTTTTTTTTTTACCCCCCCTCCTTGCAGCCTCTGTTCTTCATCCATTATTTAGGCTTTTCTGACTGTAACAGCAACATTCGCCTTGTATACCTTGTGTGGGGTTTAAAATATAGATAAAAGCAGAAGGTCGGACTTGAAACACAGATTCTGACGGTTGCTGCTGACTTTGTCTGGAAGCTACAAAATCTGGAGCTGTCTGTGCCCAGCGATGGTATTGGTACAGTTGTGCATGTGTGCTTCTTTTCCAGTTGATATTCCTGCAAAACTGTCTTGATATTTGATGTTTTCATTCAGCATTTCAGGTTCTAAAAGTTCTGGGGCCCGGCTGGCTGCAGGACAGGAGAGCTGGGCTCGTGCATACCCTGCTGCTGGGCTGCAGGTGTGGTGCCTGCTGCTCACCTCTCTGCACTGAGCTGAGAGAAGCTGGCAGGTGTCTCTATCCAGGATCCAGCAGGCTCTAATTGGCACCTCCGGTAGGAGATTCAACAAAGCTAAGGACTTTCCCTTTTAATTATAAATGCCCATGTTTCTTTTATGCCCGCTTTCTTCCACCATCCAAGCAGTTGGGTTGTGAGGACAAATGTTTGCAGGAAACAAATTTCAAAGTCAATATGTGAGCAGTCCCAGAAAACATGCTTCTATTTGAATGGGCATCCTTCCAACCAGGAGGCAGAGATGGGCCATGTGATACAGCCAACCTATTGCAAATGAGCTCCAATCTCAATTTTCATGAAGGAGGGAAGACCTGCTAATGAGCATGACCGCAAATGACAAGCAAGGAGGTTGCTCACCATTCCTCAAGCATGATGAAAGAGGTGAAAGTCGGCGAATAAATCCTGGCTGGATACAAGAAAGAACATTTTTACAGTAAGGGTGGTGAGGCACTGGCACAGGTTGCACAGAGAGGTGGTGGGGCCCCATCCCTGGAGACACTCGAGGTCAGGCTGGACGGGCTCTGAGCACCTGATGGAGCTGTGGGTGTCCCTGCTCAGTACAAAGGGTTCAGATGATGGTCTTAAAGGGTCTCCACCAACTCAAATGATTCTGTGTAATATCTTAAATATACTTGTATACAACTCCTTATTCACTTTACTGGTGCTGAATATAAAAGCCTCACAGAAGACACCTGTCTGACAGAAGGATCTTAGGAAAGAGGCTCTGTGTTTTGATGGCTGAGAAGGCTTGTAGGAAAGAAATCACCTCATCAAATAGAATCGTAGAATATCCCAAGTTGGAAAGGACCCGTGAGAACCACCAAGTCCAACTCCTGGCTCCACACAGGACAACCCAAAAAAAAAAATAATCAGATCATATGTCTGAAAGCATTGTCCAAACACCCCTTGAACTGCAGCAGCTTGGTTCAATAACCCACTGGGAAATCTGTTCCCTGTCCACCACACTCTGGTGCAGAACCTCTTCCTGATATCCAACCAGGTATCTCACCACTGTGCTGCAGGGTGGGTGCAAGTCAGCCTGAAAGCTCTTAGGTGAAGGAGCACTGGATATGTTAATGGCAAGTATTGTTAGGATGTTTCCATAGTCCATCTGGCACTCTCAGAATAACTTCACCCTAGCCCCAGGGAAAAAGGATCTGCCAGGATTAGGCTGGCTGCCCCAAGCTCTGTCCTTACCTAAACTGGATTTGGAAGATGTATTTGTAACATGTGTTTGTCTGTGCTGTTGCAGCATCTCTGGGAATGGCTGATGGAACACAGTCCATGAAGAGATCAGTGTATACAAATACAAAGACTTACAGGAGATGTACAACCAAAATTACATCAGGAAAGGATACCCTCAAGACCAAAGGCTGCTGGTGAGCCAGCATCTCTGGATGTGGGGAATCACAACAGCACTGCTTGTATTGAAATAGGATGGTTACAAGTTTGTGGGGCCTTTTGAAACAGCACTAAGGAACATCTCTGAAACACACAGGGTGACATTTTTAAGTCTTCAATTGGCCAGCCAAGCCAGACTCACAGTTTACTCCTCCTAGGATCTTAGACATCCAAAGGAGACAGATAGCATTTCTGATAAACCCAGGAATCACAGCACTGTTAATAGTCAGAATCAATTAAAATGACATCATTAACTCAGAAAGTTTTATGCTAGGAGAATGGGACTCTTTTTCAAAATTATTTTTATCTATACAAGTGTCTCACTTGAAATCTTACTGAACTCCTGGCAGTCCAGCACTGAATAATTATCCCTTTATAAAAGGTGCCTTCCTTCCACCACTGTTCAGTACATTTGGGAATCCGTTTCCATTCTGATGCTTTGAACGTTCAGCTTCCTGACACCAAACGCTAGGTGACTATCCTCATGCTTAAACACTGAAATATAAAAATCGCTGAATATCCGACTGCTCTTGCTGAGCTCAAGGAGGGCTGTGAGTGCCCAGTGCTCCCTGAGGGAACCCAGGGTTTCTACCAAGCAGACTTTCCTCAGGCTTTTGATGATGGAAGACCAAGGTGCCAAGTTGAGCCTCGTGCTCTTCCAATGGTCCTGAGCGCTTGATGCTCCCACTGGTGGCTGTGAGGACTGAAGACACTCCAGACTTCCAAAACGGGTCCCTCAGCATGCAACAATCTCTTAGCAGCCTGAGAGTTAGTTTTGTTTTCTTCCACTGGTGCTGTCCATTTTGCCTTTGGCAAGCATCGATTTTCCGCAATTCCCCTAAGCCCGCATAAAGCAGCTGCCAACACGGCTCCCTCGTGGGAACCACTTCTTTTATTTGTTGAACAAAAGAATCATCAACATCGTCTTCAGCGGTGTTGGGCGACTGGAGCCTGGGACTAGGATGCCGAGCTCCCTCTCCTGGCTGCCGGATCAGAAAGAATAGCTGAAGAGTCCTTCGGACCACGCATTTCTGAATTGCAGGGCTCTGGATGGAGGAGGAAGAGTCCATACAGCTATTTTGCCGGATTTCAGGTGTTGGCATCTTCCCACCCAAGAAAAGTGCTGGAAACTAGGCTCAACATTTTGGAGAGAAGCATTAATTAACTGAACAGAGCCCATTTTCCCTTTTCTCTCATCTGTCACTATTAGTAAACAAATCCCATTGGGCAAATAGCACTGAGAGCCTATGCAGAAAATCCACCTTTTGCTCTCACTGTCAATTATCAGTGGAATGTTAGTCCACAGACAGGGAGTGGAACAGGACATTCACATGGAGGTTTGCCAGGGCAGAGAAAAGCCCTTGTTTTCCAAGAGTTAACATTTCTCTCTGGTCCCATCAGAAATCATACCAGCTCTTCTATGCTCAGCTAAGAGCATACATGCAGTAAGAATAAATAATAATAATGCATCTGGATCTTGAGGGGTGGCCAGTGAACATTCTCGATCTCTGGAGAGATGGGCCTGCAGGACCAGCATGGGCCAACAGGATGCAGCAAGCAGCACTGAGGGCTCACAGAGAGCTCAAAGCCTCACTGCCTTTTCTGTTCACCAGCATATCCCCTTCTGCACTCACACATCTAAAAATCTTCAAATCAATGTCAAAAAAACCAAAACAAAACACCAACAAGTGTTGAGCCATGGCTCAACTCCACAGGACCATTAAATATTGCTGTTCCCAAATCAGGACTATCCTCTCCTCTCTTTAGCAAGATGCAGTGGACCAACACATGCTGCAGACTTGGGAAGTCTGGTTTTACTCCTGAGCCAGGTCCCAGAATTTGGACAGAACAGCACATGCTCTGACTTTACTCCTCAGAACAGGTTCAGAATAGACTCAGACCAGATTGCCCATGGCAGAAAAATGAATTATTCTTATTCAAAAGCATAGTTGAAACAATCCATCCATCTGTTCTGGGCTGTTTTACATGGCTGACCACAAGGCATCCATCTTGGCATAGTCTGATGACAGCCTGAGCTCACATTTCAACATGTACTCAAGTAGTGAACACCATGAAAGACTGAACCTTAGGCAGACCAGCCATCACAAGCTCATTTGCTCAAAACTTTTATTTACTTGAAGCAACTCCCTTCTCAAATAAGACCTAGAAGAACTAGAACAAATGCAGACACAGGAAACAGAAGCAGCCAGAGGTACAGAATGGTGCCCACATCAGCTTTGGTAATCAGGCATAGGCTGGCCACCAAAGCTCCCAAACTTCTGCATCTGTCCAATACCTTACACTCATTTCCCCCCTGCAACAACTCACCCTGAGCAGCCTCTTATCCTCTGTATCCCATCTCAAGGTTATTTTTGGGGTAGGAAGGACCTGGTAAGAAGTGGACAGATATTTGGGAGAGGGTTATAAGTCCTAGGCTCAGACACGGCACACCATGGCCTTCTGCAGGATGGCTAAAGAGCAGGCAGACTGGATGCTGCTCACATGAGATACAATGCCCTCTCTTTGGTGTCTTTCATGGCCAAATCCTGCTTGAGCTAGTTATGCTGTGTTATGACAAGAGGGGAAAACGAGCTTCACAGTGCAGTGACGAGCGGCTCAAAGGAGGAAGAGTCTTCCCATGTAAAAGGAAAACGAAAGCTCAGCAACAAGGTCACCTCCACTGCCTCAGGCAATCTGAGGGATGACAAAAGTTGAGACGTGTAGCACAGCAGCAGAAGACAAAAGCCATCCCTGGAGGGCAGAAAGAAGGGGGAGCACACAGCATACAAGGAATTTAATGTGAGGAAAGCCACCAGGATCGCTTTCATTTAAAGGACACGCTCCTGCCTGGATAATGTAGGATAATGGCTCACAGAGTTTTGACCAGAATTTACTCAGAGCCTTTTATGCTTCAGACCCTGGCATCACCACCAGGTGGGCAGGTGGCCAAGCAGCACACAGCAACACAAATAACTGTGGGAATTTGGATCTTGTCTCCAGCTCTACAGCTTCTTACTCTTGTAACTGTCACTTTCTGCAGATCCAACAGTCTCTAAGAGCAGACTGTTGAGGACAAGTGCTATCTTGCTTGGACTAGAAGGGCAAATAGACTGAAAGCCAACAGCAACCGAAAGGCAGCTGGCTCTAATGTCACTGAACAGCTGGGATGTGCACAAGTTTTCCAGCAGCACAGGGGAAAACCAAGTGAAGGAGCCTAGATCCATGCTGCAAGTTTTAGCAGAGCAGAAAATTGGACACTGTTCAGTGCAAAGTGCTTGGCACAGAGGGAGTAACTGGGAATACGGTTTGGGGTAGCATTGCAGACTGCACCAAGACAGCGCATCTGGAGTCAGAGCCCCAGGCACACAGCACAGCCCTCAGCATTTAAGTGCTGGGGGACAGACTCATCCAAGCACTTCCTGGAGCAGTGGAGGAAAGCAGTCCCAGAGGTGTTGATTCAGAGCTTCACAGCTGTGAGTGTTCTGAGAGCAAAGGGATGAGCAAGGAGAAGCAATGCCTGAATCCTGCAGCTGCCCAAGACCTCCTGCACAAGGCTCTCTGTGCCATCCTCCATTTGTGTCTTGGGTACAGTGTGCTGCACAAGTGTGCCTGCAGAGAAAGGCAGCTTTGTGTTTCTGCTGGAAACTCCAGTAAGGAAAGTCTCACCTTGCAAGCAGCCTCACATGGAGTCCTTTGTGTTGGACTGATGGCCTTCAGGGGTTCCTTCCAACCCCACTGCAATGAGCAGGGGCACCTGCAGCTCCATCAGGTGCTCAGTCCCATCCAGCCTAACCTTGAGTGTCTCCAGGCATGGAGAACCACCACCTCTCTTTGCAACCTGTGCCAGTGCCTCACCACCCTTATTGTAAACAATTTCTTCCTTATATCCAGTCTAAGTCTCCCCTTTTTTAGTTTGAAGCCATTTCCCTTGTCCTATCACAACAGACCCTGCTGAAGATTCTGTTCTCTTCTTTCTTACAGCCCCCCTTTAGATACTGAAATCTGTGGACACCAGAAAAAGCAAGATTCACACAAGGGAGCTAAGCTCCAAATAGCCCCAGCATTTGAGGAGAACTCACACAGGCATGAGGGTGACCAGAGAGCCCTAAGAGCCCTACTCTTATCACCCCTGGTCATTTGAAACCCCTCTCCTGGGTGTCTGAATTAAGAACCTTAAGGATGCTATCACGGAGCAGAATTGTCTTTGAGCTGCAAATAAGAGTTAGAGTGGTGCTTGGCAGCTTGGAAGCTGGTACCACAGCAATATCTTTCAATGAGGCAGCTGTATTTCCCCTTTCTATCACACACATTTAAAAGCTTTTAAGACAATAATCCATCCCCCCTGCTGGCAAACACAGTGCTGGGCTATTCTTTGGGTTCTTAAATCATTTTAAAATACAGGGCAACATTGTCTTAAAAGCCTTTTCTCTCTCCCGGCTTCAGGAAACCTCAGTGCAGCTCTGCAGATCTCACCACACTTGGAGACACCAGCACAGGGCATTCCGGGGATCCATTACCAGCCAGAAAGGGCTGAGCACAGCCTGACAATGACAACGCACTGCCACAGGCAAGGATCTTCTCACTACGTCATTTCTAGGCACTCAATGGGACTGTCTACACGGCCCAGAGATTCATATATATATATTTTAGGATTTAATGTATTAGTTCTCTGTACTAGAAGTAATCTGTGTTTTCTGAGTTGCTTAAGGACAGGAATGGATGGCTTGGCTACTAAGACAGCTCCAGAGAGAGGATGTACCTGCTTGCTCAGGCAGAGCTTTGGCTGCAATGTCCTTTATCTTACTGTCCTCACCCCAAATTTGATTTCAAACCCAGATAATTCTGTACTCCAACTTTATCATTGCTGCATCATTTCGGATAGAGAACAAAGGTGATGAAATGAAGACATTGAGAAGACTTAGAGGGCAGCTCTCTCACATAAGGATATTATTTTTGTTTCTCTTTGGCAAAACCAAACATTTTCAGCCCGCTTAGCAGCTCTCAATAGCCAGAAGCTAGTATGCTCCTCTCCATGAGAGTCAGGCACCCCTCCTGGAAATGGAGGTAGATCCTAAGTTCAGCCACCGAAAAGAAAGAAAAGGTTTTTGCACACCTCTTGGCATATTTTTGTCAGGCTTGTTGTTGGGTGTGAGCAGGGAGATGGCACAACCACAGCCAACTCAATAGAGAATGATAGTCCTTGCTATTTGTCAAACCCTCCAGGTATCCAAGACAATGGAAGAGATGCTATTTCATGGTTTCCTGACTCTCTTATCCCTATTTTGCTACTCTGGATATGAAGGAAGGGTGATGTGAGACTGCTTTTGGTGCAACACAAACATCCACGCTCACCTGACTAGCACATCCCTTATGGAGCTGCCCACTCCTTTTACCAACTCACCACTCAGTGGAAAAAGGGTTGCTGCTTCCTCTTCAGGCAGGGAAGCCCTGCAGGCAGCCCAAATCCCCCATGCAGGAAGGATTCCCAATTCCTTTACTGCCCTGTACCTGACAGGCTTATACTCTACAGGACAAGCCTGTGTGACTTTACCTCCTGGGAGTCAGGGTTCTCCCACAGTGCAACAAGTGGTCCATGGAGCGGGAGCTCCACTGGGCAGTGATGCTCTGCCCTAAGGCTCAGTACTGCACAGCCTGGAGCTCTTCTCATTTTCTTTTCTACTTCAGAGATAAAGTTTTCTTGCCAAGATCCTGCTCTATTTATGGAGATATTTGGGAACTGCTAAGGATGTGGCGTGCAGTGCGGAATTAACCCAGCTTAAGCTGGGAAGCAGCCCTGAAAGATGAGGATGGAAATGAGAAAGGCTCTTTACCTATCCAGTTGGGAAAAGTAATTCCCCAGCAGGAAGAGAGGAGGCAGTTGTGAATATGGCATAGTGATGCACACACGGTCCCTCCCGCACATAGGATCATAGAGCTATTAAGGTTAGAAAAGACCACTAAGATCCTCTAATCCAATCATCAACCCATCCCACCATGCCCACTAACCACATCACTCAGTGCCACATCTCCACATTTCTTGAACACTTCCAGGGAGGGTGACTCCATCTCCCTGGGCAGCCTGTTCCCATACCTTCATTCCTCAGAAGTTTTTCCTGAGCATCTCTTGTGCCTCAGGGCAGTTTCAGAGCTAGACCACAGCTCCCTTTCCTTCCTGACCCTCTCCAAAAGTGCTTTGAGCCCATCTAATTTCTGCATCCCTCTTCAAGTTGCAGAACTTTCTCCACACTCACTCCTGCTGCTGCCAGGGATCCTCCGCCTCGCCAGCACTCACCGCTTCATTTATCTGCAGGATCAGTTGTAGCCGTATTGATTTTTCCTCTCGCCCTCTCCTCTCTGTGTTTGCTTTCTGAATTATGCAGCGGTGCAGTTTTTCCTCCTCACGAGGAGCGAGTGAATTGCAGAGGATCAATTGAGCCCTGCCATAGTTTAGTCAGGAATCCCCAGTAGGGGCCAGAAGAGAGAAAGGAGAAGGGGAGATAATGAAGATGGGGTCGATCAATCCAATCGTGGTGCAAAGGAAAGAAAGGAAAAGAAGAGAGAAAAGGGGTTTGAATAATCAGGCACTTTTCCTCATGCAGTCCTCAGATCCCCCAGTCTCAATCAATAATCAACTTTGACACTCATTGCTTCAGAAACAAACACAAAAAAATCCTCCTAAACTCAAATAATGTTGTGCTTTATAGCATGAGAATAGCCAATGATGCCCTGGTAAAGATGAGGATAGGGATAAGATTTCTTCTCCCTTCTTCCTCTTCCCTTTTAAAAGTGTGTGTTATGAAGGCTGGCTAGATCCTGGCTGAGCCGAGATGAAAGGAGTGCAAACAGGGCTTTTAGTAGTTTTGTTGTTGCAATTATTTTGCCAATAGTAATGATTTCAAGACAGGATGCAGGATCTTTGATGCTGTGCTGGTGACGTGGACAGGTGGACAGAAAGTTGCTATCTTCGTTACAGCTCCGCATGCAAATCGAGAGGGAGATGAAGCCTGGGGGTGTACCAGACATTGGCTTTCATAGCTTAAAGCGTGCAAATTAAGTACAAGGAAGTGCCTGAGACAAGGCTCAGGTGCCATCTGCTTGTCAGGACAGCCAGAGACACCACTAACCACTTCCATTAATGCTGTGCCTGCAAAGATGCTCTAGAATTCATTCTCATCACAGGGTTCCTATGCTGACTTGACAGGCCAGAAGAATAAATGCACAAAGTATTTTGGGCTCTTGCTCTAACTGCATCATTCTTCCCAGACAGAGCAGCGAACTGGAGCTTGCAGAGGCATAAAAATAGTGGATAAGCACTGCAGGTGTGAGTAGGAACTATAGATGAGTGGTCACTATAGCAGAGACCCAAGTTAGAGAACAAATGGATTTCCCCTGCTTTAGAACTTGAAACCAAGACAAGCTTTGATTTCCCCAGAACAATTTCAGCCAAATGGAGCCTCTCCATAGCAACAAAGGGGCTGGGAAAAGACTTTCTCTAAACAAAGATCTCTAAATTAGAAGAAACGCTGACAGTTACTTCTTCCCTTGTCATCCATATCAGGCTTGACAAGGAGAAGTGGGACCACCCTTCCCTATGATGCAGGAGTTAACTTCATGGAACCAAAAAATCAGTAAGGAGGTGTAACACAAAAGAAAGCACAGCAGGGACAGCAGAGCAGCAAGGAGCCAGGCCACAGCAAGTGAGGGTTTACCCAAAAACAACAGCAGCAGGCACAGAAATTAAGAAAATAAGCTACTTACCTTCAGAGGACCTCCAGCAAGCAGGGGTCTCCAACAAGAAACCTTCACCTCCACTGCCAACCTCTAAATGAGGTCTGGGAAGGGGTGGATCCTGGCTGCACCCTTTCCAGTCACTCAGGTACATTGCATGCACCTGAGCTCCCTTGGGTTGGCCCTGCCTTCCCACCAGGTGCTCAATCACTGCTTCAAGCTGTGACTTAGCATTTCCACTACAGTTGGAAAAAAACACTAGGATCATCTAGACCAACAATCAATCCATCAGTCCAGCCATCATCTATCTTCTATACCCACAAAATTTGTAGGAACATTGTATGTCTGAGATTTCTCACCCCAATTTGCTGACATGAGCCAACAGGTTTGGAAATTACTAATGAGAAAGGGGGAGCTCACTCAACGTGAGATTAAAAGTTATATGCGGAATAGCTCGTTGTTGGGTGTGAGCAGGGAGGATGCGATCATAAAAAAGCTATCAGTGGGATAGTATGGGAAAGAGAGATGAAGATATAGGAAAAATTGTACAAACTTAACTGCTGCCTTCCTCAGATTCAGATTAATGTGTGTGTGTATATGTGCGAAAGAAGAAACTTTTAAGTTTCTTAAGGCTTCCAACATGATTTGCTTTATAATTTTTGTGATCTTCAGTGCAAGGAATGGAGATACAGCTGATAGGTGTAGAGGCACAATTTAACACTCCCTGACCCCATTGCTTCTGCCAATGACTGCTCACAGCAGTGTTTGTAAGACCTTGACACACCATTCTACCTCACTTGTCCATCTTGCATGGATGGGGTCCTGCAGGTGAATAGAGCCTGGTCAGGCAAATATCATACATAAATGGGGGGGTTTGACAACCTTTATGCTTCCTCCAAACACAAATGGGTGATAATGTTGAAAGAATCAGCATTAGTTTGCACATGTGTTAGTGTGGTGGGTTATGCCCATGAATTGTTCGACAAAAGGCTGATCTTTGCCAGTTCTGTCCACTGCATCCTCAAATGGACCCTGCTTCCTTATAGTGCCTCGGGAAAGGTGCAAGCAGAGAAGACTTTGAAGCAGTTTTCTTGGAAATCTATCACTTTCACTTGGTGTTTTCCCCAGTATTCCTGAGCCCTGCTGCTTCAGGTGTCTTGGTCCAAGGAGCTTCAGCAGGCTTTTCCAAGTCCATCTTCATACCATTTCCTGTCCAGTTTCTCCAGTAAGGAGAGGCCATCTCCTGCCCATTCTGGCAGCAGGAATCCCTGGATTACAGCTGTCCAATGAGGGCAGGAGGACAGGCCAGCCTCGAGCATCACAAGAGAAGAAGCTCCTTCCTCTCCCAGAAGTTGCTCCACATTTTCTGCTAATAAGGGCACAGGGAGAGAGAGACAGAGAGAGAAGAAAAGAAAAACTGCTCTAAATTATTCATTGACAATATCATTATGTGTCATAACAGTGTGTCTGTGATGGGAAAGAGTGAGTGTGGCAGGGGCTGGGGTAGCACAGTCCAGGCTGCACAATAGCGAGATCTGATTAAATATTGATGTGCACTAATTGGCTACAGGGTTTCAGGACAGCTTGGGCTTTGTTGGGATCATTTGTATTCTTGCTTTGGAAATGGACCCCCCCACACACATAAACCCTACATTTTCATGTGCAAGTCCTCTCCCTCCTCCTCCTCTTTTCATCCACCCTCCCTCTCTCCCTCCCCAGCTTCCAGTCCTTCCCGATCCCCCTGTGTGTGTACAAATTAACAAGATCTTAACCTCTCCTGATTTTCTACAGCACTGACATGCTGCCAACACTCGGTGCAATTAGGCTAAGCTTGCAGAACTGTTTTTGGGTGCAGAAATCAGGACTTGCCCTTGCAGACTGTCCTGTCTTCTCAGCTGTGCCTGGTCTCTTCTCTGAGCCATGCTCCTACTCTTGGCCTCAGAACAGATGGAAAGTTCTTCCTTGGCACAGTTTCCTTCTGAAATGGTCCAGACCTTGAGTTGGGAAGCAGTGGCACTGGAGCTCCTCATACAGCTTGTGCCCATAGATCTGAGAGCAGTCTGGGAGATGCACATGTTACAAGGGGTAGGCTGAATTGAAGTATATGAGCCAGGTTATTTCTTGATTTAACTTATCATGAGGTCTGCAGTGCTTGACATCCCCTGCCTATGACTCCAGTTGTTCTCAGTGTCTCTAACAGACCCATCAGTAAGTGGTAGAGCAGTAGGCTCTCTGTTGCGAACAATAAGCAGGTTCTTTCAATTCTCCTTTGCCTATGGGCTCCCCCAGGAAACATCATTTTTTTCTGCTACAAATCCCCACTTTCAGGATGCTCACCTGAGTCTTGTGATCAGCCTGAGGTCCTCTCGCCCCCTGATTCCTCCGTAAGAGACTGACTGAGCTCTCTGGAGGCTGAAGCTGCTCCCAGCAGAGCAGTGTCAAAGCATGGGATATGTTCTCACAGTCTTTCATGCTTTACAAAATGCCCTTAACCAAAATATTGGCATTTTAATTATACTATTTGCAAAAGACATCCCCAGTATCAGATCAGATTAGCTAGAGGTAGAAACTGGAGATGATGACGTGTTGTTGTTTTCTTCCTCCAAACTCTTATTTTCTAATAGCAACACAGTTTTAAAGAAAGAATGACATTCATGATCTACACTACCTTTCAGTTGAATGGCTGAGGAAGATGGCTTGGGAAAATGCTAATGTTAAATATATTTCCCAAAGTATCTTTAAATAAATCAGATGGCCCTGACTGAAATAAGGAGTGTCTGAAGAACCTGGTGAGCTCTGATGGACGTGTCCAGTATTGCTCAGTTGAGTTTTTACTGCAGGGAATGAAGGCAGAACTTCCCAGAGGGGTTTGATTAATCCAGCCAGCACAGCAAGAACAAGAACAAGTTATGCATTACCTGGAGAAAAAGAACAGAGAAGCATATAGGTCTGAAAAAAAAAACAACAAAAAAACAGCAGTGCTTTGCAAACTTTATCCTTTCCACGAGACATCCAACATCATTAATTTTACGACCACCCTCTGCATAGTACTTGCACTTTCCAATGCTGTGTGTAGATCTGAGGGAGAGCAATGCACCAGCTTTGCAGACTCACACAAATCAAACTAACAAAAAAATTCTAAATATCTTCGGTAACTTTTTTTTCCCCCTCTGGTTTTTCTATAAAAACCAGAAGATTTGAAAAAATCAAAGTCCCACTGGAATAAAGAGAAAACAAACAAACAAAAAAAGATCTGATGAAATCCAGCAGAACTGTAGTCTGCCAAAAATGAAAAATTTTGGCTGGCTTTATTGGGAATCTGGAGAACAAGAAGCAAGCTGAAGTGCTTTCATGGTACGTCTTTTTCCCACTAGTTAAAGAAGAAAAGAAATAAACTCATAGCAAGCCACAGCAGTCCTGCATGAGTTTTTCAGTTCTGCTTCCTACAGCTGAATACTCACCCAGTAAAACCCGAAGAAGGGCACAAGCCTAAGCCAATCCAGTGATCTCAGTGCCAGCCTGATGGCTGGTGATGTTGGTGCTCCCACATACAGCTGGGAGGCACCGTGCTTTTCCCTTTCCTCACCCACAAGCACAACCCTACTGCAGGCAATACAAAGCACAAGTTATTTTGGCCACAAGTTATTTTTTACTCTGCTCTAACTATAGAAGTCAGTGACGTATTTGATAGAGTCTTGTTAGGAGGGAAAGTCAGCTGCCACTGTCTTGAGTGTCTCTTTCATCCCGGTGCCTAATGTGACTCCAGTTCCAGTTTGAAAGATATCCAAACAGTCATGGGAAGTGGGGGATTCTCCATCTCACCACACCTTCCCATGGAAATTTTCCAGTGTCTAGTACCATTTGGCCTGGATATTTCCTTGGGAAGAAGTAACATCTTCATATTATTACTCCCTAGTTGTTCTCTATTCCCTAATATGGCTGATCACCTCCTGAACCAACACAAACCTCTATCATGAGAAGCATGCTGAGGCTAACTTCATCTGCTGCGTGAACTACAACATCCTCTCATTTGTTTCCAAAGGCCTCATATTCCTCTTAGGAGGGATAGTGAGCAAGCACTCTGGTTAATTTCTGAAGTGCCTATGCTCACAGGATGAAGCTTGAGCAGCTTGTTCTCCATGCCTTAATGATCCTTCCTCCTCTTCTTTGAAATCCTTTACATTATTCTTTGTAGGAAAAAAAAAACAACCCAAGAAACGAACAACTCAAGCAACAACAAAAGGAGTTTAGTTAGTTTGTTTACTTATTTAGGACTAAACTTTCTTTTCCCTCCTGCATTGAGCGGAGCCCATTTCAAAAGGCACCACGTGTGGGAGTCTCTGGTGGATTCCACAGTCTGGGGAGATGGAGAAAAAGGCCTGACTGGTAATCAGAAAGGAGCTAAGTGAGATGAAAAATAGAATGACGGGATTCATGTTAAAGGAGAATGGGCCTATCTCAGCAACTAAAATGTCATCAATTTTTTATTAAACAGAATCTTTTCAATAGATAAAAATGAGCTCTTCTGTCCTCACTCATTCACTCGTTTTCTCTTTCTTTCCCCCCCAGTTCTGCTTTTGCAGCAGTGCCTCCCATATGAAGACATTCTGCTTTTCTTCTTTTTTTCATGCTCGCAGGTTTGATAGGAGGTGGGGGTTTAAATAGAGCTCTGAACACATATTTAAGACTATTTATTGCTGCTCCACCAAGCACTGAAATGTGGGCTTCCACTCACCCTTGCTGGCTCAAAACTGTCCATCTGAACCAGGAAATGGATTTTGGTCATCCCTATGGGTCTCTCTGATATCTCCTGTTCTGTGAAAGGGCATTCATCCCTTTCTTTGTAACCTGCCCATGTGCTCTGTTTCCATTGTAAGTTTGACCCTGCACTCCCATGCACTTGGACGTTCATCGAAATCAGCCAACGCAAACCCCAGACGTTGCCTGAAGCCATGGTGACAGCTCCTCGTCAAAAACCCTCTACTTCTTTTCTCTGAAAATGCACCTCAGTCAATGTAAAAAGTCATTGGGCAGGGACAGAGCTGGGGATAGCAACGTCTGCTATCCACACCTTATAAAGAACTGCTGGGTGATCATTAGCCATTGTCTAAGATGATGTTTTCTGCATCTCATCTCCTATGTCTGTTGTCTTTTGAGTTACCAAGACATATTTATCTTGGTATTAGGAAATTGATATTAGGAAATTTGCAACTTAACAAGTTTTTGAGATCTATCCCACTTTTGTGTGTGTGTGTGTATCTTGTACGTTGGAGCTCTAGGGTACTGAAGGCTTCTTCACTGTCAGTATCTGAATGTGATATCACCCCCTTGTTTTGTTCTGGTGCTTTAGAGGCAATCAGAAAAGGGGCACGTTCACATGCGAGATACAGGAGGAAGAGCAGGAGCCAGACATGAGTTCCAGCAGGACAGAGCAGCAGGAGACATGGATCCACACAGCTAAACAGGAGGCTGGAAGGAAAAAGGCAGCAAATGGAGGAGAAGGCAAGCAGAATAATCCTTTCAGTGTCTAAGGAGGCTGCAAGAAAGAGGTGAACGGACTCCTTGGTAAGGTGTTTTGTGATAGGACAAGGAGAAATGGTTTCAAATTAAAAGGGGATATTTAGATTGGATTTAAGGAAAAAAAGCTTTTACAATAGGGGTGATGAGGCACTAGCGCAGGTTGCTCAGAAACGTGATGGGTGCCCCATCCCTGGAGACACTCAAGGTCAGGCTGAGCCAGGCTCTGAGCACCTGATGGAGCTGTAGGTGCCCCTGCTCATTGCAGGGGATCTGGAATGACTCTCTGGAAGTGTCCCTTCCATCTCAAACAATTATATGATTCTATGAATAAGCTTATTCACATCCAAGCAACACGAGATAGTGACTGTTTCAGAGCAGTTTTGGGTCCACTTGTCATCATAACATCACCTGAGATCCTTTAAAAGTCACTTTCCATGTAGTATAAAATATACATATAGTGCAGCTCCCCCACCTTACTTAGCACCACGTTGCAACTTGCACAACAAGTTCTGCTTGTCCTCTGAACCTGTGCTTCAGGTCCCAGCAGGGTTTATTTATTTACAGTGCTAGAAGAAGGTCCCGTCACCTGGGCAGCCCAAAAAAAAAAAAAAAAAATGCTCCTTATTAGCTAGTTGGTGACAATATCCAGAGTTCATAGATGCTTCCAGAGAGATTTTCAAGCACATCAAAGTGCTCAACGCTTGTCCGTCCATCCGCACAGCCAGCTGTCTGTCTGCAGCACGCGGACATCTCCCTGGATGGCTGCATCCCAGCTGCTGTCTCTCAGTCCGTCCTATGGGGTGGGCAGAAAAAGACTGATTCAGTGAAAATTAGCATGGGATTTGATGTTTGCCCTTGTAGTTGGGGAAATGTATGTGAATTTAGTGGCTTTCTTTCATCTACACGTGCTGGTGCATTCGGGGTCCGTGCAATTGCTTGCATGTTTGTGCCTTTGGGTGCTGATTCCCAAGATAGAGAAAGAAGCGTGACCAATTTCAACTGGGCATTACGTGTCAGCGAGCGCTGAGCTTCTGTATCGGGGAATAAGTGTCTGTGTGCTGTGGGCATTTGTGTGCAAGTAAGCAATGTGGTGTGCGAGGTGGCTGCTGCTTCTCACAGAGACTGCCTCTCATTTGCTACGTTACAGCTTTATCCGTGAGCTACCAGCATGGAAATCTTGCTATGAGCCCAGACCGTATCAGGGTAAAGCCCTGCTGACAACAATACATGTTTAGGACCCATTTACCAGGGGGATTCCCCCCCACCCCCCATCCCTTAATCCGAGCAAACGTGAGCAAAAGAATAAAAAAGAAAACACAGACAGAGAAGAAAAAAAAGGGGGGGATGAGAGCAAGGGAGAAAGAGGATTTCCTTCAAATCTGTTCTTTCTGCCCATGATGGAGTCTCATTCCCATAATCATTTTGACAGGTGTGCAATGGTTGAAAAGTTGGGGGGTATGAGGGCGAGGATGGGAGGGGAAGCACCAGAAACCCGCTTTCTCGGCACAGGCAGCCCAGTGCACCCAGCTCACTGATTAGAGATGACAAGCACACCTGCCGTCCCCGCGGCCCCGCAATTAAAGCCTCTTTGAGGTCCCAGGAAGTGACCGCATTAGAAAAGCCCCCTCACAGCCGGCTCCTTAGCATATTTCCAGTGTCATTAGCAAAACGGCAAAGGCAAGGCACATCGGCGGAGGGCTCTGACATGACCCGTGCTCCCTTCCCGCTCAGGGAGGGGACGCAAAGTGACTTTTAAAGAGGAGTCTCTTTTTTCCTATTTTTCTTTTTCCTTTTTTTTTTTTTTATTTTAGATTTTATTTCCAAGCCCCTCTCTCACCACTCCCTCCCTTCTTCTCTTGGAAACGTTCCACCTTCTCTGGGGTCAGCAGGGGGAAGGGAGCCAGAATTCATTAAAGACAGAAAAGGACTTCGCTAAAACTGGGCAGCTTTCGGGAAGGAATTCTTAATTCAGAATGCCAGTGTATGTTCTTACTCTGCTCCCTGCTTTCTAATCCAGATTTCTCTTTTCCTCTTCTTTTGTGTACCCTCTCCTTCACCCACGTTCTGCTCCTGCTGTCCTCTGTGGGATGCCCCCTGTCTGGCTGGAGATAACTGCTGTGGGTGGTGGCGAGCATGGAAACCCTACTCCACAAAACCAGCATCATGGGCACCCGTGCCAGGTATCAGACTGCTTGAAGATGTTATGGATGGTCCATACTTGAATGCATCCAGGCCAGACTGGATGGAGCCATGGGCAGCCCGATCTAGTAGCTGGCAGCTCTCTCTGCTGCAGAGGGCTTGGAATTACACCATCTTTGAGGCCCCTTCCAATCCAAGCCATTCTGTGATCTCATTCTCAAAGGACTTCCCAAGCTTTAAGCTCCAACCCACAAAAGGAGCCAACTCCAGGACCAGATCCTTTTCCCAGTGATGCTGAGGATGAAAAAGACATCTCCTAAACCTGCCATAAGGCTTTATAGTTCTGAAGGACATTGGTGTGCATGTTATACCCCCAGCCCTGATCCCACTTAAACTAGGATGTCTCCAGAAAGAATTTGCTAGTGGTCTTCAACCTGCTTAAGATCTTCTTGAGAGGGAGGTCATGGCTTTTGGAATTTAATTTTTCCCACAAGTGGATCATTACACCCATCTCCGTTCTTACTCCATTTGCCTGCCATGGAAATGGGAATTCTCCTGCTTGCCTTCAGACACAGAACTTTCTGCTATGCTGCTGAAGATAGCCAAGAGAAACCTTTCCTTCCCCCTCAAGCCCTCCTCACTGTCTCCCCTTCATCCTCTGGCCTCATTGAATGCTTTCCTGACTTTTTGTCTAACACAACACTGCCTGCAGCATCCCTCCCTTCTGCAGGCACCTGGACTCTTTCTCTGGTAGGGAAAAGCCTGGATCTGTCACGGCCTTGCACCCTCATACTAACCCCTACTACTGCAGGATGAGGCCATGCACCAGAGCTACTGTAACCATGAAAGCACTGCATCATCCCACAATACCTGCAGGATGCAATGGGCAGGTAAATGTGACTCTGAAGTGTAACAATCCTGACAATGATAAATAATGCACACTGAGCACTCCTGCAAAAGCATTCAGAGTTGTTATACTCAGATAAGAAGCCCAGGGCCTTGACAGCAGAACGAAAGGGTCCCTCAGGGACTGTTGCCGATTCCCTCTTGAACAGTAGGGATTAGCAAAGCCATTTTAGCACAGTACTGATAGGTCCTTCAGCTCTGGAGCGCTGCAGAGGCTTTAATGGATTTGTGTGCATAGCACTGCAGAGGTGGAGTAGGGGCTGCTCTGAGCAAGTAAAGAAGCAGCTCACAGTGTACTGAATAACTTCTGGAGAAAAGCAGAGCCCAAGAGCAGCATCTTAATGTGACTCAGGGCTGAAGAAACAGCTGGCATCACTTAGCATGACGACACTTCAGCAGGCAGCCTCATGTGGAGACAGCCAAGACCACCTTGGCAGTCCTTATCCCTCTGATGGTTAACGTCACTTGGGCATGCCTCCTGGTGACCTTTGTGCCACTCAAAGAATGAAACATGGCTCACAGTGCCACAGCATCACCCTGGGATGTCCCTGACTCTGATTCACAACCGTTGTCCTTCTGGGCCCTTCCTCCAAGGTAAGCCCAGAGCAAACCAGTGCACTGGTGGGGCATGACTGAGGAGCCAGGAGTCTTTCTGGTGCTTGTCTGCTATGAGCATCACAACAGGGAAGAAGAACCTGTGAAGTTAATTTATTAAAAGGGTTCAAGTTCCAAGATTCTTCCCCATTTTTTCCCCTCCAAGTTTTTCTGTGGAAGTCATAAAAATAAATCAAAGTATCCTCTGCCTCTACTCAGGCTTTCCCTCTGCACCAGCATGGCAGTGAAGACAGGCACCACTGGCTTTGATCCTGGCTGGCTCTAAAGGGTACTGCATGAAAGAGTACAGTGCAGTGGCTGTGGCAAGAAACACCGCCATGAAACAAAAGTAATGGTTCAGAGAGCTGCTCTTTAGCAGTTTTGACTGCTTCATAGCCCGGCACATTAAGCCCCTTGTACTGTAAAGATCTGAATCGGGTCCTTTATAGTATACATGGCAGCACGTACAATGACAGATCCACCAGCCAGCCCTCCTACCTCAATACATCTGATTAGCACACAGCCTGAGAAAAGTTCCCATCCCTGTGGGGTGGGGTTGTACAGATGCACAGGCAGGACAAGGGAGAAAAGTCTCACTCGTGGCTTAGGGTAGATATAACCCTACAAACATTCTAGACACTGATGCTTGGTTGGTTTCTGAGAGCTTCCCCCAACTCTTCCAATCCATAGTGGGTGGATTTTAGCCTTATAATGGCACCTAATTCCCAGCTCAGGCTGACTGAGGGCAGAGCAATGCCTGGATGCTCCATAAGCCACCACCTGCAGATGTGAGTGGTACAGTTCCAGACTTCCAGTGATTAATTATGTTAAAGGTTAATAGCCTAGAAGTGAGCTGGTCAGTTCCCTTGTTATCCAGGGAGAGATAGCTTAGGGACCTCCCTGGGGTACCCTCTTAGGATGTTCCACACAGCAACCATGCTTTCCCTAAATCTTAAAGTCATTAAGGCTGAAAAGGACCACTAAGATCACCTAGTCTAACCATCAACCCATCCCCACCATGTCCCTTAGTGCCACGTTTACCCTTTTCTTGAATATCTCCAGGGACAATGACTCCACAACCTCCCTGGGCAGCCCGTTCCACGATGCAGAAGGTACAGGTTGGATTGCTCACACGTCTTCAGAGGAGGGGAGGTGAAGACCACCAGGCGCTGTTCCTCATGGGATGTCTGCAGGTGGGATGTTCCAAGCTGCTGCTGCATCTTCAGAGCACAAGGCTGGGGAAGCAGATGGGACTGGTGGCCAAAACAAAGGGAGCGGAAAGCTGAATGGGAAGAGGAGGTGGATGAGAGGGCAAAGAAGAGTAGAGAGGAGAGATGAGTACTGTAGAGAGTGAAGCAGAGCCCAAGGACAAGCTCTCAGCCCTCTCTGTCACTCCTGGTGCCCTCAGGGGACAGGTATCCAGTCTGCAGAGCAGGCAAGTGCTGTTCCAAAGTAATGGTTAAATCAATGTGTTTACAGATGATGACACTAGAGTGACATACAGTGGAGAAGCCTCATGAAAAAATAAACAGGTAATAATCACACTGCGATGTGCACACTCCACTTCTCATTATTGCAGAAAAAAAAAAAAGGCCCACCAGGGTTCATAGCTTCAGGAAATTAACCATTCCCTCCCTGGATGAGACCTCCCTGGGGGGATTTGCTCTTAGGGCTCCCCTTACTTCAGAGCAAGCAGGTGCAGCAGTGCTTACAAGCAGCGAGATGTGTCACCTAGCACAAGCTGAGAGATGTGACTTAAGGGAAAATGCAGGGAAGAGGTGCTTACATAGATTGGCAGGAGGAAGGCAGCTCCAGTGAGAGCTTTTGCAACTTCATGCCAGAGGAGCTTGCACCCTACTTTGTGCCCCAACATGATGCTCTTATGGGCACTGTTGACCTTCATAACCCCAATGAAGACTTATTTCTATACCGATGCCTTCCTACACTTTGCTGGAGAGCTGCTTTCATACAACTCATTGCAGGTATCAACCCTCCAAGCAGACTTGCCTCCATAGATCCTTCCCAACCAGCTGCCTACAGTCACAGAAATTCTTCAGCCAGACAAAAACAAAAGTCTCTTCAGAGATATTGTTGAGGACATACATTTGCAGACAGCTTGAAGAGAAACATTACATGAAATTGAACTCACAGTGGGGAATTAATAGTTACAAGTATGTTCTATACTCTCTCAAAATGGATTTATAGGCAAAAGTTTCCTAGATATTCACGTGTCATCCAGAGGAGGTCAGCAAGCCAAGGATATGTAATTTTTGTTTATTTACCTCTGCTGGGCAGCATGGTTGGGCTGCAACAAGTGTGTGAGATTTGCAGAAGTAGCATCTTCTAGATTTAACATGAGGTAGAATCACACATCGTATGTTGGAGAGAAGTACTCACACAGGGCTGAGTTTGTTCATCCACTGCTCATTCGCAACACAACTATTTTGTAGTGACTGTATCCACAAGATTGCTGGATGGGATGGTTTTGCACTGAGGGCAATCTCTAACTTCCCTAGGGCTGGAGTATGATATCCAACCATCAGAACAAATCACAAAGCAAATACCAGATGCTCTGCAGACTCCACAACTCCACTCCATCCTCCAACAAGCTTCAAACTTCCATGAAATAGCCCAACTCCCCAAATTCATGTGTTCCAGGAGGAGAGCATCACAATTACCCCAGGGCCAAACAAAAGCTGATGCCTTCTTACACAGCCCCAAACCTCTCTGCCTGACATGATTTCAGGATGTTTAGTGTGTCAAACAGCCTTCAGATCTTAAAGGGCCGGAACAACACATGGAATAGCCACCCAGAAGACAAACTATATCATGAGAAATGGGAAAGTCCTCACAGGAGACCAAGAGAAACACTGAAACTGTGTTAATTCAGTATAAGCAAATACCCTTATTTGTTAAACTATTATGAGCTCTGCTGCAAGGAGTAGAAAAGGAAATGGATTTTGCCTGAGGAGTGGGTGTGGAGACATTTGGTTCATGCAGACATCCACCTTTCAGCCTTCTCAGCAGACCCCAAGGAGGTGGATGCCACTCCTTAGTGCTGTCTCCAAAGAGCCTTCAAGCACTAGTCCCCTGTCCACCCAGCAGCTTTGCCAACAGGAGAAGACATCACAACAGGCTGTCATCTATGCAACACATTAGGAAGGTCCGGGCAGCACAAACAAGCTGATTGTCACTCGTTGCCATGTCACAGACATGAGGGAGGGGAGAATGTCACTCTATGTTTCACCCATGCAGACCCAGTGCCATCAACCCTGAGTAGCACTTGAGGCTGACCAACATCAGTTCCATCCTGCCTGCAGCTGGGGGTTGTATGCCTGTATCCTCCAGCTAGCCTCATTCCTTGGAGCTATTGAGCAGCTTCAAAGTGTCAGTTCCAGCTGTCTCCCAGGGAAAAAGAGCATTTTGTAGGGTGTCAGTGGTACTCTTACCCATCACAAATCCACAAAAAGCACAGAGCAACTCCTCAACACAGCAGACTGAGCTGTGTATGATCTCACATGCCTCATTCCACAGGATGTACAGTCTCTTCCCACCAGGACATGCACAGCCCTGGGTACCACTCCCCATCCCTTAGCTCCCATGAGTGGCTCTGAGAATGAAAGGTGACAGTAGCGCAGCTGCTTCTCCTCCACCCAGCAGCATATGAGTGGTAAGGGAGGAAACAGGAAGGGAAGGGGAAGCTCAGCTACAGCTCTTCATTTAGCCAAGAGATCAGTATTAGACACAACATTGGTATCTGTGCAAGACGACAGCCCCAACATCTTAATATTCCAGATGCCAAAGGGGTGCATGCACAACTCTGCAACATAATGAAAGAGCAGCAGTAACAGCAGAGCAGCAAGGACCCAGGCTGTAGCAAGAGAGGGTTTACTCAAAAACAACACAGAAATAAACAAAATAAGCTACTTATCTTCAGAAGGCCTCCAGTAGGCAAAACTCTCCAGCAAAATATCCTCACCTCCACTGCCGACCCTTAAATGAGATCTGGGAAGAGGTGGATCCTGACTCCACCTCTTCTGGTCGCTCAGGTACATTGCATGCACCCACCTGTGCTCAATCACTGCTTTAGGCTGTGATTTAGCATTTCTGCTACAGACCCATAGGTCCTTGCACTCAAATTTCTACTAGTCAGCAAAATGGTTGTGCACAAGTGAGCTTTCTGCCTTTTGGCTCCCAGATCTGCTCACAATCCAGATGAGCACAACAGCATGTTGGCTTCAGGCAAAGTCTCAAGACAGGCATGTTTTGCTGCAAATAGTTGACGGCTTCCATTGACATGCAATCAAGCTGGCTGTTGTTCTTGACTACTACAGATACACTGTTTGAATGAGAAATTTGAATTTTGCCCTTAGTCTGCACAGAAGGGTGTGCAGATCTAAATATGAGGTTGCACTCCTGGATCATCTAGTCTAGGTTGTGTGATTTCCTTAGGATGTAGATTGTTGTCAGCTGCAGATCTCACTGCATGGGGACTCCAGCCCCACACTTAAATATCATGTGAAAGTTCAGAGGCCAAGAGAGATGCCTAGGAGCCACTGAAAAGCATCTGAAATCCATCTATACCTGTCTTGAAGCATCTTTGTAAGCTCCTTTTGAGAGGGATTTTGCTAATGCAGAGGGATTACACCAACAGCTCTCTTGTGCCACACTATTTAGTTTGGGATGTTTGACAAGCAAATCAATCAGCCTCAATCCAACCCTGAGGAGCAGATAAATGTATTTTGCTTTTATTACGAAGATTGGAAAACCGAGGCACAGAGGGATTTAAGTGGCTTTAAGAGAAGAATAAACAGAAGAAAATCTCTGAGTATTTCAGGCACAGAGAGAGGGACTAACAGAATGCAAACCTCCCTGGCACCAGCCACCAACTCATCTCTCCTGCAGCAGATGAAGCTCCTCATCTCTGCACAGCTGCTCAAACACAGGGTCCAGGTTTTGCTCCTCCTTGAGAGCCAGGCTTAGTCATGGGCATGTGGGCAGAGGGCTGCTGGACATGGACACGTGGGCAGGCAGAGAAAGACAGACAGGAGAGCAAAACTCCAGTTGGTTTTAAGACAGTGGCTGGGCCCTCAGGACTGAGAGCTCATCCATATTTCAAATACCAGTTAGACAAACAAAACAAGAACCAGAGAGGCAAGCAAGGAGCCCGTTTGTCATATCAAAAGGGGTTTCAGTGGTACCTTCCTTGCCCTCCTGTCCCCTTGAAGTTTGTAGCTGGAGGGGGGAGAAGGGACAGCTCCCTCTCCAGCCGAATGGCTCCTGCCACAGCTGGAGACGGCCTGTGTGTAATTAACCTCCAAGCCAATCCCCCAGCGGTGGCTGCCAGGCAGATCAAAGAACTCACACATCTTTGTCTGAAATCGGCAGCCAAGGGGAGCTGGGAGGAAAGCAGAGTAGGGGTGGGAGAGGGAGCGAGAGAGCGCGTGTGTGCTCCTAATTGATAAAAAGGGAAGAGCGTCTTCCTCTGAGAGATCTCCAGCCCCATCAAAATGCAGGAGAAGAAGAAGAGGAAAAGAAAAAAGGGTTTCCTTACAGGAGCATGCCAAAATCTAGCTGCTTTCAACAGAAGAGGTAGTCAATGCTACAGGGTCAGCCCTAGGCAGGGGTGGAAGGAGAAGTTGTTGGCTGTAGGATTGCTCCTTTTTGGATGCGTTGAGCCAGGATGTTGGCTTCCACCTCTGCCCGAGGCAGCAGCATGCAGGGACCCATTGAGATTTGCTGGGGGATACTTGGAGAGACAAAGATCTTCTGGACCACGCAAAGGATCTGCCTTGTCTTCTCTTGCAACACCAGGAAAAAGAGAGATGAAAACCAGCACAGGTTATATCTAGCCTTGTGTGCTCTGACATGGGGCTTGGCCAATTCATTAGCCTTCCAACTGTGTTTTCCAGACGTTTGCATTGGGATCGTAGGCAGGTGCCACTGATTAGATCTCAGTCTTTGGTTGCACGAGCTGACCTGGATGAAAGGAAGTGCCAGTCCCAGCACAAGGAGCTGCCAGATGTGACAGAAAATAGTGTGAAAAAAATGACAGAAGAAAAACAGCATTGTGAGGGACAGCCGGATTTTAAAGGAGGTTGAAGGGAGCTGGCATGAGAAACACTAATTTTGCAGATAACTGAAGGGGGAGCACTGGGTGTGTCAGGAAAATAACTCCAGCATCCTCCTGGACCAGCAGGGAGTGCTGCCCAAAGCTGCTTCATCCATCCTGAATCAGAAACACAGGATGGATGAAAACAACTGCCTGCCAAAGAAACTGTTCTTTTTCATCAGTTGTAATGATGGCTTCTCACCTCCACAAGGGTAAAATTGGAAGACAGGTTAATATTTTCCACACTGCAGATCATGAGGCTCACTGAGTCCAACAGTTCGTATTTGGCTGAAGCAAAACATTCATAAATAGAATATTCCTTGATACATAATATGCAGTGAAAATTAGCCTTTAGGGTTTTATCAAGAAAAGACAAGTCCACACCATTGTATAGAGATAAAAATGCAGAAATCTCTGTACGGTCACCCCTCAAATGCAGGAAAGATCTATGGCCACAGAGATCCTTTGGTGCGCATACAATTGCCCCAGTTGCTGCTCAAACTCACTATTATTTTGCTCTGTGCAAACTCCCATTTGGGAATAAAGATTCCTGGTTTGTTTAAATTCATATTTTTTACATTGCAATAAACAAATGGGTTGGAGCAAGAATTTTGGTTACTTATGGTAATGCAAACTGCAGCGAGCACCAGCCTAGCATCAGTGTGTTTCAGGCAAGTAAAAGTCAGCTCGTGAAGGAGGAGATGCCAGATTTATCATTTTGGTTGGTCATGGTTTCCATAGTTGTAAGTTTCATTGAAGAAGCCTCCTGTTTAGCTTTGTTTTCCTTTTAATTTGAGAAGACAAGTCAAAAGAGAAACTCACGGGTGATCAGGCAATGCAGTATTTAAATTGTCAACATGGGTGTAAGTAACTGAGAAGGGAAGAAGCAGGAATTGTTTGTAGATATTGTTCTCTGGCAATATGCAAAGAACCTTCAAAGGGATAGCATGACCTGATAAAAGAGCATATTAAAACTGGGCAACATGTCAGGTTACGTGCACAATGTGTTAATCAGAAGCCTTCCACTCCTGGACTGTCGCAGCCAATACTGAGGAAGAGACCGCCAACACTTTCTAACATCATTCCCTTTAAAACATAAAAAGCTTCAGTCTGAAGATTACACAGCCTTTTCCACTTGGATCTGAAGGGAAATGGAGCCTGAAACCAGAAGATATTGCTCATAGAAATACACAAACCCTTGGCACCTATCTGAGTATGAGCTCACTTTGGGGATAGGGTCCCTCCTTCCAATGCTTGTCTTTTCACCTGAAGAAACTGACATGTCTGTTCTTCTTGTGTCTACGTTTCATGTGGAACTAGACTGAAAATGCCACTGATGCATGCTCATGATGCGTGATTAGATGGTACTTGCTGTTTGGTTTGATGTTGGCATTCAGGAGCACATGTCAACTTGCTGATATTGGAGCAAAATCTCGCCTTGGCTCAGAAGGAAAGGCATTTACCATCTCAACACCATCCAAAGCATGGTAGCTGGGCCTGGGGGTGACGTTTTCTATCTTCAAATGAGATTTCAGTGGTCAGCCCATGGACCATGGTGAAACTCATGGGTGGGATAAGATGCTTCAAATCAAGCTTGGTGGGAACGTTGTGGTTCAGCTGTGCTTCCACCATCTGCAGGACACAGTGAATGATGTAAGATGGATACCATAAATAATCAGTATTTGGTTTAGCCGTAAGACTTCCACAGACCATACTTTTACCTTCAAAAATATCTATTTGACTTGCTCAGGTTTAGGTTAAGCTAATACTCTTGTTCCTTTCAGTCCAGAGCAGATAATGAGTCTCTGTCCATACACTCCCCCCATTCCCTCCTATGCTCATCCTGCTGGTATCTCAACCTAACTCAGTTATATTGCAGTAGTATATACCATAAGGCTTTTCTAACCCTGAGATTTCCCCCAGGCAGATTTTGTAGAGGATCCATTTAAAAAGATATTAATGAAAGAACTTTTACTTAATTAAAGCCAATTATTGACTTACCCATATGCTCAGCAATGTTCACTCACTGGTATAAAATGATTGGATTTCCCATCTTACCATCTGATGCAGGGCAAGGATTTCAGATGTGAGCTGGCTCTCCGCATCTTGCTGCTACATGGTGAGCAGCCAGGCTTGCAGAGAGCCAGTAACTCATGGCTACAAGTATCCCATGGCTGGGTACTTCAGTAGATGGACAAGGCACCGAGTAAGGGCAGTTTTTGCAGATTCTGGAATTTAGGGTCACAGATTTGTTGCTTCATGGTCTATTGACAGTACCATCACAATGAAACTTCATAGTGAACTTGAATACAATTCATTTTTGAAGACATGTCTGTGGAGGATGGGTCTACCAGGAGGGAAAGTGATTGTAGCAAATAAGATTATGGAGGGGAGGGGGATGTTCACTTTGTCAAAATAGCTTTTATACCTTAGAACAGCAAATCCCAGGGCTTCCTTTCTACCTGCAACATGGACTTATTTCAGCTATTCATTTTGGTCCATTCTTCTCAGAAAGAAGGTTCATGCTCTCAGCATCTCATTTTGAGGTTTCTGGTATAAAAGAGGGTTTACAGGTATTTCTCAGGCCTGATTCACAAGCCTCCTCTTCCTATCCAGTCTGAGTACCACCTCCCTCACCCACCCTGAGGGCTCAGCACCCATAAACACAGCCACAGCTCAGATCCTATCCCTGCTGGATTCCAGCATGCTGTCTGGAAGAGGAGCCTTGCTCCCACCATACTGTAGCAGCACTCTAAGCCCTGCCATGAATCCAGCCTTTTGTTTCCACATCTTGTGTCCGAAAAGAGATGAAAGATGCTCCAAGAAAACAAGTTACTCCACAAGCAGAGGTACTAATGAAGCCCAATTCCCCACAGGTTTGCCTCTTGTAGTTGGCTTCTCTGATGTCTGAAGCAGTGTGAACTCAGACTCGAAGCTGCCCCACACCCAGAGCTTTCCCAGCAACTGGATTCTCCAGTGTCTCATTAGGGTTGAACACATGCTGCAGGCTTGCCTCATCTCAGTCTGTTCGTGGGCTTGTGGTGCTGCATCCAATTGCTTTATTTTATTGTATCTTTTAGACCACTTCTACCAACCACAGTTACACATAGTTGAAGGTGGTCAACAAGTTCATATATCACTGGGTGTAAAGGTAAGTGACACATGCACACACCACTGTGATGACATACCTTCCATTCTCCCCCTCACCTTCCCTGCCCCGCTTCCCTCTAGAAAACAGACAAAAATAAGATTTTTGTTTACAGTTAACACAAACTTACAAGTGATTCCTGTTTCTGACTGGCCCAGGACCAAACAGAAACAAGTTTTCAATTCTGTCCATAAAATTAAGATGTAAACAAGCTCAAGGTCCTCTTTTTCCTTCCACCCCCTGCAGAGACTGCAGCTTTAGCGAGTCATAAAGGTACCCAGAACTCCATCTCAAATCCAGCAACTGGAACAGTATGGCTGAAATGGGAAGGGTCCTCTGTGTCCATCTGACCCAATCCTCCTGCTCAAACACAGCCAACTAGAGCAGTTTCTCAGGACCACTTCCAACACAAGCAGTAAAGCACAAACATGGCCTTAGAGAGAAAGGATGAAGGAAGCAATACAAGAGAACGAGGGTATGAGGGTGTTTGCACAAGCCAGCTTGCATCATCCAAGCTTTTTCGTCCATATTTTTTGTGCTATGGATGCTGCAAAGTTGATGTGGATCTAACCAGTTCCACGGTGCTCAGAGATGTTACTTGTTGCAGACTAGTGGGAAACAGCTGCTGAAGTGCAAAGCCGACTGAATCATCTGGTGAGAAAATAGAAGTGCACATTGCTTTTAGCAGCAGTCTCAGTTGTGTTGGAGGGGTGTCTCTATTGCTGGTGCAGAGAAACGTGGCTGATGTGTATGGTGCGTGTAGATCAGGAGAGAGCTCACTGTCACAGATAGCAATGGTGGGGTGTAGCCCTTCCACGAGGGAGGAAGGAATCAGTATCAAAATCAATAGCTCTTCTCTGGGAGGAGAATTATCTAAGCAGGGAGAAGTGGTTCCCTTGCAGCTGGTTGATTTTGGTAATCCATTATTAATGCTTGAGTTACAGGCCCCATAGAAGATGCTTGGCACTCTCAAAGGTCATGTTGGTATAAGAGCATGTTAATTGTTTCCAAACAGTTCACCCTGCAGCACCTTTGCTGAGGCCAGGGGAGTTAGTATGGCAATTCTTGATAGCTTTTCTCCACAGTTTCTATCAAGACCTCCAAGAAGCCTTTTCCAATGTACCGTGAAAAAATCTTGATATCAGGGCAAAGATCAAGCCCCTCTGGGGCTGCATTTCTATCATAACCATCAAAGATGAAACTGCTGGGCAGAATTTTATCTTCTTCAACACAGACTCAACGGTCCAGAGATCTAGTATTCATGGAGATCCAAAGCAAGTGGGTAAAGCCATCTGACATCATTTATTCCTATAATTTTGAAATTAACTTTCCCAAGAACTTCCCAGGTCTTCTGAGAGCAGCTGTATCACAGAATGAAATAGGTCAGAACCAAAATCCCAAACCTAAATCCAGCTTCAAAAAAAATCTGAAGTTTGCAGCTCAAACCAATCTTTAAAACTAGCCAGCTACAAAGAGTCTGAGCTCGAAGAAAAGTTATCTGAAATTCAGTTGAGAAAGAGATGATAGGACCTCAAAGGAGCCCTTGGCTAATAAATAAATAAGTGAAATCAGTCAGTAGTCTAAGGAACTCTTTTGGTCAAACCTGAAGGGGTGTCATAGTACTAGAGAAGATCTTCACTGTGTTTTACAGTAGTGAAAATTCACCCTAAGCACTATGACTCAGGATAGGACAGAAAATATTTGCTCTTCTGTTCACCATATTTTCCTCCACTCATGCATCTTCTTCTTAGCAAGTAGAGGAGAAGGCTTGATTTCGTATTGAAACACAGGACAAATGCTTTGTCCTGGAGGAACACCAAACGCTTGGTGGGCCACCAGCTAAACGAATATTGCTCCACAATGAGTTTCCATTGTGTGGCAGAAGTCTCTTATACACAATTAAGAGGCAGGCATTTGGGGTATTCAGGGCCTCAGCTGGGCAGATTTTCAGGTGCCTAATGAGTGCTGGCCTAAGACAACAGACCCTCGATCAGTACGTTCATGAGATCCGTTTCTTCATATGGCTTCTCTTTTCCTGAAACGTGCACTATCACAGTGTCATCAAGATCTGTATATTCCTGCCAAATCTGTTAAATTGGTCTGCAGGATTAGCTGTTACTGTGGTGGAGCAGGGAGATGTGCACACACGCAGAGAAGGCACCATGATGGAGGCACCGGTTGTTCACAAAACTAGAATAAACTAGCAGGCTTATTGCAGAAATGCCTGCAAAGATGCAAATTCTCCACGCCCAAAGTGTGCTTATGAGGTGTGTATTGCTGGGGCTAGCCTTCAGTTCGGGGTATATGCTCATTTCTCTCACCAGCTCTTCTTTACAGAGGGAGGCTCAGTCCCTCACCTCGTTCCAGCTGAAAAGAGGGACATACCAGCCATCCTCTGATGGAGATTTCATTTCAGTCAAAGAGGGAGCCAGCTGATCTATTTCAGAAAGCCAAAGGCTGGCATTTGAGAGCCTCCTTGCAGATGCTGGAGATGCTGGAAGACAGGACTAAGGACAGTGGAGATGCAACAAGGACTTGCATCCCTGTAGAGTTTCTAGGACTTATTCCATATGTAGTGCAGCCTGAAACTCTCTCGTGAATTAAACTACACCTGCCCTCACCTCTTCCACAACTGTTTCTGTTATGCCAGGAGATATCTCAACCACTCTTTAGCCAAGAAAGTGAAGTCTGTGCAGTGCAGCATCCTACTTTGGTATCAAGCTGGGCAACAAGCTAAGGGCAAATCAGCCAGCATGGAGCTAGTCAGGGCAAAGGAGGTGGGCAAGGGAGTCTCTGAGGAATGGTAAGACAGATGTTTACCTGCAAGGGGTTTACAACCTTCAAAACAAAATATGAGTTTTTTGACGCCTCCATCCTGCTCCATTTACCGGAGTTTTATTAGGTCAGTAAATTCTCTCTCTAAAAAAACTTTGGACAAATTTCACCTCCATCAGCATTTCATGCTTGATGATGAAGCCTTTGCCTAGCATTTTCTCTAGCAAGCACACAATAGACTCTGTCTATGAAATACATACGGAACAGGCAGACAATCTGTGCATTGCCTTTTTTTATTTTTTCCTTTTTCCCCTATGGAAAAATAGAGAAGACAGCTGAGCAGCTGAGAGTAACTGCTGGCATACTGCATGAGCACGTGGGACCATCTCCATTTTACCAGAGGAGCTGGTCACTATGCTCAGAAAAAAGCTGTTATCGATAGCTGAATACACTCAATCCAGCATATAAATGACTCACATTAGTGTCTCTATTGCCCCCGCACCATGTCATGAGGTCACCTATTGCACATGTTAATGACCCCTAGGGTGAAAGAGTGGTTTCTGGTGTCTAGCCCACACTTCTCTTTATTCAGTCCCTGTGCATGCCCCAGGTTTTCGCCTTTGTCACTTATTTTATTCTGAATCCAAACACGGCCACACAATGCACTTGACCTTTGCCCTGGAGGGAACACACTTGGGATGAAGGAAGAATTCACTCTTTCTTCCTTTCTAATTCTAGTTGTTACTATACCATTGCGGACAAATCCCCACTTACACAATAGAAATCAAGTTGTCTGTTCTCGCTAGTTCTGGGACATTCGACAGGGGTTCCTCCTCCTGCCACAGACGGCCCAGCTTCTGCCTGCATCTGGTTTTCACATTCTGCATCCATCCCCATTAACCCTTGCCATGGCATGGCAGCAGAAGGGATGAGTGGGCTACAGCCATGAGGCATGGGGAACATCATGCAAATGGCTGTCTTATCCTATTTCCTCAACAACTTTGACTCCTCTTCCTTTAATCGATGTATTTAATCTAGTAGCCACATTGTCTATGATTTCCTTCCTGTCCAGTGGTTGATTCTGTCCCTGTAAGATATGAACAACCCTTGCTTCCATTTTTGGAGCTGCTACCTGGATTCCCAGGGCACCTTCCATTCTCTCCTTTGGGTCACATCCTGACATGCATGGGAAAAGGCAGTCATTTCACTGAAGCATGCCAGAGCTGCTCCGGTATGCTGCTGCTCTGCCTTGAGCTGAAAAGTGAAGGCAGTGGACGAGATGATGATGCTTAATTGGCTCAAATACCTGAAAACTGGTCCTGAAACTGAAGCCAAGTAGAAAGCTTCAAGATGGTGCTTCAGTGTTTCTAACATTTCAAATACAGACCAAGATATGTGGAGAAAGAAAATATGTATAGTGATTTTCCTCATACCCTCATTTAGTTTTTTTCAGCTTTTCAAAATGCACTGAAACATCCTGGTTTCCTTTCTAGTGGGACACTCCTACCTGATTTCATGGACAGAGCTGGATAAGACCAGCTTTTCCACAACATACTTTGCTCTTAAAGAAGCTGTAATTTGTACAGAGCCTACGTGCCTGTCCCATGACGGATTCATATTTACTCACTGAGTATATCTGCAGAACCCCTGTGGTGGGACACGAACCTTCTCTCAGAAATCTCATCTGTGCTGATTCAGGCTTGCTACATCTTTCCAAGTCCCAGCTGCAACTTCAGACACTCATTTACTCCAAGTCATTTTCATATTAATGACTCCAGTAAGTAGCTGGACCTCAAATATTCTTGTAATTTTTTTTTTGTTTTATAAATCGGTTGATTTACAACACTAAGGTTGCACAAATGGGCTAAGACTTATCTGTACCAAGGGCATCACAGATCCTGAACACAGAAATGACTCCTAGATTGAACAGCACCTCCCCAAATGCACAGCAGAAGGCAGCAGATGGAAGGACACTGATTTCTAAAAAGCTCAAAATGCAGTGACACCTTGTTGAGCACACTAACAGTACAACCACTGTCACATCTCCTGAGGTGTCCAAGCAGAAAAGAGTTTCAGGAGGGTTTGCAAAATGACTGGAAGGAAACTGTGCAGATGTTCATGAGGAGAGTTTCTAGGAGTCACCTGTCCCTGCAGATGAAGGGGTGGGTGGTTGTATGCCTAATATCAGTCCACACCTAGGGTCATTCCACCTGCACCAAACCAGCTGATGAAGAGCCTTGCACATTCCCTTTCTCAGCTGTCCATCACCTACGTGGGTCACCCCATGGGAGACACAACTGGAGCCAAAACACTTAACCCCCTGAAAGACCAGTTCCTGTTTGCCCAGAGAACCAGAGCAGCCTCCTTCTGCTGCAAGCATTAATTCATCCTTTCTATTTCTTTTTTTTTTCTTCCTGTTGTGTTAACAGAGCATCTAATGTGACTAAATAGGACAACCTGCTCTCCCATCCACATGAAAAATAAATGATGTGCTTTCTCTTGACTACCTTCCCCCCGTCCTGGCACTTTTCCCACCAGGCAGCCCTTGGACCTGATCTCCCTTGGGCAGACCTCATGGAGGGTCTGAGAACCTCCCCCAAGCAGAGCATGGTGGTGGGAGCCATTGGTTTGAGTCAGAGTAGAGTGGCAGAGGACAGAGTTTGGGGGAGCCAGAGGGTGGGAAGTCGGAGGGAGGTGGTGTGTGTGTACGTGGGGGTGGAATCTATGTGCAGAAAGCAGCCAAGTGGCAGCTTACCCTGTTAAATATTAATCATCTCTGCTTCTGCAATTTCGGCAATGCGTCTAGGCCCACCACTGCTGAATATTTCATTAACACCACTCACTTCCAACTGCACTTCTCCCACTTTTCTTTCTTCCATAGACCTCTCTCCCATCTCTGCTGCACACTTCATTGCCCTACCATTGCCAGTGCCAGTATGGCCATGACGCCCATCCTCTAACCCTGCATTCTTTAACCCCAGTGGTGAGCACTTGCCTAGCCCTGGTCCATCCACAGCCCACTGATCATGGCGTCTGTGCAGAGAGAGAGCGGCAAGGCTGTTAAGGGGAAGGAAGATCATCAACTCCACAGGGAAAAAAATATAAGTGCGCATCAACAAGTCCGTGCTAAATAATACATGAGGCAGGTCAGGGTAGAAATGCTGACTCTGGGCTGGGAGCTTTTTAAACTACGTAGTCTATGTTTCTTCATCACTGGCTTGCTCTGTGCAAGTACTTTTGGAGTGCAATCATACGTGCCAGGGTGAGCTTTGTTGACTCTGAGCAATTTTCACCTCCAGCTCCTAATTGCAGCTTCCTCTTGCCTGCTTCTGGCCACCAACAGAGGCCTACATGTGTCTGGATGGCTGCAGCTGGACAAGATGAAGGAATTGGGATGAGAGAAGAATTGCGCAGGAGACACAAGGGCCCAGAAGGAAAATACAAAATGACTGAAAGATGATGTATTGGTGCTCTAATCCAGATCTGATGGGTCAGCTTTAACCCTGTATTCACTCAAGACACAGGCATTTCTGCTCTAATGCCAATCATGGTAGGGGTGTTTGGGATGAGAATTATTATTGACCCTGAACTTCTACTGAACAGCAGGTTCTCATGGTTCAGAAAGAAACTTGCCCTCCATGTGGCTGATAGTAAATAAATACTCAGTCCCAGCGTAGAAGCGAAGAAAGCAAGATTGGAAATCTTTAGTCAGACAGATACCAAAACATCAGCTCAGAAGTGCAACTGTGACAGTGACATTTGGGAAGAGGAGGAATTGTCAGCATGGTCAGCAAACTCCACCACGGGTGACGATAAGGACTTGATTCCACTGCTCCTCCTATATCTTCCACAGGTATTCACAGAATCATCAAACATGCTCGAGCAGGCAGATGGACTTGGACTCCAGAGGTCCCTTCCAACCCCTATAATTCTGGGATTCTATGATTCTGTGGATTACAGAATGGTTTGTGTTGGAAATGACCTTAAAGGTCATCTTCTTCCTCCCCTGTCATGTGCAGGGACATTTCTTCTATACCAGGTCACTCAAATCCCCACCCAAGCTGGCACCAAAGTCATTTGTTCCATGTATTCCATTACAACCCAGTCATGCTCCCTACAGAGCTGGTCAAGGTGTAGGACCAAGGAGAGGAGTGGGATTTATTCTTCCTACCCTACACACGATAGGATGAGAAGGAAGAGGAGAGGGAAGAACTGGCCCTGAATCATCTAGCCCTTTACCTCTTCCCATTGGATTCAGGTTTAAATATTTGTAAGATCCCACTGTAATTTTAAGGAGGTGTGTGGGGGGGGGCGTAGGGGGGAGGTGAGGGGTGGGAAACAAGCCAATCTGGGTCTAGACTGTCTCTCTCTATGGTGCACATAGGTATCTCTCTAGTAGATGGAGATTTCTTACACTAGTGTTCTAATAGGAACAGATTCACACACTCTTGCTCCAAGCCATTGCCAACTAGTTAGAAAAAAAAGAGCCTGACACCTCTGAGTAAGACAAGGAGGCTTTAGGACTCAAAAGCTCTTTTTCAAGATTGAAATAGAAACAGGAATTACCAAGCAAAGTTCAGGCCAAAAATAAACATGCCTAATTGAACTTTGTTGTGTTAATGAACTGAACAGACTAACAGAAAAAAAGTACGGTGGGAAGAGCATTAGCCATGGAGGAGGTGGTCATGGTGGGATATCTCTGTTCTCACTTGATCAAATGGGTGAGAAGCTTTTAATCTCAAAGGAACCCCTCTTCTTTCCAAAGCTTAACCAGCTTCCATGGTGCGTATATTGATGCCATTGCTGATTCTGTTCAACTGTTAACTACCTACTTGGAGAAAGACACTCAGGCTTTGGCCAGGCATTAGTCATTCCTCTTCCAGCTAGAGAAAGTGCAAATCCCAAGCAAATTTCAGTGCTCTTATCTGTCAAGAACAAAAAAATAGGATTTTGATCAATAGCTCAGGAATGCCTTAAGCCAAACGCTGTGTTTGTTGCAAGAGAGGATTTTCTACACAGATCTCATTGGGGGATCAAGTTATTCCTTTTGTATAATATATTAAATAAAATGTGCACTGGAGAAGTCACTTGAAAATATTGAATGAGATAACTTCATCTGATTAACGTAGCGTGCTTTCTTTCCCCCTTTTTATTAAAAATTCACAAGGCTTCCCATCCCTTATCTCAATTAAGCAACTTGTTTGTCAAGATTATTTGTTACGCATTTTCATAAACATTTGATGAATTATATGCAAACATCTCACTAATGTATTAACAAGACTGAGGTTTTAATTACACAACACTCAAGGAAAGCAGGCTTTAGGCTCCTCCAGAGAAGTTAATTGTGCTTCCTTATATGCCTGTGCATTGCAACAGGAATTTTCCTCTGGGGGAAATCACATTACACAGTGGCAACATACCCATACAGTCTCTGCTAGTACAAGCTGGTCCAACATCACTGAGATCAACCACTTTATGAGCTTTTGCTAAAATAATACAACTTCAGCTCAGACATCGAGAGTGAGGAGCTGGGAGGTGATACAACCCATTTTATGCCAGTTATTATGCATTGTTTGTCACATAGACGTGGGATTTTCAAGGTATAACTAACAAATTTGGAGCAGAGTTATGCTTGGTCCCTCTCCTCAGACTTTTCTGTTTGAAGTCCAAGAACCTCTCAGACCATCTGCTCTGCAAGTTTGCTACTCCCTGCCTGCTCTATAGATACTCCAAAGATTCAGACACAGTGGTCAGAAAGTTCTGAAGATGATCAGAAGGCTGCATGGAGGGGTGGTGGAGTCCCCATTCCTGGAGGTGTTCAAGAAGAGTGTAGGTGTCACATTGAGTGACTCATGTCCACAGCAAGTCCAGCAGGCAAGTTGGGTGAAGGTCACAACCAGACAAAGAAGTGGTTGTCCAGATCTAACATGCCAAGAACTGAAGAAGAGAAGTCTGAGATAATGGACTGATCAGTACATCACGGTCAATGTGTCCTGATGTACCCAGACCTCATGCTGATGATGACTTATTCCTTACCTTGCAATCCACCTGTATGCTGAGACTGATTAAAGAATTGTGAGTGGGAACCCAGAACTGTCTAACTCAACATTTGCTGTTGTTATGGTGAGATCAGTTGCTTCGCTCCAACTCCAGTCTGATTTTTCTTTAACTTTTTGAGACTTGGCAGCTGGTCCAGTCTACATCCATGTTGTCTTTCCAGTTGCCAGGGACAAGCTAAGCAATGGGCCATCTGCATGGAGGACACACGCTGCCAGGGAGTCACCCGTTAAAGTAGACAGCAGACCTTTTCTGTGCACCTATTCATTAGAGGTTCCAACAACTGTCCAGCTCTCTGCTTAGATGTGGCCCCTTAGAAAACCTCAGCACTGAAGTATTCCTCCTAAAAAAGCTCAAGCCAAAACGAAAATATTTTTGCCAGAATTTTTGATTCTGATTTCCATTGGATTTAGGGTATTCAAAATCCTAAAAGTATTTCAGAAATTCCTGAAACTGCACTATGATACAAAATATTAATTGCTGTCTAATACTTGGAACAGCATTATTTGTTTGATACGATTTCTTTCTATTTCTTTCGGAACACCTCATGTCCCAGTACTTGGTAGTACTAATGACAAGTCAGGACATATTATGAGATGACAGCACAGCTACCTATTATTTCTTCTATTCTTATCATCTTAAATGCTTCTGGTTTTATTTTTTGTTCTTTTCATTTTGTAAATTGGAATATTTGCAGTGTTTGATATCCTTGTTTTAGCCAGCAACAATTTCAGATTTTTTTTTTCTAGAAATCAGCTGCTACTCTAATTAGTGCTTAGCCCTTATCTCCTTTTCTCTTTTGGAAGAATTAAAACATCAAGCTGTTTCATTAGACCACTGACTGTTACAGCCTTTGATTAATAAAATAAAGTCAGCGTGTAATGCTAATTAGAGTATTAGCCATTCATTGTTGTGTCATTTATTTTGTGACATATAAACAATAACAGGTCTTATAGGATTTGCCCTAGACTTCACTCACTTCCTCTGCAGGTCTGCCATGATAGCTCATGCATTTAATTCAATTATATAATTAAGCTGAAGGAGCAAAAATGTAATTACATTAAATAAAACAGGGGAAAAAATAATTTTGAGACTTGGATTACTTGGAAGAGAATACTCCTTTATTCCAGTCACAGCAGAACCAAGTTTTGAAATGCCTGATTTTTTCTGCAAAAGAATAATGAGTTTTAACCATGCAGGTGGTGATCCCACCAGTCATGCCTTTGGAAGTCCCCATGCTTCTGATGGCCAGGAGCATGGGATGGAGAGGGGACAACCCAACTCTCTGTCCCTGGCTGCTCCTTGCTGGGAAAGCCAGCATCCCACCCAGGCAGAAGTCATATTCTTTTTTCACGTTCCCAAAGTGTACCCGTGGTAGCCAGTGAATACAAATCAAGGCAGTAGTGTTAATATTCTCACTACATTTAAATCTAATGGGCTTTTTTAATATTCAGAATCAAAGGCACTTCATCACCAGTAGATTTTTTTATACTTTTTTTTTTTTAAAGAACCCGGCATCCTGTTCCACTCTTCCTCCCCCTCTTTTACTTTATTTTAAGCCAGGCTAAACCACCAGGGAAGGGCCATGCCTATAAACAGATGCCACTCACAGAGGGTTTGGGAGGCCTTCCCATCATTAGATGCTGCTGAACTTTGAACCTGCGACTGGGAGGCTGCATTGGCGGTGAGGAGGAGGAGGAGGAGGCAGCAGCGATGAGGCCAGGGCGAAGGATGGGGGGAGCTTGACGGGGTCTCTCTGGTGAATTGCTGGCCTGCCCAGCACAGGAACGCTCAGGACTTCAAATCCGCTCCAGTCACTTTGAAGCTTCTCTCTCTTAATCTCTCTTTCTCTCCCTCTCTCTCTTAGTCTTTTTCCCCCCTTGCATCTATGAATCATTCATGGCTTTTTTTTTTGCTTTTTTTTTTTTTCCCTCAGAGGTTCCTCAGGAAAAAAAAAAAAAAAGAAAAGAAAAAGAAGAAAAAGGGAGAAAAAAAATAAACACACACGCTCACACAAAGCCCTGTGTTTATGTTCTTATTGCTCCACGTAGCTTATTATCACCAATGTTGAACAAATTACTTACACGATGTCTATGCTGTGCTGCCTTCCCTCAGAGCGATGCTTGTGATGGGGCTGGTGATTTTGTTTTAAATGTTAATGTACAGTGGGGCAACACGTTCAATGTAAATACACGGTGAGCAGCATTTACGTGGAGCACTGAAAAGAGCTCAGCCCTAGCGCAGTAGTTAACCAGCACAGGGTGAATTTACACATAGAGTAGCCAATGTCAAGAATACAGAGGAGGGATTTGAGTGGCAGAATTCTTTTTTGTTTTGTTTTGTTTGCTTTACAACAACCCACATGCTCCTCTGGAAGGGGTTCAATGATTTTTTGGGGGAGCATGTAAGTTTCATTGCAGCAGTCAGTGGGAATAATTCCTAGTCTTGAAAAATTTCTAGTCTAGGAAAAATTTCTTCTCAGAAAGAATGGTGAGGCACTGGAACAGACTCAAGAAATGTGAGGATGTGGCACCGAGGGACGTGGTTAGTGGACACGGTGATAATGGGCTGATGACTGGACTGGATGATCTTAGAGGTTTTTCCAACCTTAACGATTCTATGAAAACAAAAATGGTTGAGTTTGCCGTGGTTAAACACACCCTGAATCCTACTTGGGACCCATCTTGTAAGGCTCTAACATACACAAAGCCAAGCCAGGCCAGTGAGTGTGCTAACATGCATAGTCTGACTTGAGTACAAATTGAATCGGCTGAAAACCCAGAATCTCCACCAAGATATGATAAAGAGCCCAGCCAGTGGGCATGCTTCACTCAGATAGTCCAGGACTGGCTCTTGTATGGAGGTCAGGATTGGGCAGAAAAGAAATCAAGAAATAGCAAAGAGAATTTGCAGAGGGTTGGAGGCCCTGATGGTATCCAGGAGAGGATGGTGGGCCCAGCAATGATGAGCTTGGGCATTCACAAAGATGCAGCAGGGGAAGATGTGCTCAACCAATGCTGCTTACAGCTCTGAAGAACAAAGATGTATCAGACCTATTGGAAATAGCTGTCTTTCAGAAACACCACCACCTGTCTGAAGGCAGCAAACTAAACTCAAGTGCCTATCACAACCCTACAAGATTTGTTGAAACCCCTATATTTCACTTGTGTCCTTTATGCTTCCCAGCTCTGCTCTCCTATATTAATAATCCTGGCAGGTAACTAGTAATAGGAAGAGAGAGAATGTCCATAAGTTGTGCCAGGGGAGGCTCAGGTTGGATATTAGGAAAAATTTCTTCTCAGACAGAGCAGTAATGCAGTGGCACAGGCTGCCCAGAGAATGGTGGAGTCGCCATCTGTGGAGGTGTCCTTTGGAGATGTGGCACTGAGAGACGTGGTTTAGTGAGGATGGGTTGATGGTTGGACTTAATGATCTTAGTAATCTTTTCCAATCTGCAAGATTTTGTGATTCTAAGGCCATGGATTTTTAATATAAAATATTAAACTCTTACAGCAAAAGGAAATTTGTCATTTGGAAGGTAGGGAAACTGAGGCAGGAAGGGTGGATATGGGTTGCTCAATACCACTTGGTGGCTAAAGTTGAGTCAACTCTCCATCTCAGTGCCATTGCTGAGAGGCTAGGAATAGAGGCTTCGTTGCATTTGTAAAGAAATTCAGTGAGGACACTCAGCTTTCCTGAGCTCCTGGAAGACTTAGGCAGATTGATGTGGGGTTAATGCCACTGGATGGGGATTTTAAAATGCAGGGGATGTTGTACAACATTTCTTCCACCCCCAGCACTTAGACTTGGCAGCAACTAGGTCCTAATGCCCTAAAGCATCCAGCCAACTTTGAGCTTTCGGCTTCTGAAGCTGGGGCAGCTTTGTAGATATTTGCTTAATGATGTCTCCTAGAGGGGAGAAGAGTGCCTGCTGTCACTGTGTGCCTCCCCATCACTTTTATCATCCCAGTGGGTGCACTGGTGCAGTTCCATTTCTAGAATGAAGCCCGGTCTAGGTTAAGTGGTTTATCCATCCTGACACGAGGAATCCCTGGATAAGACAAGACTTGAACCCATATCCCCTACTCCCAGCACACTTCTGGGTCACAGGGGAAGGAGAATCTTACCAACCCGAGCAAATATGACCAAAGGCTTTAATTTTTATTTTCTGAGTAACGTAAGAACTCCTACATCCTCGCTCTATTCAGACCTCAAAAGAAAATCTTTTCCCAGCCCAGCAGAGCCAGCGCTTTACACAGAGGTTTTATTAGATGAGATATATGACCTATTTAATATGTCAAAAAATAAACAGCTTTGGTATTAATAATAAATATTTAGGGCTCATTCCAGCCGTTCATGTGCGGCTCTGCAATACATATTTACCACTGACTTTTGTTTTCCAGGAAAATATTTCTACCAGTGCCATACTTCAGACTCTTGTCTTTATCCTATCTATTCTTTATGTACAACATAATACATTTTCTAAGATGTTTAAGGTTAACAAGTTAACCTGCTGATATGGGACATCCTAAATGCTCCACTGCTGGAAGCTAGAAAAACGTCAGAATGGTTGCTTCTAAATACACACTTTTCTTCTGCTGAAATTGAAATTATTTACCCTTTTCAAAAGCATCACCCTTAAGCCAGGGCTTGGGCTGTATCTGCTGGGCACCAGTGCTCACAATGAGTGAGCTGCTGAGCCTGGGATCTGAACTGGGCTCTAACAGCATCTTCCATTGCTACACTAACATCTCCCCTTTTAACTTCCCAATGGAGCCTGACCGGCTGCTGGGAGCCACAACCCACAGCCCACACGAGCATCACTGGAGCGCTTTTAATCGCAGCCTCCAAAGAGAAAGCCCTGCTCTTCCCCAGCCATCTGCCAGCACCCGCTCCAACTGCTGGACGCAGAGACGGAGGGACGGACAGACAGAGCCTCCCGCTGCGGGCAGAGCAGGGCACCAGCTGCACAGCCTGGGAGCACTGGGGGGAGGGAGAACAAAAGTGCTGTTTGTCCTCGCCCCAGAAATTGGCAGAAAAGGCTTTTTGAGGTATTCAGGCAGATTAAGAAAAACTAATTTTCTTACACTTATTTATTTCAAGGCCAGGCTTATAGCTCCAGCACTGTACTTTCTAGTGAAAGTGTGTTGCTCAGAGAAGATGCAAGCAAAAAACAACTTCCAGCATCCGTGCCTTGGGAGATAAAACCACATCAGGGGGAGAACCTGCATGCGTTTAAACACCAGAATTAAGGGGACGTTCCTCAGACTTACGCACTCCTTGTACAGAACCAGTAAATACATGGTCAGCACGTGTAAAAGCATTAGATCTTCCCAAGCTATTGATTTCTGCCTCTAATTCCCCGACTCGTTAGCTTCGGATCAGGCAGCTTAATCTGACTTGATTCTCAGATCTGAGGCTGGAGGATTTGAATAAAAGCGGCCTCCCCAGTTCTAATGGGCTATCTGCATGCCTCCAGGGACCAGGGGCTTGTTGGCAGCTTGTTGGCATCGGGAAGGAAATCTGTACCTGCAGGTTTGCCTGGGTGAGGTACATGTTCCTCCCAGGCACAAGTTAGGGTCAGGGTTAAAGGCAGCCTTTGGAAGTGAAGCCTCAAGTCCAAGGGCAGAATGAACCCTGAATGTGTCCCCTGGCTTCCAGAAGCCAACAAGTCCTGCTGGGACCCACCATGAGCAATCAGACAAAGGTTTTTTGTTCATTTGTTCAAAAGAGAAGGAAATAGGCTGAATGGAACTTCTGTGGAATACAGCAGTTGTAGACCAAGTCCAGTCCTATAGCCAAGTGAATTGAACTTTCAGGCAAGTGGCATTCAGATGACCAGCTCTTTTCCTAAGCAATTCATTCCCACCCTCACTGCTTCAGTCTCTCCAGCCAAAACGAGCTGCACCCACGGGTTCTGCCTTTGCTTCGAGACCTTGAGAACTGCTCCATGAGGATCCTACTGCACATTTTGTATGCTCAAGGCCACCAAGCCTGCTCTGTATGGGTACTACTCTCCAGCCTTGCTCACTCTTTTTGGAGGCAGTTTGCCAACTACTTGGGACCAGCAAGATTTCCCAAAGATGTGAGAAGCAAATTGGCTTTATTGCTGAAAACATGACCACATCCCACCAAGACTGCTATGGCAGTCTGTTCCACCTTACACAGACCAATTTTCCCCACACCTGAGGCACACTCTCATCCTATATAGGCACAAGGAAGATTTTGCCAGAGAGGTGATGGCGACCCATCCCTCAGAGACGGGGCTCTGAGCATCTGATAGAGCTCTGGGTGTCCCTGCTCATTACGAGGGAGTTGGAATGATGGCCATTAAGGGTCTCTTCCAACACAATTGATTCTATAACTTTCCTCCACTCTTAGCTTTTAACCCAGCCTCTGTGTAACTGATAACTATTAACTCAAACACTTCTGGATCAGGAAAAGCTGCTGCCCTCTCCTTCTATCCAGGATTCTCTGCATCCCTTCCCCACCAGATTTTAATTATTTAATTTCCCTCCTCCTCCCCCAGCATCTGAAAACCAAGCATCTTAAATACAAATCACCTCCAAATCATTACGTGCAGGACCTTTCAGCCCTCTTCAGAGCAGTGGGCCGTGAGTAATGAGCTCTGCTGAGAGTTTGCTGGATTTCACATACAACAGATGTAAAAGATGGGGCTGAACGAGGGGGAGGGAAGGCATGAGAAGGAAGGCTGCTTCAGCAGAGACAAAATATTTGGCTCCTTTTCCTTCATTTATAGCAGACAGAGGAGGCACAGGCCTCATGGGACTGGATGGTGAAAAAACAAATAGGGTACAACCTGAAATTTAAGCCCTGAGCTCACCAGGTGTTCAAACATCCCTCCAGTGCTAGGGTCCCACCCTGGGCATTCCCCCCAGGAGGCTTGGATCAAGGCCTGGTCTCCTTGGAGCTATCCTCTCCTTCTTGCTGAAACACAGGACAGGGAGAAGTGGCCACAGGTAGACTCCAGGCAGTACAGAGATGGACAATCCCTGAGCTCACCCCTATAAGCCACCCACTGTCATGCATATCCCAGTGACTGGGTGCTTTTCATGCATCTTCTTCTGGTGCAGAGCCATGTGGTTTGGACGAGGGCAAATGGTAGAAGAGAAATACCCTCCACTTCCTGCCTGGGGAAAGGTGGGGATGGAGGTGAAGGGGGGGAGGAAAAAATGAGAGCAAACCCTTTTGCCACAGACTTCAAAGTCATCATCAGCAGGAGCCTTCAAAACAGTTTAAGTACAAAATGAATTGTTTTAATATTTAATCAGGCTATAATAGGCCCTGGGATCCCAGTGGAGATGGTTTGCAGTAGAAAGGATGTCCAAACTGAGCATCCCCCACTCCAGAAGGGACAGCAGTCCTGTAGGAGCCCCAATCCCAATATACAAAGGCAAGCCCCTCTCCCTTTGACACTGCTCAGCACCTGGGACTGACTCCCACCTACTTATTTGATATGGTCCAAGAGCCTTGGGACCATAACCATGCACTTATCCTAGAGGATAGTGATTTAATTATCTGATAAGCTCAGAATTAGTTCCAGAGCCATTCCCTCACCATAACACCCTTCTAGAAGGGCTACATCCCCTTCAGCTGTCACATTCCCTTTCCCTGCAGATTTGTGGGTGCAGATCCTTTTTTTACTCTTGGAACAGCCTGGCTCCAATGGACATCATTCAAATCATGATGACTCTCCAGCCCATCCTGGTCAGTGCTCAAAGCCATCTGCACATGGATGGTCTTCAGTGCTGAAGACCAAACTACATGAAGATCCAACACCAGCATTTACTATCTCCATAGCCCATCTCACCCTCTTTACATCCTGCCCTACAGTTCTACAGAGGAAAGGCACCCAAGGAAGATGCAAGACCACCCAGAGCAAGTACTGACCTTCAGGAATAATAGATGCTAGTAATCCAAGCACAAAAACCTTCAGAGTTTGACTTGTTTCCCCAAACACAAAAACTGTAGGATTGGCCCCACTCATGATGCTGTACAGCTCTGATTGCTGTGCCACCTTGGAGAAGCCAGAGAACTGCAGAAGCCAGACAGAAGTGAGCTAGGAAAGTAGAGGAGAAGGTGCTGCCAGCTGCTCTCAAATAGCATCCTTGGTCAGGCTGGGTCCAGGATTAAGCCCTCAAAACCAGTGTGGATATAAAGGGATAACAGATCTTCCCTACAGACTGCCTGAATTATGGTGGCAGTATTGATCTGGATGGTGCTAGATTTGGAAGAAGAGAACATGGCAAAGCTGCAAGCCTCAGGATCTCTTGGAAGAGGGACATATTCCTAAGCTGCTTCTACAATGGCTTGGTCCCAGCATAGGAACCAAGCCAAATGGTGTCATCATCTCCAGAAGTGATGCTTGTAGGGCTCAAGGACAGCTCAGACGAAGAGCTCTGCATGCCCCCTCATAGCCAGAGGAGGTTTTCTTCACTAAAAAACCCAGGACACAAAGGCAGGATTCAGCTCTGGTCCTGTTGCCTGACCTTCAGTAGCTTCACATGAAGGTAGGGATGCCAACGGACAGCTAGTACTGGAAAGCTGCTTTCAGTCCCCAGCAAGAGCATACAGACTGTACTGGTCCCCTCAGTCTTGTTGGAATTAGAGCAACACATTCCGACCCTGGAGAGCAGGGCTTAGTGTGCTTAGGATTGTCTTATCACCTGCAAGCCTCCTGGATGCTTCAGGAATAGAGCTTCAAGGCTCAATTTTGCAGTTTGGAGTGTGGAGCCCCACAGTGGCCTCCCCAAGGTTCCCCAATGGAACTGAGCCTCCAGTCAGATCACTTCTAGTTAGCTCGAGCATGATCTGGGTAGGAGGACTCAACAACACGCTCCATCAAGCAGCTGGAAATGTCCCATTTAAATTATCCCAGCTTGGAAGGTTCACTTAAAGACTGGGCGTAGAATCAGCTCCCGTGCAAGCTCTCAGCATGCAACAAGCTCTGCTCTGAGTAGGGGCTGCTAGACATCCACATGAAAGCCACTAGCAGGTTTAGGATTGTGATAAAGAAACAGCACTCTAAAGCAGAGCTCTGCTCACTGTAATAGCTTTTTGAATCTTACCACTGCAATGCCACTAAGTGATGGGTTCCATATACAGCAGGGGTCAGATTTGAGCTAGCATCTGGTAGGGACGTGCAGGAAAGGGTGCCGTTTTTACCCCAGGCAGCTTTGGTGAGTGCATCTCAAAGTGAGCAGTGTCATAGGCTCAGTCCCTGCCCTGTTGCTCAAGGCCAGAAGGACCTGCCACCACCTCTGCCTCCTGACAGCCTCAGGCAGGTGCATAGATGTGAGGAGTCTGTACTGACATAGTCAATGGCTTTACCACTTCCTACCATAGGATAGGGACAGGTTATATTCTGCACTAGGAACTGAGATCCCTTCAGGTAGGAAAATCAGAGCATGGCCACAGTGAGCAGCAGCATCCAGAAGATGCTGGTGTGGCTTCATTACCTATTGCAGAAGTGACAGCACCCCAGGAAAGCAGCGCTGCATAGGCATGCCAATAGCTACAACAGAAAGAGGCAGTTCTATTTCTACTGCCTTCAGAAGAGGGATCTCACCTATCCAAAAACAAAAATAAAATACCTTCCCCAGAAGTGGAGCCCAGCTCACTATTTGCTGCTTCTTGGGGAATCCCCAGAGTTAGCCCACCAAGGGGCAGTCTGGCCAAGCCAGGCAGGAGGATGCTGTGAGAAGGATCCTGGGGAAAAATAAATAAGCTTAAAACCATTATCAATCAGGGTTATGCTTCCATTAGTGACCCAGAGAATCCTCTGCCCAGAAGCAGCCTTTGCCTTGCAAGTATCGAGTTACTGCAGTTTAGCTCTCAGTAACCTGCTGGATGTAATAAATAACTCTGGTGGTAGATTCGGGACCATTAAACATGTTGAGTTATTTTTACAGCATCTCGTATGGGGGGGTGGGAGGGGGGGAGGGAAGGGGGGAACAATTCCGAACTCCGCTGGCAGAAACCGAGCGACGTCTTTAATCACTTTCCTACCAGCACCATCTTCTGGCCGACACCAGCCCCTCGCCCTGCGGCTGGGTGCGGGCAGCTGGAGGTTGCAGGAATGAGTGGGTCCTGGTGACTTTGGTAGCACATAGAACGGTGTGGCCAGAGCCCAACAGCATCGAGGTCACAGCAATCAGCTGCAGTGCAGAGCAGAGCCTCTCACCATCGTTACCCCAAGATGCCATTAATGCTGGGAGAAGTCTTGGAGAAGCCAGCCAGGATGCCCAGAAACGCATGGCCACGGGACACATTGTCACCAGCAGGAGCTGAATGAAATCAGGGCCAGGGCTGTTCCACGAGGACCTGCTTCTGACCCATAACAGGGCTCCTGTCATTTGCAAGCTCTACTTTCAGACCACATGGCCCTGACACCAGATACTGCAAGGCAGCTATGCAATCTCCCTAACTCGTCCCCAGACAGCCCTCCATCCATGCTTATATCTCCCCATTGTGCTTATTAAGGAAACAGGCTGTGAAAACGTGTTTCCAGCAGGAAAAGTTCTTTCCCTCTTCTTGGGTAGAAGCCTCTCCTTTTCCCTGAGATGATCTCAATGGCAGCAGCCCCAAAGCTTCACATGGCCAAAGTCAGTCCCCAGGAGGTGGCAGCAGCCAGCAAGAAGCATCCCCAGCCCTGACACTTTCCTGTTCTCCCAAAGCCACCCTGAACAAATCACGCTACAAACGAAGAGACCAACACCAGGCTTAAGCTGCCAACAGAACAACTAGTTTGACTTAATTTTTGCTTTCCAATCCCCCTGACTGGGAAAACCTGTTTTGCCTGTCACCCCAGATTGATTTTTCCCCAAAGTATACACATTTCCTTCCTGCTTTCAATAAGTTTTACCATATCCTGCTGTCTAGAGAAGCAAGTCCCCATGAGATCTTCCTTCCCACCTGCACACAGGGCTGTAATCACCATGGGTTTGCTGCATCTCTGCCACACAGCTCTTTCCAGCCAGAAAGTTGGCAGGGATCTGAGCAAGGATGCAGATTAGCATAAGCATCTGTGATTAACAGTGCAATTAGCAGCCATTTCCTCCCCATTATCCCTGTTTGAGAAACTACACAAGAGGCCAAGAACCAAGGAAGAGGCTGGTTGACAAAAAGAAACTGCTGGCCTCATTCTTCTCAAACCCACAAAGGCAGGCTGACTTTCCCTTGCCCCTCACCACGAGGCCGTGATTTTTCACTTTTTATCCTCATGGATCGGGTAGGTCTGCCCAAAGGGTTCTTTTCCATCACCAGTGCCACCCAGAGACATGGGACTCAAGGACTCTCTCTCCACCTCCTGCTTGCATTCACCACCGACCCTGGGAAAGACTAAGAAAAACTCCTGTTTATTTACAGATTGGAAAACATGAAGTTTATTTTCTTTCCTCCATCATTTTACCCTTCAGGAAGTCCATTCCTGGCAAGACCAAAAATAGCCACCTGAGCAAGGTGGTGGCCAAAGCACTCAAGTCAGGGCCAAAACAAGCAGCGACAATCTCCAAATAGCTCCAACAGCAACCCACATTCTGAAGGGGAGGAAAGGCCTCCTTGTTCATCCCTCGCTCCAGTTCCCACCATGGAGAAGTTTCTCCCACTTCATGAGAAAGGGAAAGCAGGAGTTGTCCCACGTTCTGCCCTTTGACTTGGCTCCTGATGTTCCTGCCACAGCAATTGATAGCCATAGAGTCCAAAAATTCACTGTGCACTTTCCAGACGTGTTGTAATTCAGCTCAGTGTTACATTCAGAAGGCTTTACCCTCAGCCCTCCCTCCCAGCCTCATCACCTTCCCAAGGACATCTCTACCAGGGTCCTCTGCCGATTCTTTGGTGGCTCCCAGCGTAAATATCAAGTTGGTGCAGACACACTGAATGATATAAGGCAACGGCAGCAACCACTTTCAGCTTCTTACCACCCCAATGCAGGGGATACCATGCTTAAATTAAACAGCTGTCACTTTGGAGCTCCAGCTGATAGCAGGTGAAGGCTCCTGAGAGCCTCATCCACAGTAGCAACCTAAGTGCTAGCAGGTCTTATGTATACCAGCTGGGACTGGTTCTTCTCTTTGGAAATCCTGACCACCACCTGTTCTGGTTTTGGTATAAAGCCACGTGTTTTTGATTTTTTTAATCTCTGTCAACTTTTTTGGTTATGTCTGATCATGGTTTGGGGGTCTGAGGAACCTGGTACTACAGTAATACATTCATGAGTTAGGGAGAGAAAGGCATGAGCAGAAAGGCCAAGTACTCACAGCTATGATTGGGTTGTGGGCAACCACCCAGGAGACTGGCTGAGCGTGAGGCTGAACCAGATTGCCTCCAGAGATCTTTTCCAATCTCAATTATTATGTGATATGAGAGGCATCCATGCCATGACAGGACACCAGACAAAAGCAGCTTCTGGGAAGGGAGAGAGAAGAAAGGCAGAGTTGTAACATTACTTCACCACTGCTCATAACCCTCGTGTGGACACTCTCCCAGTACACCACATACCAACATACCGTACAGACACCAGGACTTACAGCAGTCCAAGTCCATCTGTGCCAATGACCTCATATCTCTCTGTACAGACAAGGCAGGATATGAGCAAAGCGGCGGCTCTGAAAGAAGTTAAACTCTGGTTAAGCGTTCTGGAAGATGAATTAATGAATTCCAAAAAGTCCTTTCTTCTCTCCAGTTCGTTGACACATCAAAGCAAGATGCTCGTACCCTGCCAACAAAGCTGAGATAAGCCTTACAGAACACTGCACTTTCAAGGAGGGCTTGGGGTGACATAATTTCACTTGTGCTCTGGCTTCTGTATTTTTCCTTCCCATCACATGGCTGTGATCCACTGAGACACTTCGGCTCATTCTCTTACTTTGCCCCAAAGCTCCCAGCTGCTCCTAGAAGAGAGCTGACGCAAAACAACATGTTCAGCAGTACTACTGGAGATTGCAGTAAGTATCATGAAAAAACACTTAATTCCTATAACAAAAGCTGAAGAGACACTGACCAACCATATTTGAGCTTAGCAATATCTTCCTTAACCCTTGGGGCTGCTGACAGAAAGGGCTCTGGGCAGCAAGATCCCTGTTTAGGCTCTCTGTGTTTCAGAGCAGAAGGTTAATTAGGTAGCAGGGTGATGAGTAGTCATTAAGTCTTCCTGCACCATGCTGTTAGCATAACAAGGGCAGACCAAGAAGGTTAAAAGTTTGAATTCTTGTTTTCCCATTGCCTTCAATTAACCTTTCCATGCTTTTGCAGCACTCCAGGCCCCAGAGATGGGTTCTGGGTGCCTCTCAGAGGCTGTTAATTAGCAGGATGGGGAGACAAACTTTTCTTTCAAAGAACTGGTGTGATCATGGCGGCCTTCAGCTACAAAAATAAACAGGAAGGACCCACCTTACCCTTGGCACGACACCACCACTCCATCACAGTCTGCCAGGGTGAACTAGGCTCCTAGGTTTTCATTTGAATTATTATTCTACACTTGCTTCTTACTCCTGAAATAGGAAGAGCCAGGAGCTCTTCTCAGCCTGGAGGGCCTCCACCAAGGAGAGGATCTGCATCTTGCAGCATGGATGGTTGCAGGCAGGAAAGGGCTCCCATGACTTTGTTTGAAGCACCTGAAATTGTTGGTCTGTGGGTCTTCCAGAGTTTGTGGGGTGCCTACAGGGCAATTCACCATAGCTGAGTTCCCCTTAATTAGGGAGCAAGGTTGGGTTCTTAGCTTAGATACTGAAAGTTAAGTGACATCAGCAACAAACATATCATAGAGTGGCTTAGGTTAGAAGGGACATTAAATACCATAGAGCTTCAATCTCCCTGCTGTGTGTTGGTTGCCAGCCACCAGATCAGACTGCTCAGGGCTCCATCTAACCAGGCCTTGAATATCTGTGGGACAAATCTGAATAGAAAATAGCCCAGGGAGTCATGGTGTGAAAGCACTTTTCCACTACATGGGGTGAATTGCCTGCACAGCACATTGGAGAACCAACAACCATACAGCAACTAGCTAACAAGTTTCAATTGTGTGCACTTGTGTCCAAGCTGAAGCAGAGTCCAGCATCAGTCACTTGACAAAAATAAATGAATATAGGAATGTATGCTGCACTATATTTAATACAAGACAGAGGAAAGATTTCTCCCTTCTCAACTTCAACAAAACCTCAGCCAGCTTAGGAAATCAAAGTTTAAGGGAAGATTGGTGGGGATTTACAGTGAAGAGACAAAGAGGCTGAAAAGTCCAGGCACTTTAATTTCTTTCATAAGACTCCTGGCTCAATGTAAGAAGAAAATGTTTGTTTCCTATAGCTATTTTTTCACAGCACCAAGAAACCCTTTTGCCACTTGATCTTCGCATCATCTACTTTGTCTCTCTCTGTTGACAGTCTATTCTCCCAGCTTTGGTCTCCATCCAGATCACTGTCACGACTCCCATGGCATCCCAGATCTCCAGACCATGTCCTTCCCTTGCAGAGGCTGTCAGCTCCCTGAAAAGATGTTGTAGTGATATGGGTGTTGGCCTCTTCTCCCAGGTAACAGTGATAGGACAAGAGGTAACGGCCAGGCACCAGGGAGGTTCAGGTTGGTTATTAGGAAAAAGACCTTCTCTGGAAGAGTGGTGGGGGATCAGCACAGGCTGCCCAGGGAGGTGGTGGAGTCACTGTCCCTGGATGTGTTCAAGAAAAGGGTTGATGTGGCACTGGGTTTAGAGGGGTCATGGGCACGGGCTGGCAGTTGGACTAAGATGGTCTTAGAGGCCTTTTCCAACCTTGATGATTCTATGATTCTAACAGAGCACACATAGTTCTCACCTGCCAGCAAACTAGTGTTTTCAGGGCCCACGGTGCATTTCCTGTCTCAAATCTCAGACATATACGAGTGTCAAATGAAAAGTGCCCACAAGAAAAGCCTTCTCAGCACTCCACAGTAGTGAGAAACATGGAGCCTTCAAAAAAAAAAAAAAAGAAAATGACTTCCTGACTTCCTTCTCCAGTTCTTCTTGTGAAAGTTAGAGGAGCAGAGGCAGGCTTTCTGAGACAGGATGCCCCCAAAGACACCACCTCTCGGCTCCACCACCAAGCTGGATGAGCCATGGCGAGGCCCCACACTGGGGTAACTCTCTGCAGTCACATGCACTGCTTGTGACCCAGCAGCCCTATGGGACGTGCAGCCCTCCACAGAGCCCCAGTGTCTCCTCCACACAGAGAGGCTATTGAGAAATCTCACATGAAACCAGTTACTGCTAATACACATGACCGGCTTTTGTCTCGAGGCCATCCTTGATTTATAAGGCATCTCCTTTTGTGTCTTTCCCTTCCCATTATTAATATTACCCCAGCACCACTCCAAAAAAGGATGAAAACCCCCTTTGCACTCCTTCATGTACCAATGTCACTTGACTCACGCTCCCAAGCAAACATCTTGTTGCCTCGCTCAGCACATCCCCTCCCACATGAGGCATCTCCATGCCAGTTATAAAGCTGTGTGAGATACCATGGGGACCTGGAGGCTAGCGATAGGAGCTTCAGGAGTGGAACTCAAGATTGGCATCTGCTAATGAACTGAAGAGGACCTTGGGTTTATTATAGAACATCTAAATAGACTCCAGTGGATGAAAGTGTTTTGTTTTTTAACTGACAGTCAATTTGTAAAGCTAGTTTTGTGCATGTATTCTATAAGATTTTTCCAATTCTTCCAGAATTACCTTGTTGCAGGAAGCAATTAATCATGGGGAAAAATGATTCATATCAACTTTCTGCTCTCTTGATCCATTTTGAGGACTCCAATTTCAAGTACACAGTGCCTGACCCCAAGATAACCATCACACAGCACAGTGGGGGGCTGCCTATCTGGAAGCCAAAGATTTCCCAATAGCATGACTCCCTCGCAAGCACCTAAGTACAATTTTCCACCCCTGATCTAATGGTCACTCTAGGATGGCTCTTCCACCAGCAGAGCTCAGGGCAATAAACTCAGGTGGAATCACACAAAGCCTCCTCCACATCTGTTGCCATGTACTGCAGGCATCTCAGTTAATGGTCAGCTCAACAAATGGGTCTTCTAACAGTGGGGATTTACAAGGGCAGAGATCACTCAGTGTTCTTTAATGGCATTCATGAGCTTGTTTTTCTTCCAACAACATCAAAAATGAAGACCGTAGGTTCTTTGCAACACCTTTGGTTTTGACTCACATCCAACAGTGAGAACGAACGCTCTGACAAGAAAATAGCCTCCGTCAGATGTTAAGGGAAGGTGATACAGACGTGTGCTTTCCTCCACCTTCTGCTAGCCCCATAGTCAGCCCCTTGCTGGCTATGGGTCTTTTTGTGCTTCATCTTCCCCGGTTTCATCACTGGTAAACAAGCAGCTAACACTGTCTATCTGCAAGCTGCAGCAAGGCGGGTGGTATGTAGGCAAACACACCAGTCTCGCTCTCCCCATAATTTTATGGATTCTAAATTACATCTTGTTTACCCAATCCATCTCCCACTACATTTCCTCATTTCCATTTCCTGGAAAGGTCATCAGTACTCCAGGAAGATGAAGGCTGTTCTGATGACTCTTGGAGAAGAGGCCATCAATCTTCAAGTAATTAACTGCAGTTATTTCAGGAGCAATAACCAGTTATCCAAACTTTTCTCAGAAGCTTGTTAAGCAAAGTTAATGGAAGGAAGCTAAGATAGAAAATTGGGAAATAGTCCAAAGAAATTACTACTGAGTTGCGTTGCTGGCACTATCCTGACAAAGCCATCAGGAATGTACATCAGGTGATCAGCTAGATCTAGGGATCCCTCTGGAGGCTTTGCATGAGCTGGGGGGATCTATCTGCTGTCTGTACTGACAATACGAGGACTCACTTTCATTTAACTGAACTTTAATACTCCAAGATGACAGTTCCACAAGTCAAAATATTCACACCCTGCACAGGTTTTCCAGCTGGAATACCCAGATTTCCAGAAAGCATGACAACAATAGCATTCAAGAAAAAAAAGACTTCAAATCCACTTTTAGTTTCTTTGAAATTAATAGAATTAACAGATATAAATTATTTTACAGGCTATAGCAATTACAGAGCACAGGAAAGTTTGCCTGATTCTATGGAGCTCTATGATATTGTCAGCTTTAAATGGAATATCCAGAATTCAGCCAAAGAACTGGTAAAAGGGAAATACTATTTACATCTCAGCCTTGTCAACACAGTAGCCCACCTTTTCTCACAGCTGTTAGCTGCTTCCAATGGAGGTCCTTTGAGACCTCCCCACAACCACTCAGAAAAACACCTTGTGATGTTCAAAGTTCAAATTACCAGCAAAAATAACATCAGTGTGCATTGCACGTAGCACACCTGCCTAGCCCAGGGAAGCTCAGAAGCTGAAGCTCATATCATACCCATATCACACTCATTTAGAAACTCCAAGATCAGTTATAGACCAATCTATGAACCATTACAGGAAAAGCAGTTCCATGCTTACCCTGGATAATGAGGATTTTTCTGCCAAGAGCTCAAATAGCACCAGAACTCCGGGGAGATATTTTATAAGTTAAAGTAACCTCCCATTTCTATTGCAGATCCTAAAGGACAAAACCACACTTGTGCATCTGTACCATTTCACCATGAGGATCTAAAATGCTTTTTCTCATCCATCTGCAGAAATTTCTTTCCTCTCCTATTAATGTCAAAACGTAGTACATAGTCTTTCACAGAGTACTTCAGCCTCCTCAGCTCTACTCACCCCCAAAAAAATCAAACTCAGCAAGGGAGCACAGCTTTGGGGATGCCCAAGAAGAGGCTGCTGTGGTCTGCATTCTGAATGTATGAAGACTTCCAGCATTTAAAGAAAAAAAAACACCACACATTAATAAGGCCTATCACACACAAAATGGGCTGTTAGTTTCTCTCCACCTTCCCAGGGAAAAGGAAAAACTGAAATAGTCACTTTTATTGACTGGAAACTACTATGAGGTGGCTTTTTGTGTGCACTAGAAGTCTTTTCTCCACCAAGGTTGGGATCAACATTGTCCCATCACATTGGTTTCAGTGATACTTTAGCAGTACAGAGTTATCCCCATACTCAGTGGCTGTTAATCAGGAACTTACTTTAAAGCATCAGAAGATGAGCACCTTGTGCATGCTACACATCCCAGTTCATCCAAAGCCAGGCAGGAAGTCACGTACACACAGCCTCAGCTGTGACACTGGAACATAACAGCCAGCCTTCAAAGAGGAGGAGCTGGCAAACAACTCTTGCTCCTCATGGCCACTGTCATGAAACTCCTGGTAACCAGAAGGCAGAGCCGCAAACCCTCTGTCATCCCCAGCCCACTTGACTTCAGCTGGCCCCAGCTGATAAACATTACAAGCAACAGCAGAAAAAAAAAAGAAAATAGCACCAAAGTGCAGGGTCAGTGCAGGCTCGTGGGAACAGCAGTGATCTGGCTCTGCAGCACAGAGATGCTTTTTGAAGCATCCCCTCCTCCAACAGGAAGGAAAAACCCCAGCACCCTACGTGCTTTAAATAAGGCTATTTCTCCTCACACCCATCCTGATGGAAAAGGACATGGCTGCAAGCACTCAGTTACTGCTTTTCAGCCACCTGCAATGGAGCACACTGTAGAGTTTGATAGGGACCAGCCTGGAACTGTTAGAGGTTTTGTAGGGTGGGGTTCACACGAGGTGGACTCATGCAGCTCCTTGAGCTATTGCAGGTTGGGGATGCGGATCACTGACAAAGATTTGTGGAAGTGAGTCTTTTATCTCAGTGCTTCAAAGCCATCCCAAGACCATGGGGCATCTCTCCCAGAAGAGGAGAAGTAAGCAGTCTATAGGACAGGCGTTGCTGCCACTATTTGCTTTCTTTAATGTCCATCACTGCAGTAATTATATCGAGGTTTAAAAAAAGATAATATCAGCCTGGGGAGGGTAAAGAATATGATAAAGGTCAGAGAGCATTAGCACCAGAGCACCCTGAAAGAATGAAAACATTCACAGAAGCACCCCTGGGAAGCACCAGAGCTGAGCACCAGGACTCCAAACCTCTCAGGGAAAAGGGAGAGAGTGAAACAAGTATTAGCTGTAAGGTTTGAAAAAAACATTCAGCAATGAAGGCATGACGACTTTTTTTCTTTCCTTATTTTCTTTTCTCCAGTAGTAACCCTGAAGATGTCAACAGCTCAGAAACCAATTCCCAAACAGGCATCAGCGTTCCTAAGGCGGACCTTCCTGGAGGACTGCTGAACAAAAATACATGATGCTTGTAAATCAGATGAGAACAGGCCTCACAAAAGCAGGAAGATTTGTCTCTCACATCCCCTGGGAAGTGTATTCCCAAAGGATTTGTTTGTGCAGGTCCCCTGCATTCTCCTCTCCTGAAGCCTCTACCTCTTTATATTCCTGATGCAGTGTTTCTGAGCTCTGTTATTCAAGTCCCTGAGGAGCCCCAGCATACCTGACACTTGCAGGTGTATCATCTCCTCCAGGCATACCAATACCCATTACTACCTGCAGTACACTCCTGGCATCCAAGATAATGCAGACTCACACTTCCTAGAATATACTTCGGGAGGATAAAAAGCAGGTAAGAGGTCCATGGCTAATTAGCAAGATTAACCACTACCAGTTTTAAAGTAACATTGACAGAATTTTATTGCATCCCATGGGCAAGTTAACTCTTCAGCATATCTCTTTTGGGGTGGACCATTACAGCAGACAAGGACGTGGTGGAAGTGGAGCAGGAGGGCAGAATCTGCAGGAAGGGATGTAGGACAACCACAGCACTGTGACAGAACAAGAAGGTAATGGAAATGGGACAGAAGAGCTGAGATGATGGGAAGGATCTGGAACACACTCTAAGGCTGTCACTGCAGCCAGCTACCCCTACAGAGACAAGTTTTTTCCCATATATTCACAGACTACCATAACAAAGGACCACTGCCACAGGGACACATCACATCCCACCATAGGCACCACAAGATGGCTATTACCTGTCCCACAGTACCTGAGCAGAGTAGGAGTCAGCAGCCAGGTTCAACCAAAAGTCCAAATCTTGTCAGCTCATGACAACAAGGCATATTCCAAGTCCAAGCTGTAGGTCACACTCCAGCAGAGTCTGTGATTAGGCCCACACCAGAAAGCAACCTTACAGGCTGAACTGAAATAGGTCCTATGGCTGAACATGGCTATGGGTGTGGGTGAAGGTCTCAGGTGAGTCTGTTCAGGGCTATTAAGGCCAATTAGTGCCACCAGTATCCTGACACCCACCTCCAGACCAAGCCTGAATGCATGCTAGGGTACCTAACTGCGTTCATTCCATAGGTGGATCAATATGTTTGTATGCAATCCTATATCAGGGGCTGTAAGTTGGAACTCTCCAATGATTCTTGCAGCTAATTCTCAACTCTACAGCCAAACTTATACGATCTGATTCCTCTATCATAAGATCACACAGAAACAACACAGTTTTAGAGAAGAGTTCCGAGATTATTCTATCTGCAGGTTAAATCCAGTGGTTGAATCTTGAAACAGAAGTGATTATTTTTTATTTACCAGTGTCTTAAGGACTGTCATTCTAGTGGCTTTGACTAGAAAGTCATCAATATGTTTCCACAGCTCCTCAAACAGTGAATGTTGGCCCTAACATTAATGCTCAGAGATGGTCCCAACTTGATATCCTGAAACTTGATAGCCATTCATTTAATCCCACAGCATGGAGACATCTTGAAACTTGATTGCCATTCATTTAATCTTGGACTGACCTCTTTCATCACAGTAGCTTGCTTTTGATTACACTTATTCACAAAACCTTTGCTACGATGTAAGAAATTCATGCTACTTAGGTTGTATCGACTAATCCTTTATACTGTGAGTATCAAATATTGCCGTATTCGAGGACCACGTGGACAGGAATTGATAAGGTTATGGGAAAGAACAGAGGCTTTCAAGGTAGGTGGACACCAGCTGATCTAAAGTTGGTGCTAAGAGGAACCAGAGGATGAGCACTGGACAAGCCAAAGGGACAAATCAGGTGCTGAAGACTACATTTGGGTTAAAATGTATTTTTTTAGTTTTTTTTTCATTGTCTTAGCTTGATCATGGAAAATAAACTGTGAAAACCATGGCAGTTTGGCTGCAGAAATACATTTTCACAGTGTATCCTTCCAACAACTCGCTAAACAAAAAGCAAAAGCTATGTGTTCTTTCTTGTGATGTGATGAAGCCACGGTATTACATTTCACCACAGATCCATCTTTTTCTTACAAAAGATGACTGAAGCATCAGCAGGAGACACTGATGGACAGATGACAAACTTTAGTAGGATCTCATACACACACTCTGTCAAGGACTTGAGAAATGTGTCTTCTTTCCAAATCTTAGCCTCAAGCTGAACACGTCAATCATCCAGGCTTAAAGGTAGTGTGAAGACAAAGTATCAGCCTTCTCCTAGTAACATCAGCAAGGACTCTCTGAGCTATGGTTCCTCTGAGCTAGCTAGCCTGGCCAAGCCAACTTCTGTGCTGCTTGCACAGAAATCAGTTCAACCCAATAGCAGCAGAAAATGAAATTAATTACACTCTATATAGTCACTTTACCAAATGGAAGGGCAGTTTTTTGCCAAGCGTGAAGCCTGCATGTTGCTGCATTGCTCCTTGATGCTAAGTGGTACCATGGCTTAGTTCAGAAGTAGTATCTTCGTTCTGGTCATTTAAGTGACACTCATCATTAGCCTTTAAAATTAATTTTGTCTCAAAGACACCAGTTGACTGTACAAGAAGAGTGCTGTTTTCCTGGGGGTCTCCAAGGGGGTCTGCAGACATCCTTTGTTTCCAGCAGAACAGAAAGTCCCATTCATGCTTGTGTCACATGCCAAAACATGACTATCCCAGAATAGGGCTGCAGGATACCTCCCCAGTGGGGTTGAGAGGAGAGGTGCCACGTGGACTCGTGTATTCTGAAAAGAGGAAATGCTGCAGCCCTCCAAAAAGGCCAAAAAGTTGATGGAACTGACATGCCATGATTTCTGCCCCAGGCTGAGACAAGCTGTTTGAGGTGCATATTTTCTGATCAGCCTGAGGAGCATAAATGTGCTCCTCGTGGGACAGATTCACTCGGGGAATGACAAGAGGTCACCACAAGGGCAGCAGCAGGTAGGGAAACTTTTTGGTCCCACACTGGCCAAGACAGAAGGGCCAACTTTTGTTCAGGGACATCCACCAGGGTATAGAAATACTTCACTGAGACCACAGGCTGGCAAGCTGGAGACACCTAGAAGCGTTATGGTCCAAAGGAGGATAGTAGCAGATGTCTGCCTCCAAACTAAGGCCAGGGATGGGCTGCACCCATCAGCACAGACCACTAGGTGGATTTACTTTACCATGCGGTCTGTCTGTGAGAAGGAACATCTCAGTGAGGAATAAGCTAAGATGAGATAAGCAAGGAAGAATGAAGCTGGAGAAAAGAAAAAAATAAATAAAAATGACTGAATCTAATAACTATATGTCTGTGTCAGCAGAGAAAGTGAGAAGTGGGATCCTCAGGCAGACTCCAGAATCAGCCTCTACTCCCTGCAATAGTATAAAGTGTTTTTTAAGTAAAACATTCAACTTTAAACCAAAAGCTAAGCAAATAAAATAGATCCCTCAAAACATAATCCCTGTTGCTTCTGATATCTGAACTGGTGAGATCAAAGCTGGTGAGACCAGGGGAAATGTCATCTCTGCAGAGCAAGCAGTGCCAAGACATGAGAAGCCACAGAGAGATGGTGGGTGATAGATTCTCCAATTTGGGATGCTTAACAGGATGAAGAGAGAAGAATCTAAATAGAAGTTTCGTTCTCTCTTCTGAGGTGGTCAACCCTGATAGATCAGAGTAAGCAGTAAATAAAGACATTAATTTTCTATGGATTATCCACAGCTCTGATTCTTCAAAGCCTCAAGGAATCATGGAAGTGATTCAGTGGAGAAAACACAGATAATTTGTTTATATACCAAAAAAGAATAAAGTTCCCAACAACAAATGTAGATTATCTCTACCCTATTTACAGTTCTTGACCACTGAGCAAAGCAAGCCTCAAATTCTCAGTGGCATCTTTGGCCAAATCTCAAAATGAAAGGGAGTTTCCTTCCAAGTCTAATTTCTTCATTCTTGTGTCTGGACCCACTCAGAATAAAAGGCTGGAACAGCAGACACATACAGAAACACTCTTCTGAACTTCTGCAGGTCTCCCATAAGTAGCAGAGCTCCTGCACAGTTGTTCATGATGCCCATGAAATGGGGTGAAAATAAAACTTGAATGCTATGAAAGTCACCTAGCAGACAAAGCATCTTCTATCTTATTGCTTGTAAATGCCACCTAGAAAGCCCAAATGCCATTCTAGAAAGTTTTCTCTGCTGAGCACCTCTCCTATGAAGACTTGTTCAGACTCGAGAAGAGAAAGTTGCAGGGAGACATAGGAGGACTTTTGCACAGCTTTGATAGTTTTTGAAGTTACTGGAAATTACACTTTGAAGACTGGTAATGGAAACCCCAGTGGGGGAAAAAAAAAAAAAAAGATTAAAAAAGATCATAGCTTGAAGATACAATGTAAAAGTAACAGGTCATAACTGAACATTGTTTGGAGATAGGCAACCAGGGTGAGCAAGGCTATGGGATGGTTTCCTACAGCACAGCTAGGTTGTTCCTCCCCAGGGACAGGACTTGGTACTTCCTTCTTCTGGGCTGCATGATGGACTGCCCGGCCTGTCCAGGTCCCAGTGAATGGCAGCAAAACCCTCTAGAGTACCAGTCATGATCTCATGTGCTGGAGATTCCTTCTACTTGGGAAGGAGCTTGAACCCATTCTTTTTATCCTTGTTTTGGGGCTAGAAGGGCAAAGGGATTCCCATATGAAAGTAAAGTTACTCCAAAAATCAATGTGACTTTACCAGCATGCTATGTGAGCACACCTTCCTGAGTCATCCAGGACACTGGAACAAGATGATTTGGCTATTCCTTTTTCTTTATTTTTTTTTTTAATTAAAACAACCTGCCCCATACCAAATAAATCCCCAGTTCCTGAGCAGAGCCAGCTTCAGAGCACAGTGAGGAAAAAAACTTTCCTCTGCAAGAAGATAAGCCAAGGAGGTTGGGAGAAGCTTTGTCCCTGGGGCTGTGCAGAAGAGGTTCAGGGCTTTGGAGGAAGGCAGAAGGGATCTCATGGAAGAGCTGTCTGAGATCTTTCTCACAGGGACAGGTGAAACTCAGAGGGGAATCTCTGAGTCAAGACCATGCCTAGAGACCAGACCAGAGGCAGGAGGGAAGCTGGTGGGACTCTGGCGGCACTGACTTCTCAGCCATAAAGGCTCTGCCCTATATCTCAAGAGCAAAATCCAAGCAGAGCTGACACATGAAAAAGCACCTCCATGCAGATGGAGGGTGGTCTGAACTCTCAGCCCAACCAGCTTCACATAGAGGCTCAGGGAAGGCAAAGCAGAGCCTGTCCACCTCCAGCACCTCAGTAAGGACTTACTGTGCCAGAAAGGAAACAGCACATCCCTGCTGCTGAGTGTGCACTCTGTTCACAAAAGTCTCTGATGTCTCCCAAAACTTTTCCCAAAGCTGGCTGGGGTAAATTTGCCAAAGCACAGCCCCGTGCTGATGTCAGCAGCTACCCTGAGCTCTCTCCCCCCGCTCCAAGAGGGATTTGTTTATGATTTTCATCCCTGCCTGACTCACCCTCCTCCTCCATCCCTGTCCTGCCTTGCACTTATTGGTCGCAGCAGCTGCGTTTGGGGGCAGCCCAGTAATTTTCTATATAACTAAGTGCTCTGTTCAGAGAGACCTCAGCAAGTCATGAGAGGAAAGGAACACAAAAGTAAACTCCAGAATCTACAATGCTGCCATCCTCCTGGGACCTGTAGGACGGACAAAGGGCTGTGAGAGGGAGAGAAACTGATCCCAAGAGCATCCAGAGTTCGTGGTCTTGAGGAAGGTAACCTAACTCTGATGAAAAGCTTTGCTGTTCCATGCTCTGATTTGCAAACAGAATGATTTCCTGCGCCTGGGTGAGTTTTTACATGTTTTTCAATCTCACGATCTGATGGAGATGCTGGAGGAATCACATCCCCAACAAGATCTAACAGGTGCTGCACACCTTTTAGGGGAAGGTCCAACATTCTGGGGACTGGGTTGGGTTCAGGAGAGGGAAACAACTGGGGATGTGTGCTCGTATCTGCCTTTCTTCCCTCTTCTCCCCATTCAAGGCATTTTTGCTGCAAAAGATGTTTATTTGCACCCTCCGCTGGGCAGATGGGATGGGGCCATCAGGCACCTCCCCAGGTGATCGGGATGTGAACAAGGCTCAGAGGATTTGGAGTAAAGTGGTGCTGGCTTTGGCTTCCAATTGCTGGGCACTTAACAAGCCTCTTAGCCTTCCGTGTCTTGATTCCCCCAGCAAGGGAGAAAAAGTTATACTTGCAAGCACTCTGAGATGAGGGAACAAGGAGGGCAGCGGGCTGCTGAGCAGGAGAAAACAATGCTCCCCTTTTATTAAATTGTTGTATAATAAAACAGGATGGGGGAGAAGCACTTCTTTTCAGTAGTGTGGAAGGAATGGGCAGGATCCAGCGAAATGTGTCCTGTGATTCTTACTCACATGAGCTCCTCTGCCAAAGCCCTGGGGGCACAACAGCACCAGGCTCTGAGTCCTTCACCAGGGAGATCAGAGAGCAGTCCTCTGCTCCCCAGCACACAGCTTTCCAGGGATGCTTTAGTGCCTAAGCAGATGCTTAGGTAAATAGCTAAAGGAAGATGTTGAAGAATCTACTTTTGTCACAAAAACTCAGGTTGGGCAATCAGTTTCTAAGGGATGTGCTGGACCAGCAGAGGTGCCAGGACCTTTAAAGCTACCATCAGCTGGCTCTTCTCACAGCATTTTACAGTGGTCACTAGGTGATAAGCTGACATCCACCATGCCTTCCTGGGGGAATTAGCTCTGCCCACACAGAAGAGATTGTGTGAGATGAGGGATTCCCTCATGTGCATATTACTTTGTGCTTAGGAGTAGCAGTATACACCTGCAGGTATCCCTCAGTGCTGGGATGCCCACGTAAGCTGGGTGCTCTCAGAACAGATATGAGTCAACTCCCAACCATCATATGGAGAGGCTTTTTTTTTTTTTTTTCTTTCCACAGCCAGACATGGGCAGATAACTTCATGGTGGCCATTCTGGCTCATACTGATGTGGCTTATCTGCAAGATACGTTTGCAGAGCTGCTTGAGCCTGCAGAGATAAAAGGCACGGTGAGCACGCAGAATTGCTATGCACCAAGCATGAATATTTCAGCAGATAGAAGCATGCTGACAGTGAGCTGGAAAGAAAGGAATGGGATCTTTAACTCTCCTGTGCTAAAACTGTATCTAAGGTGCCATCACAATGTAAGGGTCAAACTAGAAAGAAAACATCTTTAAAAAGTAGTTGTTTTAACAGAACTGAAAACTCATCTCTTGAGTTCATGAGGTCTGAACTGTGATTGAAGTCTGTGGTTATTTTATTGCCTCTGTTTGACATGTAACTGAGAATAAATGTCAGGTTTCCTACTAACGCTGCCTGTTTGCAGCTTAATTCACTAAGAACCTGGCTGAAGGGTCAGAGAGATTTCCTGGCAGAAGCAGCAGGATGAAACTGAGAAAAAGGTAGGTCAGGTTAGGCTGGTTTGTTGGGAAAGCATCCAGCTTCTTACCAATCATGCTTGAAGACTCCCAAACAAGCAGGAAGGCACAGGTGCTCCTGCAGAGCTGACGCACAAGGCAGCTGTACCTGGAGGAGCTGTGGCTGTACCTGGTGGCTCTTGGGGTTGGCTTCCAAGAGAGGAACAGCATGGTCCCACTGTACACACAGTGCTGAAGCCCCTCCCCCAAATTCATACCAGTACAGTTCTGCAGCATCCTCAGCTGTCCCATAAGCTGCATGGGATTTGCTACTCAACCAGCCTTGCCTGCGAATACTGGCTGAGATGTGCAAAACAGAACCCAATCCTGTGATATTTATTAGCAGTGCTGCAGGCTTGGTCAGCTTGAGAGACCTTTTACTGTGCTCAGCAGTCAGCACTGCAAACAACACAGGGAGATTTATGTCCCTAGGTATTGAGTGGAACAGCATGGTAGATTTGGAAAGGAAGTGGTTCAATTAACAGCGATTAAGGATGGGGAAGGAGGAGTTGCTCTGCTTGCACATAAATTGGAATAAGATGTCAGGTATCAATAGAGCATTTCTGGAAAAAGCCTCATGGTGTTTTCCCAGCACAGTTCTCAGGATTCTGTGCTGAGTTTTGTCTCTTTGCAATGAAAAATGGCATATGGGATTTGCTGATGTTCATGCTGCTCCACTTTTCCCATGGCACAAAGCAGGAGAAAAGTTGTTTTGTTCCTGTGGAAGATGTAGGGTTTGCAGAATCATCCTGCTGTGCAGGTGTCAGTGGAGCAGGTGCCCCAAAACTAGTTTTCCTCCACTGACTGTAGACAGAATACCTCTCTGCCATCTTCTTAAGCACTATCAGGATCCCTCCTCTGCTAACCCATCTCTCTCCTTTGTCCCTTTCTCCATCTTCAGATCAGACCAAGATCCAAGCAAAGACATCCCAAAAGCACTGCATTCTGCAGCCAGCTTTGTCCTTCGGTCCTCAATGGCGAGAATCTCAGCTCCCACTACTCTGGGCATCCTCCTGACTTGCCTCTTCTCTGGGGCACATGGCCAGACCCCAGAGGCTTTCCAGGCAAGCTCCATTCCCTTCAAGGCACTCAGCCAGGAGCAGGCTTACAGCCTGCTGCAGCCCAGCCTGTTCCAGGATACCAAGGCACCCAACTACTCAGAAAGTCTCCCTGTGAGCAGCGGGTCGGAGCCACCCCTGCTGCCCGTCTGTGTGAAGCCTGCAGATATCAGGCACATCTTCAAGTACATCAACACCATCGTGTCCTGCACCATCTTCATAGTAGGGATCATTGGGAACTCCACACTTCTGAGGATCATATACAAGAACAAGTGCATGAGGAATGGGCCAAATGTTCTCATTGCTAGCTTGGCACTTGGAGACCTTCTCTACATCCTCATTGCTCTGCCCATCAATGTCTATAAGGTAGGCTCTGTGTAACAGGAGTACTGGAGCAGGAATGGGATCTGCTACCACCTGCCTTCGTGCCCTGCTATCTTCTATCTTCTGTTATCTACCACAGACTCCATTTTTGGCAAGGACTGATGGAGGGTGATCATGCTTTCCAAAGGAGAAGGGAAAAATAAAAAGGCACAAAGCTTACAGTAGGTCCCTGGGAAAGTAGAGGTGTTCCTAGCCACTGATGTGTTCTATTCACGCACACATATCCAGATCTTTTAAATCTTATTTAAAATTGCAAGGAAAAGAGTGACTTGTAGGCTCTTGGCATTCACAATCATCTAGCTAAATATGAAGGCTCATCCAGGAACACTGAACAGGGCTGTATTATAAATGGGGCAGAGAGGGTTTGGCAGATGTTGGATGGAGTCTCGATGCCCCAGTCAAAGGAGTTGTACTGTGTGAGACGTGCAGTTACTCCTTGTTCACCATATTGGACAGGTTTTGGTGGTCTGGAGTAAGAGGCTTATAGGAAGGGTCCAGAAGAGCTGCAGAGAGGTGAAGGACTTGGAGCTCAGATGCACTTATACAACTAGGCTGTGGGTACATAGGACTGATAGCCCCCCTCTTTGGTTTGCCTGGTTCTGTCCTATTTCACAAGTCTGTACTTCATAAGGTCCTACATATCATAAGAAAGGGCATGTGGGACCAGTTGGAGACTGTAGGAACAACCTTACTGAAGGAAGCTGGCAGATTAGCCTGTCACAGGCTAATATATAGAATACCCAGGTCTATGTCCTGGTCAGGTAAGTACTGATGGCAGTGAGGGCGGTACAGAGTTCAAGGCTTATACCGAAGGTTTCATCCACAGGATAGCCATGCTAACACAAGCTCTTGCCTTCAAGACACATTCAGCCATCTCTCAGAGCTCCCTTTCTCCTGTCTCATTGCCCCAATGATACCCTCTGCTTGTCTCAGTTGAGCTTAGGGCCACAAGTAGGTACTGGCTTTAAAGGGAACACCAGATCTAATTCTAGAGGAGGTGAGAAGAGTTTTGAGGAGAATTTGCACTAAGGAATCCAAATGTGGTAAAAGGGTTGAGTATAGGGAGCACATAATTCTACATGGCTGTGAAAACTATCTCAAAGAAGCTGTCCTTGATGGATTTTTGGCTATTTCAGAGAATGATATCCACTTCCCCTCTAAAAGTATCCCAAAGCCCTTTGCAACTTGCAGGATTCTTGGTGTCCAAACCATCTCTCCATGTGTGTGTGAACTCATCTCACAATGAGCCCTTGGGGAAACGAGTGGCTCCCAACACAACCCAAAGCACCGGAGAGCACACACCATGCCATCCCAGTGGAGATAACCTCAGAGTGCTTTCAGCTGCTCTTTGTGGGCTTCTTACTCCTTGTGGGTAACCACCTGCTATTATGGGAAGCCAGGCATACCTTCCCAAAGCAGTCTGTTAACCCTGAGATTCTTCCCCAGCTCTTGGCAAAGGACTGGCCCTTTGGTGTGCAGGTGTGCAAGCTGGTCCCCTTCATCCAGAAGGCTTCAGTGGGCATCACGGTCCTCAGCCTTTGCGCCCTCAGCATCGACAGGTGAGAAACAACTTCCACAGGTGCCCAGCCTAGCCTGGCCCATATTTAACCACAGTATATCCTTCTGTTGCCTGCAATTAGAAGACTGTAGAGTGACTTGGTTCCAGGCCAAATTCAGAGAAGGGGAGAGGGAGCTTTTATGTAGAGCTGAAATCCAACAGGAACCAACTATTCTCTGTGATGAAGAAGTGTAAATCCTGCTGGAAAAGGTTGAGATGAAGAACATAAAATGCAGGAATAACTGCTAGGCTGGTGGGGAAGGATGGTACCTCTGCCACCAGGAGGTAGACGTACTGGCCAAGGTCAGCTACCTTCACATTTATCCCTTGAGGCCCTGTTGCTGATCCTTCCCATTCCACAGAAGGAGAAGGCAAAGCAATGGAAGGAAGGAGGGAAGGAAAGGGACTCTGGGGACAATTCTAATACTCACCTTCCTAGCTTCTTTCTGATAGTGGCTTTTCTCACTCCTCTCTGTTCTTGTTTTACCCCTATACACTGGGCAGGTATCGAGCAGTGGCCTCCTGGAGTCGGATCCAGGGCATAGGAATCCCCATGTGGAAGGCAGTGGAGGTGACACTGATCTGGGCAGTGGCCATTGTGCTTGCAGTCCCTGAAGCCATAGCCTTTGACATGGTAGAGATCAACTACTGGGACCAAGACCTGTGGGTGTGCATGCTTGCCTCCGAACAGAAATCCAGCTTCATGATGGTACGTATTCTGACCCACCCATCTGCAGTGCAAGGAGACGAAGACACAGGAAACAGGGCTTCCTTTCTCCTTGATTAGAGGGTTAGATGATCTATATATGACTTCCAGCCAACAGAGAGAATGTGGGGAGAGATTAGACAAAGCACAGCCTGTGCAGGAAGTACTAACATGGGGTAGAGTTGCTTTGATGTCAGGCCTGGAAACAGGCAGAAGGTCTTTTAGCTATGTCACATCCCCATTGCCCACCTCAGAATGTCATGACCAATCTTGGTGAAGCTTCAAGAAGCTGCTAGACTGTCAAAACAGGCCAAGGAGCACCTCCACAACCAGACTGCACAAGGCCAGCTAAGGGTGAGCAAGGAGATGAAGGCCTTTATAAAGCATCACAACTTGCCCTTTCACCCCAAGTCTGCCTAAATAAGCACCTTGCAACCATTTCCTGTACAAAAATGTTAGATCAGCAGCCAGGTGTAAACCAGACTTCCTCTTTTTGGGTTAAGCTCTGGGGGGATGGTGATCCCATGTACACTTAGCCTAGGGGCTGTTACACTTTCATACGTCAGAAGTGTCAGAGTGGTCTGATAAGTGACACCATTGGAGTCAGACACCAATGCATCAGCTACCTTCCTTCTTCCCCATTTCCAGTTCCTCTGTGTTTTGCATACAGTTCTATCGTGACGTGAAGGACTGGTGGCTTTTCGGCTTCTACTTCTGCCTCCCCTTGGTATGCACTGGCATCTTCTACAGCCTCATGTCATGTGAAATGCTGAGCAAGAGAAATGGCATGAGAATCGCTCTGAATGACCACATGAAACGGGTAAGAAAACCAGGAGGGTGGAAACCTAATTTCCCAAAATAAAAGGTAATGATGTAGAATGGGAGAACATACCTGAGTACCTATACACTACATAGTTACACAGCAGTCAGTGGCTTCTTGACAGGTGGATGCAGATGCATGGATTAAAGAGGGAGAAGGGCTCTCACCTCTACAATCCTCCACCTTGAGACAACCTAAACCACCAGCATTGTGACCCCAGACCAGTTTGCTTTTCAATTCCTATGGTCATTTATATCTTTGCTCTCTCCCATACCTTGGTGATCTGCTGGTTACTCCAGTAACACAGCAGGAAGAACTGATAGATGAGGCCACCTCAGCAAAGTGACTAGAAGTGATAGTAGGATGGGGAGAAGGAAACTCTACCCTGGTCCACATTGCATTACTGCTACCTTACTGCTTTCTGCAGCCTGGTAGCCTGGATCTCACAAGTCATCCTCACGATGTAGGAACTGGACTGGTAGGCTGTGCTTTCGACTCACAAGGGTACCCAACCCTCCTCGGTTATAGGAAGGACATGAAGGGCCATTGATAAGCATGAGGAGAGCGTGCTTTGTCCCAGACACTCAGAGTATACCTTCTCCCCTGCTCACCCTCTCCTTGCAGCGTCGGGAGGTGGCCAAGACCGTCTTCTGCCTCGTGGTGATCTTTGCGCTCTGCTGGCTGCCGCTCCACCTCAGCCGCATCCTCAAAAAGACCATCTATGATCAGACAGACCCCAACAGATGTGAGCTGCTCAGGTAAGAGCAACAGCAGGAGGGCACTGTGCCGTAAGAGCCAATGAGCACCTGCAGAGGTTCACTGGGCTCACAGCAGGCTGAGGGAGCTGCCTCCCACACACTTTCCTACCCCTATTCTAGATGGCATTCCTCTGTAGGCAGGCACAGAGAAAGGAAGTGGGGGTCACATGGAGAATACAATTTATGAGTTAAAGATGTCTTCTGGGCAGAGAAACATTTGGAAGTTTGGAAACTCCTTCAGCTGTCCACTCAGCAAGCTATCAGCCCCTTCTCTCCCCTCTTGCCACAGTTTCCTCCTCGTCATGGATTACTTTGGGATCAACATGGCCTCTCTCAACTCCTGCATCAATCCTGTGGCTCTCTACTTTGTCAGCCGAAAATTCAAGAACTGCTTCCAGGTAGGGATGGTACCTCCATTGCCATAGACTTTGGATGAGGGGAAAGGCAGACATCAGGTACATGTGGGGCCTCCCAATGGCCCACAGGATGCCCATATTTGCTCATTATAACCCTCTTCCCAAATTTTCACCCTCTCTTCCCAGCTTCAAGCACAATAGAGCATCCTACCTTTCTACTGGGAGACTTTTCCCAGTGCAAGGCCTGGGACAAACTCCAGAGAAGTCTCTGTCGTTCTGAATCAGAAGCAACTCCACAAGCCTTTAAATCAGGAAGTGGGGCTGCAATAAACTTTGAGCTCAATCTGCTCAGAGAGAAATCTAAGAAGGAGGGAAGCGCTGAAAAAGGATGGGGATGAGATGAAAATCATCTCCCAGCTGCTATGGCAAGGAATTGAGCCCACCTATTTTCTGTCCTTCAAGGACAAGAAAACACAACTGCAAAAAATACCTGAGGCTTTGCTACCTTCATTTCCAAGCCACACCAGCCCTATCCTGACAAACCTATTCCCATCAAATCTGTAGAAGAACTTGTCTCAGTGCACAACCTGGCATCGCGCAAATTGATCTGCCAAGAATGTTTCTCTCATATCCCACATACATAACATTTGTGCTTCAATCCTCTTTGTCTCCTTGCAGTCCTGCCTGTGCTGCTGGTGCCAGAGACCCTCTCTGAGCATCACACCAACAGATGAGAAGGGCTCTGTGGGGAAGTGGAAAGCCAATGGGCAGGAGCTTGGACTGGACCGGAGCAGCTCCCGCTTGAGCAACAAGTACAGCTCTTCCTAAAGCAGAGAGGAGAAGGCACTGTGACAAGATGGTAGGACACCTCAGATTCTCTTGCACAGCTATTTCCTGGCTGGGCTCAAATTGTTTTTGCCTTCATATTATAACCCCCCCTGGGTAAGAGCTGTAGCATTTCACTGACCCCGGGACTAGCTCTGAACACAGCCACAGGGCTTTGCTTGTCAATCCTCCAGTCCAAGTCACCTCTACAGGAGGAAAAAGAACGGGACCCAGCCCCCTGTAGGACTTTTCTGTTCCTTGAAGGATAACCAAATGACTTATGGTCATTCATCTGGGGTAGAAACACAGAGCGAGGAGATTGGTGAGAAAAGTAAAGTTGAGATGTGGTCATTTGAAGATGGATGTGGGACAGGGAGGAAAGGGCAAGTAACCCAAGCAACAATTTCCAGCTGAAAAAAACAAAGCACTGTCTCTTATGATCTCCCTCTGCTAGAACAGTTTGTCCCTGGGCAGAGCACCATGATAAGACCCAGGTATCATGTAGGTCTTCTAGACAATCAGTGACCTGAAATCTCCCCCAGCTGTGGTATCAAGGGATGGGCAGCAACCCAGCATCACAATGCAATCAACCTGACCTGGGAAGTCCTGAAAGACCTCTCCTCTTTACCTGTTCCCAGGAGGCTCTCCACTCAGGGATGGCATTCACCCTGCCTATGTATGGCACAAGAAGGTGACTGAATGCATGAGACAGCACAGCTTAGGAGTCCAGGTGTCCTCAGCAGAAGCCAGTGGCAGCATCCAGCCAAACCACCTGCTCCAAATTCCCCCTCCCCAGTTTCTGGAACCCCAGCACTTCTTGGGCACAGCTCTGTGACACCAAGGTTCAGGTTATTTGTAAGGAAGATGCAGATTCTGATCCTCAGGGTCAAGCTAAGGTGGAAAATACAATGGGGAAGACCTGATCTCAGCTGAAGTTGCTACTGAATATGGCAAAGAGCCCTCACAAATTTACAGTTTAAAGTGATTAGATCCCAAATGCCTTCTCCAGCATGACTTTCTAAAAATCATGCTTGCACCCCCCGCCAAAACCTCAAGAAAATCTGTAAGAGAATGTTTTATTTACCAGATGTTTTATAATTTTCCTGTTGTATTTTTCTTCTCTCTTATATCCCTTTTTCCTTTCCTCTTTCCCCTTTTCACCTTGTCATGGAGAAAAAAGAAATAAAAAAGGAAAAAAGAAAAAGGGAGAAAAGACTTGTAAATAAAGCTAAACTCATTCCATGTGACATTGCATTTCAGTGAAAGCTAAGCTAAAAACAAATATCTTACAAACAAGTCATATTTTTGAAAGACAATTGGGTTTCAAATCTAAACAGAAGGAATGAGGGATATCTAGACCAGTAAGTTTTCCATAACCTTACCTATCCACTAGAGTAGATTTGCCTGTATCCATTTCACAGCGTTGATGCTGTGCTTTGCCTCTGAACTGGCTGCATTTTGTTGGAAGACAAAGTCATTGGAGAAAATTGATAGCAATGAAATGCTTCTTCTTAGTAGAATGATTTTTTAAAATAATTGTACTCATTAGAAAAATAGTAATCTGAATTCTACATATTTCTGTAGAGCCAACCTTTATCACATTGAAACAAGCATTCAAAAGTCCTCTTCCATTCAGGACAGCCCCAGTTGTGTCAGCCTGGCTTCCTCTAGCCCTATCCAAATCAGCAATAGGAACAGCTGAGTGCTACCTGCCACCAGCAATGATTGTTCTCTTACCTACACACTGCATGGAGACTAGCAGATTTAAATACATAGTTCCCATTCAACTCCGTGAAGACTGAAGTACCTGAATGATTCCCCAGCACTGACCTTTGGTAATAGCATAAGGAGCAGTGCCCCAAATGTTCAAGATCTGTGATTCTCTCCTAAGGACAGCCAGGACCTGTTCATAATCACAATACAGACAGCAATAACATCCACAAAGGGGAATCTTTTTACCTTGCTTAACCTCCTGGACCCCAAATAGCTAACAACCTTCTTTATGCTCCACAGCAAATTTAATCATTCCTGCTAACCATTAGCAGCTACTCTCAGATCAACATTTTCACCTTAAATGGTTCAAAACCAGTCTCAGATCTGCACATGATTAATATTACAACAAACAGACTGCCATGAATTCATCCCAGCTCTGGATGTTGGTATCACTTGCTGCACAGCTGCTTAACACTGACTTCAGTCTCTTTTCCTTTCTTTCCCCTGGTGTTTTCCTCCCAAGTGTCTCCTATTAAAACCAACATCATAAAATTTGACTAAGTGCGAGAGGGGAGGGAGAAAAGAGAGCTATCAGCTGCAAACAGTAGCCTTTTAAAACTCTTACAGTGTGGTGGCATTCACTTGGCACTTCTCAAAGGTCTCTATTAGGCTACAACCAAGACCATGTACCCATGAGTACCACAAACACATTTCAGCTCAAAGATAAAGCAATAAACATCAGAAAACAAGTGCCCATGCAGTTTAGCTGCTCATGGAACTGCAATGCAAAAACAGCTCCCACCTTTCAAGATCTTTTTAAAGTTACTCTCCATGCTGCTGGGGCTTAGCAGTCACAGGACTGAGCCCAGGTGTATCAGTCAGGTTCTCATTTATTCACCCCTTTTCCCTTCAGCCAAGCCAGACAGGATCAGACAAAATCAAAGCCGCCACAGCTACCTGTAAAGATGCAGGAGCCCATTGACATGGGCAGGATGAATCCATTGCAGCAAACTGAGGCAAAAGAGCCTTATTATGAAATTCAGGGTTCAGATGGCTTCAGGACCTAATGCCTGTGAACACAAACCCATTGCCAGTCTGCCAGAAACCAAGTCTGTCAATTTGTATTTGAAAGAACAATTTTATTGAGAAAACCTGACATTTTACATCCTCTTATTCCTCTGCATGTTAATAAAACATGTTGGTGTTTGAAAGGAAAGTCTCTGGGTGTTTCTTATTAAGCAGCAGGGGGTCTGCAAAGTCTGCTAAATACTTAATTGAGTGCCAGCAGGTTCTTTTGGTAACTGCAGACCTCCACTGAAGAGACAGAGGTGCTCCCCCTGGGCAGAGCAAACTGGGAAGGTTCACACTCCTGCACCCAGCACAGAGCAGAAAGAACTCCTGTTACTTCATGCCACATTACACTCAATGAAAGGCTTTCCCTTGGCTAGCTGTCAGCAGATCTGAACAAGGCTGGGGTTTCAGCATTGTACTCTCTAGATCTACTCACAAGGAGTGGTCTGGGCTAGTGGCTGTCTGCATTCTTCGGGGGGTTGAAATGAGGCAAGTTCAGTTGTATTTTTTTTTTTTCCATTGTCTCACCATGAAATGATTCTCTGCTCATTTGAGGGCAATCTGTTAAAAAAATGAAGGCTGATTATATTACTTGAATGCAACCAGAGGGCAAAGAAGCTGGCAAAAGGGCTCGAAGGCATGTCCTGCACAGAGAGTCTGAAGACACATAAGCAGTCCAGTCAGGAGGCCAAGAGGCAACCTCACTGTGCTCTGCATCTTCCTCTGAGAAACGAGGAATGACACACAGAGAAATGAGGAATGACACACAAGTCTCTCCTCCCTGGTAATCAATGACAGAATGCAAAGAAATGACAGAACGATTTGTCAGGGGAGTTCCAGACTGGATGCGAGGAAAATTCGACCACCCTCAAGGAAAAGAAACACTGAAATAGGCCTACTAGCAAGGTGGCTGATGCCCCATGACTGTCACTGTCCAAGAGGCATTTGGCCTTGGGGCCAGTAACAGAAGGACTTAGATCAGAAGAGGCTATAGCCTCTCCCAGAGCCCGATTTTACACTGCACTGAGTGCCTTTATTCCCCTCATATGCTGGAGCAGACTACCTTCACTATTGTAAGTGATCTGAACATCCTGGACAGTCTGGACAGAAAATAGTGACATTTGAAGAGGGGAAGAAATAAAATGGAAGTGTGAAAAGAGCTGCCTTGCAGCTATTGTTTTCTGTACCTGCATGAGCTGAACACAGCAACACCTCTGCAGTATCAAACTTCATATACTTTATTACTAGAGAAAATACATCAAAATAGTAATAAAAAAAAATAAAACCAAAATACTCTTGACACAGGGAATTAAACACATGAACAATACAAATATCCACGAGGACTGCCATTCCCAAATGCTACTGCATCTCTTCCTCCCTCTGGGCCCTGTATTTCCTCATGCTTTTCTGCAAGCAAGAGCAAAGAACAAATGTTAACAGCAAAATATCTGAGCAATTCACACACCACTATCACCACGTCAGTTTGTGCTTTGACTTCTCCAGCAAAATCCTGGAACAGTTGAGGGACCACAAAATACTCTGACAGAGCTCCAAGAACTTCTAGAAGAGACTGAGCCTTTAGTCACCACAATACAAAGGAAGTCAGGCCATGCCTGCTATGTCCAGCTGCAGAGGTAAGCCCTAGAGACTTTGTGCAAGCTCTGGCCTAATCCTGGTCAGAAAATACTGAGAGAAGCCAACCAAGTTTGCTATGGGACAACATGATCAGCAGCTCAGATTCCAGTACACTGGCTCTGCTCTCCACCCCCAGCTCCAGCTCTCCGCCACTCTCCTGAAACATACGCCTAGAGACAGCACTCAGAGCTGGGCACTCCACAGATTGGCTACAGGGAACCTACAGCTCAGGCTGCAGTGAGTGTTCTGGCACTTCTCAAGTGGAAGCAAGAAGCTCAGAGGTGTTTCCATTTAAGTTAAAAGATAGGAAGTTTGAGAACCCCTTCTTCCATTACCTGCAGGAATTTCTGCTCCTTAGTGCTTCAGTAATAGCAAAAATATAGGCAGAAACACTCATGGGACATCAAGAATTTCTGTTGTACCAACCAGTACCCTCCGCTGGAGAACCCACAGGGCTTTGCAAAGACTGACCTCTGCTCTCCTCTTCCCAACCCCAATGTCTGAAGTAGTGGTTTAGGACTTGGAAAATCACAGTCAAACCACATCAGGCAAAGAATGCCTGAAAAACCTATCAGGCTTTTTGTGACAAAAGTTCTCAGTCCCTCTTGACCAAGAAGGCCCTTCTTCACGCTCTTCAGGCAACAGTCTCACCTCAAAGGTATCGAGTACGTGTTGGCAAACACCCATCAGGTCGTTCAGCCCTTTGCGGAATGGCTCAACAGCAGGAAGGGACCCTTTGGAAAAGTAGATGAATTAGTGAAATGGGAGGTGGCTGGGGACCTTTCCCTCAACACTGCATGCCAGCATGGCTGTTCCACAAGGCAGAAAGGCTCTTACATAGCAAACAGCAACGTGTGGGCTCCTGCCAGCCTATCACCAACAGCCCAAGCCCAGAGCTCAGAGCCTAGGTGCTCTAGGCTATAGCCCAGGAGCAGCAGATACTTACCTTGCAGTTAGTCCCATGTTGGCAAAGCCATGGCTTAGCAGCAATTATTTTTACAAAGTTAAAGAGTCAGCAAGCACAAGCAAGCAACTTGCTTCCAGGAACTGACTTCTACATATTTAATGCTCAAGGGATCAGCCCCATGGGGAAGGAAAGAAATAACAGCATCTCTCTAGGCAGCAGACAAAGCTGCAGAGCATACAGGCCAGGTGTGTTGGGAGGAACAGGTGACTGCAAGAGGCTCAGAGCTGTCAGTGCTACCCATTGTCAGGGGACAAAGTCCTCTTCGGGAGGCAAGTCATTGGGTCAGCACACAGAGTCAGTGGGATGAGGCCTTTCAAGACAGCCTCAGGTCCAAAGCTACAAAACAGCTGAGTAGTTGAAAGAAAAATGAATTATCTTGTTGCAGTTAGGTATGTCAGCACAGTTTCTAAACACCACACTGAGTTAAGGGCAGATCAGCTCTGACACTGAACAGTAGATCTATTCTACTTCCAGCACTACAGTTCAGGGCCTGCTGCCAGCCAACTCAGACAGCTGGGACCAGGCAAGGCCATGGGATCCTCAGGCCTCAGCTGGCAGATGCTGCTCAGCCCTACAGCTGGGAAACAGAAGAGCTACAGCACAAAGCTCAGAGCAGCCTCCACAACGAAGCAACAGGGCACAGAAGTTGCAGATGGCTAGCACAGAAGAGAAAGAAAAGTGCTTTTCTTTCTTTGCACAACCCATGGCTGAAACCTGACACAAGCAAGGTGAACCCCACTGAAATAGCCAGACACAAAGAGGACACACACATTCATACCTCTGGTCTGAATGCGGAAGTTGATCTTGCTTTCAGATGGATGTGTGATACAGTAGCCACAAAACTCCACGTCAGGGCTGTGGTGGGGAGAGAGAGAAAGAGCAATGGAAGCCCAGACTGTTCACAGCACATCTCAGCAAAGTCAGAATTTCAGGCCATCTCAGACCTGATGGGGTTCAGGATTCTTCTGCAATGACAGAGGGGCTCCCAGGAGGGGTATGCTGAAACAACCTGAATAACGTTATTCACATTCTCCACCTTTGAAGTGTAGCTTTGCAAAGCAAGGATATGCCTGGCAAGCTCCTAGCACCACCAACTGCCCAGTGGCAGGCCAGAGAAACTACAGCATCCTCTGCATTTCAGACACACAATTTCCTCCATGATTAACCACCAAGGAGCAGTAAGGACTAGCTGTTACCTAAGGGATGGAAAGCTGGAAGCCAAGAAGGTTAAGACAGCCAACAGGACAGTGAACTCATTAGCCAGTCCCATCCTATGGCACTCAAGTGGTAGAATAAGGCAGGCCTAGAGATGGTAGCAAAGATCAACTAAAGTTCATCAGGTAAGTCTGTGGGGGTAAAACAAGTCCAACGTCAGGCCAAAAAGTCAATCCACAGGCCAAGTGAAAGAAACCCAAGTTAAACACAACTGAGTGATCACTAGATAGGCCTATAATGATAAGAAAGGACTGTGACCAGGTCTGTAAATTCTGTAGCCAAGTACAAGCAATACTATGGCCAAGCTAGGAACTAATGCTCCTGTCATACAGGCAACAACTGGAAGCTGTGAGTTCAAATGAGACTCCTGAACCAATGGGCAGCATATGGAGGCTCCAGGTGAGATCTGTCAGGCTCCTTAAGTCTTATAAGTGCCCTCTGGGTCCTGATAACAATAAGGAAGAAAAAAAGAAAAAAGCAGCTGATTTGGGGAACAGAAGTCATAGGTAAGGAATCTTTGATATTATGTCTGATATAAGACCCTATCAGACATATAAGGAGGTGACTTCTGATTACGTGTTTCATTCTAACACCCTGAGGTACAGGTTATTAAAGAGAAGGCTAGAATAGGAGACAAGCACTCTTAGCAGCACCAGACACCGTAGGGGCTTTACTTACTTTTTCATGACCATGTATCGGAGGGAGTTGCCAAGTGTGTGGTCCTCATCATGCAGCACAAAAGTGACACAGTTTCCATCTGTTCCATCTGCCTGGACCTGCCACAAATTGTGAAAGAAGAGATGCCATAATGTTTTCTGTGGTAATAAAGACCAGGATGCTAGTGAAGAATCCGGCTGATTCCAAGCTACCAGAGGCTGAAAAAACTGCATTTATTTCTCTTTAAACAACGTGCACCTGCCTGTGCAGGGCCTGTTTCTGGGGGATAATGCAGAAAGGGTCATTACTGAACCCTGTAACACTAGCAGCAATCCCCTAATTCTGCTGTTTTAGGCTCAGGCGCCCAAAAAGTATGAAACTAGCCAGTGTTTCCTAAGAGGCCCAGTTTGGGATCCCCTTCAAAGCCAGTGAGCTACCTAATTAATTGCTCAGCTACTAAAGTGATGCTGATCCCCTGATATTTCCCCATGTTCCACAAAGCCTGGTATATCCAGATGGCATTGGTCATTTCCACTCAGCAGCAAAGAGACTTCGAGGCTAAGTGAAGAGCCTGTCTGGATGAGTACAGATCTCTCTGCATCCTGCCTCTTACCAAATCTTCATCTGCTCCAGTGGTTTTACAGCCTCCATGTGGAGCAGTCCCTTCCTCCTCCTGCAGGTACAGCTGCCCCAGGGATCTGACTCAGAAGCTTAGAAAGGAGATGCAGTTTGCTTCCTGCAAAGCAGATCACCCAGATGTTCAGCATGACTCCAGGGCAGGTTCCTGCACACCAGCTGTTGCAGAAGAGCAGATGCGATGCAGCAACATGAGGATGTTGGCCTGATCCAGTCTCTCTTGCCTCTTAGCAATTTGCAATCCACCCCCAAAGCTGTAAGTGTTACTGGTGATTAAAATAAAGAGAGGCAAAACCTTCTCTTGACATGGCAAGGCAATGAGTGATTTGTAATGTCTGGAAGACTGCCTGCCCTCCTGCTTGTTGGACCCAGCACCTTCCCTCCTTCTTCCAAGAAACAGCTGCTAGCCTCAGCTCTTCCTACTGTTGGGCTTTGCAAAGAACTATTTATTATAATTACCTTCAAAAGGGATTTTCTTTTTCATTAAGAGTAAAGGCTTGGACAAGAGCAGGCTAACTTAGGAGGCAGCTGCCTGGCACTACAGACTGCCTGGCACTCATTTTGCTTCCTGCATTCAGTTGCACTTTAGCTCAGGTGTTAGCGTGCATACACAAAAACAAAAAGATGTTTCTCCTGACTGAGAGTAAATCTTTACATCTGAATTACGAAACTGGCATGAAAATAACTTGAAAAATAGGATGCTTGGAGCTTTAACAGATAAATTTGGGAGCACCAACTTCAGAGTCCTGTCCAGAGCTGAAGGAGCTTTTGTATACAGGAAGCAGAGGAATGGGACAGGATGCATCTCCTGCATGGTGGCTGGGTCTGCTTGTGGGGAGAGGGTAGCAACACAGTGAGTTCAGCTGTCTGTGCCTCCTTAGCACAGTGTAAGTGCCCTGTGCACTGACCTGGCAGATAAAAGCCAAAGCACAGCTGTTTCACACAGACATAAGGAACATGCTATGCTGAACCTGTCTGCTTCATCAAACTTGATTTCTCTCTCTCCTTTCCTGTGGAGAGCGCCATGATAGAATTCAGGACTTCAGCAGGACGTAAGCTTCGCTTCTCATCCAGACACTGTCCTACCTGGTCAGATATCTCACCTCTGGCACAGTCTGAGGCTTCAGAGGAAAACCAACGCCTGCCCTGCCAGAACACGACCAGGACAACTACTTCCTGCAGCGCTGGGTCTGGCCTTGAAGCCCAAAGGTTGCAGACCGAGCGGCTGGAGAGGACTTGGCGCAGGGCTCCCCCGTAAGGCAGCAGAGCCCGCTGCCCTGCAGCCCGTTGCTGTGAGCTGCAGCGCCACCTAGCGGCTGCTGCGCGCAGCGCGCAAACGAAGAGCGCCCCGAGCTGGAAGGGGCTGACCGGGATCACCGAGCTCGCTTCCCGCCGCTCGAAAACTCAGACCCCGACTGCCGGATTCCAGCAGGTCTGGAGCAGACCCGTTCCCCGGCCGCAGCTCCGTGCCGTTCGCTCGGGCCCCGCCGCTGTCACAGAGAGCAGACGGCCCGGCGCGCTGGGCCCGGCCCCACGTGCCGCCGGCTCCTCAGAAGCGCGGGCCCTGAGGATCTCGCCCAGCTCTGGGCGCCGGATTGCTGCGGTGAAGGCCGGGCCGCGCCCCATCCCGCTCCCCGCCACCCCCGAGCCCCGTGGCCCTCACCATCTCCAGCGCGGCCTTCCTCTCGCCGCTCTCCGCCATGCCCGCCGGACTACGGCTCCCAGCACGCCCCGCGGCGAACTACTACTCCCAGCAGGCCCCGCGGCGCCGCGCCGGAAGTGCCTCGCGGCGGGTCCGGCCGAGGGGCGGAGCAGCGGCGGGCGGTGGGCTTCGTTCCTGCGTTTACTTCCTGGCGCGGCGGCCGGTACGGCTGAGGGGGGCTCGCTGAGGAGCCCCCAGCCTTGGCGTGCGGCCGGTGGGGGCGGGGAGGCCCGGCGGCCGCTCGTTGCGCTCCGGCCGCGAGGGCCCGGCCGTGTGCGGCCCTGAGGGGCTGCGGCCCGGAGGTGGGGGTGGGAAGCGGCCGGCGGCGCCGCGCTGCTGGGTCGCGGTGAAGTTCGGGGCGTCGGGCAGGGGGCCGTGGGGGCTCTGGGGGTTGGGTGCCGATGGGCGAGTGGCTGTGCTTGGCGGCTGGGCGCACGGGGCGGGTCGTAATGCCGTAGCCGTGTGCGGGTGCTCGCCTAGCTGTGTGATCTCTGCGCAGAGCTTGGGTACCTCGCTGCTTTACCCGTCCTGCGCGTCGCGCCCTGTTGCCTTCCAGCAGGTGGGATGGCAGAGGAGCGGGGTTAGCCTCACCCAGCGCTGTGTTTGTGCCGAGGTGCCACAAATGAACTGTGTGCTCTGAGGGGGAGCTGAACTGCTCAGCGCTGCTTGAACTCGGTGCTCCTCAGGCTCCGAATGCCCAGTTGGCTGCTGGGCCTGTGATCAGGATAGCCGTTAAAGAAATAATGCGCAAAAGGCAAGGAAGGGTTAAAGGGAAGCTTTGGTTGCTTTCTGCTGAATTCATTGTGTTTAAACGGTCTTTTTTATTGCAGCTTTCAGAATTGCAACACCTACGTTTGTTTTGCACTTAAAGCCAGTAGTAACGCGATGCCCCTTGTTTTCCGTGCAGAGGATTCCTGGAAATACAAGCAGTAACTTCCTCCATCCCTCTGAGCGCTGGGACTGTGAATGTTTTGTTCAAGAAGAAGGACTAACAGTTCCCCTTGACTGGTAAGGGCAGCATTGCTGAGTGGCAGAGGATAAGCACCATTTCTCTCCTTGGCTCCTTGTCCCAGCTGTGCTGGCTGCATCCAATAGCTTATTCCACACCTTCTGTGAAGTCAGAGCGACAAACAAGTTGTTTCTATTTCATGTTTTCCATGAAAATAATGTGTTATCTGCTGTACTTGGGGGCTTCAGTGCCGGAGTGTTAAACACTGCACTGAAGATTGAAGCTATGTATTTATCATTCTTTAAGACATTGCAGGAATTTCTTACCTTCCTGTCTAATGTCAGGGGAGAAAACTTGCTGCAACTTGCAGCATGACTTGCAATGCTTCAGTAGTCACTGGGGTACGAGTGCAACACTCAGGTCACCTTCGTACATTTCCACTGTCTGCCCAGTGCTTTTGACACAGCCTAAGGAGCTCCTTGGGTCTGTGATGTTGTCTGGCTGAGGAAAGCAGCCTCCTTCCCCTTTCTTCCCTAATTTGGGGCCCTTCCTTGCAATGCCTATCTGGTATCCCTGAGTGAGTTTGATTCTTTCCTTTTAGTAAGGTTTAGAGTTAGTTATTTCCAGCCATCTTTGTGTTAGAAACCAGTTGTTTTCTTTAGGTTATATGAAGGGGCAAAAGGGATTGTGTTCTAATGGATTTGATTCCTGACTCTCCTGTAAGTGGTAAGAAAAGCTGTTTTCTGGCTTTGCAATGGAGTTCTATTAATAACAAAAGTAATGAATGGTTTCTATAGAATTGGATGTGACACTGTTTGGAGAGAAAAATATATTCTCACTGCTAATCTGTTTTACTTAAAACATTCTGCTGAAAGCTGAGGAAATGTGGCTTACAGAGTAGGTGGTTACTGACTCCAGAGTCAGGCAGAGAACTGTGAATTCAGGGGTTTTGCTTGGTTTTGCAACTGCTCTTTTGTATTCATCCTGTTCATTGAGTGGCTGTGCTGTAAACAGATTTGTTTCTAGATATTTTTTTGTCAGTCACCTGATTGCTCAAGAGGCTTAGCTGTGTTTATTTGTCCCTGGCTGTGACCTGCTGTTCTACCACATACCAGTACAGTCCTGGTTCTCTTGCTGAACTGGACGAAGTATTGCAGATGTCTGTATGCTGGTGGGTCTCATCTGGCATGGCTATATGAACTCCTCTTGTTTTAGGTAATGTTGTTGCAAATCACTGTGCTGCTCACAAATTATTTGGATCGTGGTGACCAGCTCTTCCTCATTGGTAGCTGCTGAAGAGATCAGTCCCCTGCTGAAGAGTTGTAACGTGTGTAGAAAACGGAATAAAATGTATTTTGTGTAGTTTGCATCTTCTGGCTAAGGTGTAGGAGAGAGAACCTTTTTAATTTTTTTTCCTGGGAACATGTTTGTGTTCTTTGTCTGTGGCCCTGTCAGAAGGGAATGGGCTGCTGTTCCTTTAATCAAGAGAAACTAAGAACAGTTGCATGGCAGTTAATCATTTCTTTTTGGAAGATCAGAATCAGCCATGTGAGCGCTCTTGTCTCTGATATGCATTTAACTGGAGGTATCAAAGTTTAGGTTTTCCATCCCTGTCTATAAACTCGTTGGGTACGTTCTGTGGCTTGTCCTCTCTTCTGCTTCAGTTTCTTCAGGTGGAGGTGGTGGCGCCTGCAGAAAGCTTCCCAAAAGTTACTTATTCCTTTGTGCCTTAGCTCTGAGTAATCCCCCTTTCTATTCAGTCCAAATATTCTTATCTTACATGAGTAATAGCAAAACCTTCAAATTTGCAGAGAGGACTTGTGATCAGTAACTCACCCAGCTTGTGCTTAGCTGGAAATGGATCAGTCTTGACTTATTGCCACTTTGTGACCCTCTGATGTCTGTAGCAATGTGCTTTGAGGAGCTGAGAAGCTTTTGGAGGCCAAGGTCAGCAAAATGTTACTGAAATTTCTGGCTGCTCATTATCCTCTGTGTGGCTGATTTGTGAAGCTAGCTTAAAGAGAAGATGTTCTGGGCTGGCACCTTCCATCCTTTGTGGCAGGATGTCAAGAGATCTCAGTGCTGGGTGTGCTCTCAGATGTATTTTGCATTGGTGTTTTTGTGTGTTCAACACACCCTAGGCTTTTCTAGGTGCATTTTTCTGGGGAGAGGTTTGGGTTTTCTGTACAGGGGCAGCTCTAAAGCTCTCTAGGCAAGATGAGGTCCAGCAGGCTGGCTCAGTGATGCTGGAAGGAAATACTGTGGTTAGGTTTGTAAACAGCTTTGCAAACGTGACATGGTTCTCTGCTCGTCATGTGATGTGCTTTCCAGTTGAATGTGGTGAAGTAGGGAAGAACTGTGTCAGCCTTGCTTTTCTGTATTCTGACTGCCACAGTCTTCAGGTGGATATTGACACCAATTGACCATAAGCACCATCTGTTTCTGCCTTCAAAGGTCATCGTCTCCAGAGCTTCTTAGATACAAAATAATGCAGTGTTTTTTTTCTGGCAGACTTGATCTTAGAGGGCATTTGTGAGCCTGCAAGTGAGGGAGGAAACACAAACCCAGCTGTTGTTTTTTTTTTTTCTTTTTTTTTTTTTTTTTACTTCTGTCTACTGGCATTTTTAAGTCTTTCCATCTTGGAGGGGAGGGTGATCAGTCACGTGAATAGCTGTTTTCACAGTTCTTTCAGTAAAGAAGTAAAAGGGGACTGCTGGTGTGGGCACCCCTCACCCTCCTTCCTGACAATCTTTGTGTGTCAGCTGGATATAAATCTGGTTTAAACCCCTGAGCCATGTTCAGGTGAAGCTGAGACCTAGGTGAGCATGATGTGAGGGGAAACAAGTGGGGTGTAGGTACTTGGGTGCAGCGCAGTGAGGACAAATGAAGTGATCCTCAAAAGAACAGTAGGTAAATGCAACAAGTTGTCTTTGTTCTGAAAATGGGGCTTGCTCTGAGATGAGGTAAATGAGAAGTTTGCCATGCAAAGCAGGTGAAGGGGCTTTCCTTGTACCCCTGGTAGAATTGATGTGGTACGTGCAAGGGTGCAAATTTCAAGCCAAGAGGAAGTGAAAGAAGCAGATCAACTTGAGAGGGTCTGCAGCCCCTCTGCAGTGCTCTGGTGCTTCAGTTGTTGGTCCCTTTTAGTGGTGCCTGTCAGGAATAGCATTTGCAAAGACTTCTGCCTGTGTAGCATGAGCCTTTCAGTGTGTTCTCTATTCGCCTTTATTGACACTACAAACTTTCAGTTTTTCTAGAATGCACTTTGCTGGGTGCTATGCTCTGGAACAGCATTATTTGAGGAAGTTTGCTGCTCTGCTTCCTGCTTTGTTTGCTCTGCTCTTGTCAAACTAATCCTTTGCCTTCTGTTCCAATAGATGGTGCTGAACTCACTGGTGCTCCCAGATGATTAAGTTAAAGTCTGCAGTAAAATCAAGGAGTGTCTTGTCGAATCAATCCCCAGATTTGTTTTTTTCCTCTCCAGTCTTGAGCTCTTATACCTGCAGGAGATTACCTGTTGCTGTCCAAGCCTGAATCTGTCAGGCAGCATAACTGTGAGCCCAGTGCAGCAATGACTGTATCTTAATTTCATGATTTTGTTAACATCCCAGTGTGTCTTGGTCCATCTTTTCCCTTACTGCTGTAATCTCTTGTGCTTCAGTCCAAATGAAAGCAGACATCTTTCAGTGCAGTCACTTCCTTCAGTGCCAGATGGGTAGAAAGTCTGACTGCCAGTAGCCTGTATTCAGTCTTTCTGCCCAAATTCTTTGGATTCTGAAGCTAAATCTGTTGTACCTAATTTCTAAAGAAGTCTCTGAGCTATTTGCTTGCAGTGAAGTTGGTGTGTGATCTTTCCAGCCAGAATGCAGAGGTTTCTACGCACAGCACAAATCGGGCAATATCAGGATAATTAGATGCAAAGGGTAAAATTAGGTTTTTCTTTTTCTTGGTAGGGTCAAAGGTCTTCTCTAAGCAGATAAGAGGCTTATGATGTACCGAATCAGCCAAGCAGATGTCACAGCTGTGGTGGGACATGTGGTTTCACATGTCTGTCATTAGATTAATGTGATGATATTTGAGCTGGCTGTGTGTGCCCCTCTATGTGATTGTCCTCTGACTTCACAGACTTCATGGAAGTCTGGCTCTCAAACACTTGCATCTTGTAATCTGTATGGGGTGTGTGTGTGTATATATATGTATATACACAAGAATGTTGGCTTGTAGGAAGAGTGTTACTGTAAATAATCAGTCAGCAAATGTTGCACCCTCACTTTGAGATCTGCAGATTATGTGCTCTTATAGAAGTCTTGGTGCATCAGTGAATCTCTCCAGGCTGTACAAAGTAGACATGTGGTGTGACCAATCAAGCAGCAGCTTTTCTGCTTGAGTTTGAAAGCAATCACGTCCAAGGTACTACTTCTGAACTGAAGTCATCTGACAGAGACAGTGGGCTTGATCTTTGTAAGGAGCTGCTTTTTACATAGATGCAAGACAATTGTTTCCGTTCTGAAGTGTGTAGCTTGCTGTCTGCTGGCAGCCTCTTTAAGAAGCAAGAAAAAACTGATGGGTTAATTGAAAACAAACAAAAAAAGCTAGAAATCTGTGTGAAAACAACATAGGTAAAATTCATTATGGGGTCACTGACTGCAGGACAGTGTGCAGTAGCAGTTTAAAGTAAGAAAACCAGCTCTTCTAGAGGTGCTTGTGGTCTTACTGATATTCTGAACAGGACCTGAATGGGGAAAAAGAGAGAAGCTTTCTAATAGCAATATATTGGCAAAGTATTGATTGCATTTATCTCCTTCCTATTATGCTGAGAGCTGAGAAGCTATTATTGAGAATTACAATGTTTTTTTTCTGTCAAATAACACGAACCTAATTCTTATGGTGTTTTTATTTCCAGATAGTGTGAAGCCATGGCTATTCTTTTTGCTGTTGTGGCGAGGGGCACAACCATCCTTGCCAAGCATGCCTGGTGTGGAGGAAACTTCCTGGAGGTGACAGAGCAGATCCTGGCAAAGATACCTTCTGAAAACAACAAACTGACCTATTCACATGGGAAGTGAGTGATGTTTCTCTTCTGGGTATTGGAGCAGGGAGTAGCTAATGTGTGTGAGGATAGCAGTAAATGAATGTAGCAAAATTCAGTTGTTCTCACATCAGTTGTGCATCCTGATTGCTTGAAGATAAGTCTTACAGGTAGTATCTTTTATAGTCATCCTGAGGTACCACAAATACAGTTGCTGGGAGAGAAGGCTTATGCAGACCTCTGACCAGTCCTCGGGTAGCAGTTGGCAGAAAAGAGCATTTGAGTGCAATGTCTCCTAGCACTGTGCTTCTTCTTTATTGCACATGTGGAGTGCAAAAGTTATGTGCTGCAGATGAACAATAGAATTGCAGAGAACACCGATTTAGCAGTGTTCTGTGTTACTCAGTTCTCTTTTGAATGGCTGGATTCTCAGTGTTGTCCATGCTATTGCATTAAAGCCATTTTGGAGCTTGAAGGTTCAAAAGATAACAATTTAGGTAGATCTTCCTGTGTCCTTCCCTGCCTTGCAAGTATTAAGAGACCCTGGGGAAGAGCTTTTAGAGGAAGCTGCCTGTTCTTTAAGTACTTTGTGTGCTGAATCATTTTTTACTGTAATTTTAAGGGCAAAGTCATTTCCTTTTGTTCTACCTTTGCCTTGAGTGCTGTTCAACCATTTACAAAATTGAGCAGCAGGAGTGCCACAGAGTTCTTATAGTTGAAAACTTGAATTGTGATAGAGGTTCACTGTTCTTTGGTGGGAACACTGAGAGGTAATTAATCACTGCATCTGTGCTTACAAAGCATGCTGTGAAGTGGATAATCTTTCTCACTACTTAAGACTTAATGAGAATTCAACATTCTAATGCTATAATGTGATGTATATGAAGTATAGCAATAACAGGGGGGTGGCAAAGTCTGTGGTTGCAGCAAGTGAGAACAAGCCTGAATGCAGCAGCATATAGACAAAGAAACAAAGGAAGAAAACTTGCTGACCCTTGTAAGAGCTCAGGTAGGCAGGGATCTTGGGGAAGATACCATTACTTCCACTGCCAGCCCTTAAATGAAGTCTGGGAAGAGCTGGATCTTGGCTCCAACCTGTCCTGTCACTCAGGTACATTGCATGCACCTGAGCTCCCCTGGCTTGGCCCTGCCTTCCCACCAGGTGCTCAATCACTGCTTCAAGCTGTGACTTAGCATTTCTGCTACAAACACACTGCAGAAGAGCATGCTGGGCACTGAGCCTAGTATCACTGTCTCCTCTGCTAAAGTCTCTTCTGACAGGTTTTCTGTTGACATTGCTTTTCCTGTGCATTTGAAGAACAGCCTTTTTGGTCAGAATCTGTCATTGTTTTATTTTTAAGAACTTCTGGGCCTTTCAGGTAATCTCCAAGGAAAATCAGCTTTCTAGCATCAGTTGTTCTTGGGATTCTTCTGTGTCTGCCCTTAAGATATTTTTTACCCTGGGGAGACTTAAAGGCAGTGTTGGAGTAAGCTTTACTTCTCTCTTTAGGAAAAGGAACAACAGCTGTAGAAAAGGAGCAGCTTTATGCTAAGTTGTAAAAAAAAAAAAAAAAAAATTAAAAATTAAAAAAAAAAAGCCGTGTTCTGCCCTTAGAGCTGCACAAGGCAACTGCTATGCAGTGTATGCATTACAATGATTTTATTCTAGACTCTGTAAAAGAGGTCTAAATGGTGGTGGAGAGTAGATAGCATCACTTAAAAATTAAAAACAAAACAAAGAAAAAAAAAACCAAACAGCTAAAGCCAGAGCCATCTGCTCCAATTGGTTCTGGGTTGGATTTAATGGTCTATGAGCTTTAAGTTGATGGGATGTTGTTATTTTTCTTGTGGGCCTGGAAATAACAGCTTGGTTTCACTTTGAGAGGAAGATATGGCTTTGAACTGGTTTGCACTGCCTTTCAGGTTACTGAGAGTTGCATTTAACAGGCATCTGTTTACTCAGCACCTCTCAAAGCATCTTTATGTGAATAACAGAATGCAACCACGTGCTTCAAGCCTGTTTAGCCTGATTGTTGTTCTCTTAAATTCATTTTCTTATTTGGCTGCTTTTGTTTTGTAGCCTTGGCAATAAAAACCCAAAGCAGTGCAACTCAGTGGTCCTACAAACAGGGCTAAAGAAGCAAGTCACTGTGCCAGTGAGGTTCATTGAAGCATTAACTTCCTTGTCACTCCAATCAACTGCAGATAATCTCACAAGTTCACTGTGTGTGGGTGCTTGTATACAGACAGCAGGATTAGATATAATCTTACCCCCATTTATCATGTTAAGGTGTTTTTTTTTTTCCCAAAAGTAAGTAGCTGGAAGAACATGGAACTGAAGTTTGGCAGCACAAAGTTGCTGTGAAGTGTGGGGTGCTGCAAAGTGCATGATGGCACTTATTTACGTGTAAGTTGTCTCTTATTTAGTGTAGCTGATAGAATATAAACACTTGGCATCTAACAAAGATAGCTGGGGTGTGTTGGCATCTGTGTGACTTGCTGTAGGGTAACTAGAATTTGTTGCTCTTTTTTTTTCCAACCCCTAAATTCACCACAGACACCAGCATCTTCCCCATCATCTCTCTTCTCCTGGCAGAGAATGTCTTCTGGCAGCTTTTAATGACTGTGTTTTTTTTTCCCCCTCTTTGCAGTTATCTGTTTCATTACATCTGCCAAGATAGGATTATATACCTCTGCATCACGGATGATGTAAGTATTTTGGTTGCAGCTATTGCACACACAGGCTTTTTATGAGTTTTAGCTTTTTCTGTACATGTGTCAGTGAGAAATCGATAATGGGTGCTAATTGCAGATGGGTTTTATTCCACTGGAGTTTTTAATTGATGGTAGTGAGGAACATGGCTCTGAAGCCTAAGCCTGAAACTCAAATGCATGTGAATAAGTATCTCTGAGCTTCAGTTCTTATTTAAAGCAAAATCATCTCCCTCACAGGAAAAGATTTTAGACACAAAATTAGACCTACATATACTTCGATAATATCTGCTTCTAGCTGATGTCCAGGAAGGTTTCTGGCATCTGGCTGCTGCTAAAAACCCAGGGTAACCAGCCAAGTCCTGTAGAGTTATGAACAGCATGCCTGTCTAAAAATGGATTTTTGTGGGTTTTGGACTGGCTATATGCTGCATGGACTTCATGATCTGACTGGCTCTGGATGTGGTCTGTTCATTCTCTCCTAGGACTTTGAACGTTCCAGAGCCTTCAACTTCCTGAATGAAATCAAGAAGAGGTTTCAGACCACGTATGGTTCAAGAGCACAGACAGCCCTTCCCTATGCAATGAACAGCGAGTTCTCGAGTGTCTTAGCTGCACAGCTGGTGAGTTCTGTTGCTAAATGGGATTGCTTTGGCAAGTAAAACTTCTCCACACAGGGTCTTCGTATATTTTTTCACTTGTACCTAAAGTACCACACTGAGTTTGTATATGAATGCAGAGGAATTTACTGCTTTCCCTGCATGTTCTCTACAGTTGAGTTGCTTTACTGCTTCTGTGATGAAAAGGGGCTGGGGTTAATAGTGATGTATTCATTATTTGCACTGCATAGCTGAACTTGAGACCTTAAAGATAGCATTTGAAATCTCAAAGCTAGCTTAAGTCGGCTCTCCATTCCAAGATCTCTTCATTGTTATGAGCAAGATGAATCCATGATACTTTTTCAATTGAGCTAGGCTTCAAAATTTGAATGTCTAGTAATTCCAAACTGCACCTTGCTTCTCTCCCTCTTACTTCATGGTAATCCATGGCATGCTGCTGGGGTGTGGTAGGGTATTTGTTTATGGTGCTGTTTCATTTTCATGAGGCAAGAACACTGGGCTTGGATTATGGGTAGGTTCTGTGTACAGAATCACTTGTGTGGATGCGGAAAGGACTTCAATTCCCAAGACAGCAACTTAAAAAAAAAAAAAAAAAGTGTTTAGAGTTCTGCTTAAAATTCATCACACTTTTTTGAGTTCTTAATTGACAACAATTTTATAGCTTGAGTGGTGCTATTTTTTTGAGATCTGCCTTAAATTAAAAGGAAGATGTCCTTGGAACCTTGGTTTTCAGAGCTTGTTTGCAGACTGTATCTGGGACAGTTACAGCTGGTACTGTATGCAAGATGTGTAGGAGGCTCTCAGTCTGCTTTGCTGTGGTTGGTGAGTGTGTAAGCACTGAGACTGCTGCCCTCAAAGCTTTCTTTTTTCTTGCTCATCTACTAAAAATGCCAGGTTTGGAGACGTTATGGATGCAGGAGAGGAAGTCCTTTGGTCACCTGGCAGCACAACTACTGTAAGGGCAGAAACTAAGCAAACTTCTAACACTCACCAACAGTAACAGTTGTGTTTTGGGGTGCAGGTTGTGGCTGGGGGAAGGTGAAGGGAGGATGTGCACTTGTGCTGTTGCTTCCTGAAGGTTGTACTGGATGTTGTGAATGGAATCAGTTGTGCTGGTATCCTCAGGGATGAATGGAGATGATTCATAGCTTGTGAGGTTGCACATCCTTCTCTGCAAAATCTGTTCTTCAACTTATGCAGTAGGCAGAAAGCAATTAATAATAAAACCAGCATGTCTCAGAAGAGCCCAATGGATTGTGCATAATAAATTAGATTCAGCCCTATCACAGATAGGAAGTTAGCTTTTTCCTCTGCCAGCCCTTGATGTGTGGAGACCAAAACTACACTAAGCGATGATTCATCAAAATGTAAGCAGTTTTTGGCTGGAATCAGCTTAATGCTCTGCCTTATCAGAAGAGCCAGGCAGTGTTCAGGGCCATGGTGGTGTTATTCCTCTAAAAATCCCAGCATTTACATTTCTCTAAAGCATGAAGTAGAGCTGCTTACCTTAGCTTTTGCATATTGATGAAATCCAGGCATCTAAGAATTCTTAATGCAAGTTAAATGATGGCAGAAAGCTCTTCCCCCAGCTTCCGAAGATTAGAGCCCTAACGATCTAATGCTTTGTGTAGTGGGAGAACAGGACTGCTATCAAGGTGGTTACAGAAGTTACTCAAGGAGTTTAACTGGAGTGATGCTGAGTGTAGAGATCACATGGCAGAGATTGTTCAGAGATTGTGCTGTTACTCAAGCATATCACACAGATAACACTGAAAAGGGAGGCCATGCTTCCAGTAAAACCAGTGACCAGCTCAGGCAGTGTGCCAATTCTGCAGCTTCTAAAACCAAACTTCTTTGTTTTTCATTCTTTAAAGGAACTGTTACTTTCAGTGCTATATCCATCAATTATGACATGAGTATGTGAACACTGTTAGAGCACTAGGCTTTTGCTTCCCGTGTGGTCAGAAATGGATGTAGAGCAAACATTCAGGAGAAGATTGGGGTTTAAGAAGCCACATGGGTTGTCACAAAGTACAGCAGAGACAATCTAGTTCTGGCCACTGCTGTCAGCACTTCTGTTTAGATGGCTGCTTCTTAGGAGGTGCTTTCTGAAGCCCTCAGATACAAGTGTGGTGGCTACAAGTTCAGAGCAAGACAAAGTTCATCCATGAGTTTTGTGAGAGAGACTTGTTCCTTGGGCAGGTGACCCAGGGAGCAGGACAGTAGGAGCTGTGGCTGGTGATGCTTGACTGCAGAGGACCTCTGAGGACAGCAGACTTAGTCCCAGAATAGCAGAACTTACTTAGACAATACTGACTTCACCTCAATTCCCTTCCTTTGATTCTGAAACTATTGAGACTCCTTTTAACCTGGGGATGTTGGTTAGCACTTCTCCCACCTACCAGCCTGAAGTCAGATAGTCACCACAGGTTCAGCTGTGATCACAAAAGCTGCTTATGTCTGCTTTACAGGAAGAGCCGTTAGGCAACTCTGGCTGACCGCCTTAAACACCTCGTGTGATTCTTACATTTTGCAGTCCCTCTTCACCCTAGCTGGAGCTTCTGCTTGATGCCCACTTATAGATACAGATGCATTCTGTTCTGTTTGTGTAATTGCAGGGCTGTTTATGCTTTATAGAGAAGTAGAGAGGATTGTGTAAAGCTGTGACCTATTACAAAGACAGCAGAAGGATGTCTGGGAGCGGGAACAGATTGTTAACTTCCCTCGCTACAAATGTGATTTAACTTCCTAAAGATGCTGTTACTCCTGGACTCTCTGGAAGTTGCAGGAATTTGTTGGCTGCACAGCTGCTGCAGTGCAGTAGATGGGTACATGTGACCTGTAGGGGGCTGACAAGTTGGATTTGGGTCCCTCACGCAGTTGTAGATGTCTCAGGTAAATTGGAATCTGAAATGTATGCCCTCTGCCCTGCACAGTAAGGAATGGAGATTCCTTTTTTGTCATAAGTGCTATGTTGAGGATCCTTATTTTCACTGATTGTTCATTTGTTACAGAAATACCACTCGGAGAGCAAGGGCACTGACCAGGTAGCAGAGACACAAGCCCAAGTTGATGAACTTAAAGGAATCATGGTTCGAAACATAGGTATCTGGCTTGTTCTTGTGCCATGCATGCAGCATTCCACTCATCCAGAATGGTGATCCTGCAGGGAGAGTTACTGAGAGTGGAGCTGGTGGTGGGCTGTCCTTTCCTGATGGAACCAGCAATGGTTAAAGGGGTCTGGGGAGTTCTGAGTTTTCAGTCCATTATTTGTGTTGGATGTGATGAGAGCACAGCTTGGTGGGAACTTGCACTGAGGTGCAGTGTGCTCTAGGTTTTGTCCCTGTCGCTGCTGCCTTCCTGCAGCTGCTTTGAGGAAAATGCTTCTCAGCATTTTGTCCAGTTGGACTTTGGTTTGGGACAAATCTGACCACTTAAAATAAAGACCTAGATCTGGAACTGACCAAAATTGAGTGGATTTAGTCCTAAAATGTGATACTGCTCCTTAAGCGCCACTGCTTTGTAATCTCGGAAAGGTTGAGGGCTATTTATCATCTCAGAAACCACTGCCAGGAGCTCCTTCTGGCTTCCAGCTGAGCTTTGGGTATTAGAAGCAGCTTTTCGCACTGGGATTCTACTTACAGATGGGGATTTTTCTCTTTCTACAGACCTTGTGGCACAGAGAGGAGAGAAGCTGGAGTTGCTGATCGACAAAACAGAGAATCTCGTGGATTCTGTAAGTTTGGGGAAGAACTTTAAAATGGGGAATTAATGGTCCTGCAGCTATTGTGCTCATCAAAGAGCAGCATCTAAAGCCCCTTTTAAACAGACTTTATTGCACCTTAAAGTAACATTTCCGTGGGTTAGAAACAAGTCCTGTCTTATTTTCCCCCCTCTGCATGGCTGTTTAACGAGCTATGTGCTAGCCTTGCAGCTCCTTAACAGGATGAAGGGGTAAAGTAAGTGAGAAATGACTAAGAGTCATATTGTATGTAACTATAAAGCATATGCTGTATAGTCAAGCGGCCTACATATAGCCTGGAAGTTTTCCTCTATTCCCTGGAAGTCCCTAGATCTGATTCAGATATTGTGCAGGGTCCTGGCTTGGGGCCTAATTCCTTTGGTGCCCTCAGGTGCAGTCCTCATTCCTGTAGATTGCCAGTGTGTCTTGTATAGGACTGATGGATAAGTATACATCTCAGAGATGGCAAAAATACTGTCACGCTTTAGAGAGATGAGCTAGGGATGCTTGCAGTTACCCAGCTGGGAATACTGTCCTCCTGCACTGAGTGTTTGAATCTTACTACTTCAGGTGGTGGCAGTAGGTAGTCTAAGCTTAGGTAATGCCTTAGACAAAAGGACTGGAATTCCTTCTTCAGTTAGTCTGAAGTCACATGTGCTCACTGTGAATATTTGTTGTTGGAAACAATGCAGAGAATGAATGAATGGAATGTGGTGCTAGTTTGAATGTCTTACAGCTCAGTGGTGAGAGTCCTTGGAAATTCAGGGTTGAAGTTTTCAAGAGCAGTGAACCAGTTTATCACTCCCACATGAGTCTTTACTACCAGAATGGTGTACCTAAAGGTCCATCCCAGCAACAGCAAGGTCTTCCTTTAGGCAGGGAGGTCTGAAGAAGCCAGTACTCAAAGCAGTCCTGTCTTCTGGAGAACTGGTCTGGGCTGAGATGAGGTGTATTGCTGCAGTGTCTGTGCCAGGATAGTTGTCAGTAGCCAGTAATCTGTTTCCATACCTAGAAACTGCACAGTTACGTGAGAGAAGTGTTTCCAAAGTTCAGATGGTAACTTAATATGGAAATCAGTGTTGAGTCGAAATTAAGTTAATAGGAGGTGCAGCTCTGCTTGATGTCTCACCGGGAGGTGCTTTGTGGAGAAAGTCTGAAAATAACCAGCAGAGTGTGCTGCTGAGTTGGTTCAGTCTGGATGCTGCAGCCTTTCTCTGTGCAGGTATCTGTGCATGAGCTGCTCAGGGAAAGTGATGGGGGCGAAGTTCTGGTATTAAAGGAGTTGCTTTTGTGGCTGGAGTAGAACTGATGTTGAGTGTAGGAATAAAGATCAATAATTACTTACATATTTTTGGAGTACTTCAGTTCCCCAAAGCTTGCAAGTCAAAGGAGAACACAACCAGAGGCAGTCCAAGGTAAACTATACCTTGTGGGCAGCCGACAGACCTAATGATGTCCTGTGCCCAATTTTTCCCAAGCTGACTTCTGGAAGGTACAAACCCATTTATCTTGCCCTTAAAGTAGCATGGAAGATAACTTTCCCTTGATGCCAATTTGGCTTTGCATTATTGTAACTGCAGGAGTTAAATGGATCTGGAGGAGATAACTGCTGAGGTTTGGCTTATTAGGGAAGTAGGGTGGTATGGGTATGTGCTTCTTCATCTGGCTGCTTGGGATGCAGCTTTCTCTGCAGTACATCATGGAATAAAATAGCTGTTTCACTTTCTCTTCTAGTCAGTCACTTTCAAAACTACCAGCAGGAACCTTGCTAGAGCCATGTGTATGAAGAACCTCAAGCTTACCATCATCATAATCATTGTATCAATTGTAAGTATGGAGCATAATAACCTTTAGCTCTTAAGACAAGCTTAGCTACTGGAAAATGCTAAGTGTACTGCTGTCATCAGACCTGCACTAACTCATACTTGGTATCTAAAGCAAGTGTTTTTATGGTTTTCTGTGAGATATGGAAAAAGGAGCATTGTGCCAGGCAGTTTTTCTTGTCAAGGTGATTGAAAATGTTTTCTTGACAATTTTGTGTAGCTTATGGATGCTTGCTGTAGTAAGTAGTAACAACTGCCTTGCTGACTCCTTAAAAGTTAAGGCATTGAGCTCATAGCTCCTCTACCTGTATTGGCTTTGTAGGCCTTATTCCTTTCGGTACTCATTACTTAGCTTGGAATAGCAAACCTCCAGCCTCTAATGAATGTGAACAGCACTAACATCAGGATGCTGAAGTATAACTTGAGGTTGGGTGTGTGAAGTACTTTGTCACCACTGAAGCCTTTGCTGGAGGAAAATTCTCATCCTGTTGCTGGATGGACATGGAGAAAGAAGTCTTGGTGTGAAGATCAGTGGGACATTTGACAAGTTATTTTAGGGTGTTTATAACCTGGAGTTTTCAGACTTGTTTTTTGATACCAGGCCATGTCACCAGTTGACTTCTGAAGGACAGAATTCTCCATGGAAATCATTTGTTTTCTTTCCCCAGGTTATCATCTATATCATTGTATCGGCTGCCTGCGGTGGGCTCGCGTGGCCAAGCTGTGTGCAGAAGTAACCAGAGACAGCTGGTGCTGGTCAGTTGGAGATGAGAATCACAGCAGTGTGAAGAAGCGACCTACAGAATAACTCTTAATCTTTCACTACTGACACCTTCTCATTCTTCATCCCTCCAGGACTTCAGACTTTCTGCCTTATCACCCCAAACAAGCCCAGCCGGTTGCTGCTTCCGTGCAGCTGTAACCTCAAGAATGGGCTGTTTTAAATTACTTGAAGGGATTTTTTGTTTTCTGTCCCACCTACAACCTTCTCAGCTAGCTGGTACCACCAGCTCTGGAGGGTACAACGCATGCTTGTCCATGTGTCCATGCAGCTTTGCACTTTCATGTGAGTGTGCAAGTGGAGAACAGCTCTGCTAGCAACTGTCCCACCCATGAGGATGACACTGGAGGATAGTTTGGGGTGGGCTGAGCCAAGCTAATGGGAGAGCCACAAGATGGGTGTATTTCCTTTTTCCACAGACCATTGAGATCAGGTGCCCCTCCCTGCACATCTGGCCTCCTGTAGTGGCTCAACACGTAGGGGTTGCAAGTGCAATACTGGTAGTAACAAAAAGAATGGCTTTAGGGCTGGGGCTTTATGCACTGTAAGATGTAGGTGTTGCTTCTGTATGAAATCTCCCTTTTCCTGGTGGTCTTTCAGCAGTTGGTAGGAGGGTGATAGGTCACCTCAGCATTTGAAGTGGCCTCCTCTTGACCATCATTTCTTTCTCCTTCTTCCCCTTTAATTTGTGGCTAAAATTATCCAGTAAAGGAGATGGTTCTGTATAGTTAAGGTTGCAGTAATGCATATTCTTTGTCTTTGAAATGTTATTTCTCCTGTTCTTCTGAGGGTGGACTAAAATGAATACTAACATCACTTGTTAAAGCGAAAATGGGAGCCAGTCAAGGCTGATGTATTAATCAGGCTTGATAAGGTGTCATATATTGGCTGCTTGTGTTTTTACTCTGAAGGTTTGTGCTAAAATGACAGAGAAGGACAGAAAGTTGAAATGGATTGTTCTTTTCTCTATAGTCTGAAGCAGAAAAGGCCCCTGAGATGTAGTAACAGCTACTCACACTGGGGGGAAAAAGAAAACAGAAAAAACAGCACCAAAACTCCAAGGCTTATTATCAACTGTAGGATTGGGTACTCTGGTACTGTGCTGCTATCAAGTGTGTATCTATAGGGACTACTTTGCCTGGTGCTGGAAGCTGTGATTACCATGTTTCTGTCCCATCAGGCCACCCTTGGGAAGGTGCTGCACAGCAAATGTGTAGGGCAGCACAGTGGCTGGAAGTGCCAGCAGACTGGGAACAACTGAAATCTGGGACAAGTATCAGATGGTCTGATAAGGAAGCTGCACTGCTTTGGCCTGGGGAAGTGACTTCTGACAGTGAGTGAAAGCTGTGCAGATACACGAAACTGAGGCTCAGTTTGGTGACTGAACTCCAGCACTTGGTGCTATGGGTTCCCTGAGCCCTGCAACACAGGTTTGCTAGGCAGGGCAGTGACATTCAGTGGCTGCTCCTTCATGTGACTTTCTTGGTGTGTTACACTTTCCAGCAGGTGCCAGATAAAGTTTCCTATGAACTTGCATGGTTACTTGGATGTGACTTCAAGGCTAAAACCTAACTAATGGTAATCAAACCCTGATAACCAGAAAGGGCCAACTGATCAACACTGTGGCCTGTTTGTACCCTGCATTAATACACTTTAAAGCAGAGAGAGATTTTGTCTTACCTGGAAGTGGATGTGAAGGAGAGCCCTTCATCTCCTCCTTACCTTTACAACCACCTACAGCTCAGTGTACAATTGTGCATGTTTTAGGGACTGTTGATGTTACTGTGTTAATTTCTATGATTTGTTGTCTTTATGTACAAATACTTTTTAAAGACTTCCTCTCCTTTTAAAGGATGCACTGAGGCATTAGTGTAAAAAAAAGTTAACCTGGTTAAATAAAATTACTGTACAGAAAGGAGATCTGCTTAGCTGTGTGAAAGGCTGTCTGGCACTGGATGTAGGAGCTATTTGGAAACCAGTGTGCACCTAGGGTCTGGGTCTCCCTGTGCACTGCTGCAGCTTCCAGCTTTCTTCACCCTCTATGGCTGTTTGAGAAAGCACATGGGGAAATCCTGCTGTGACACAGCTCCTGCAAAGGCTGTGTGTAATCTCTCAGATTTGAGAGGATTTTGACTTTGCTTTGATGCAGATGGTAGAGCCTATCATGACTTGACAGTGGCTTTACTTATGTTGAGGGGAAGAATCTGTTTCTCCTTGGTTTTAGCTCACAGTATCTGTGAGTACCTGGGACAGAGAGATGCTAAAAGATGCATGGGATGAGATGCCTGCTTGCTCGGTTCATGTGCAAGGGTGGAGGGAACATAAAAGGAAGTGATGATAAGGCAGCAGTGATGTTATTTGGAAGCTACATTAAAATCTGTCTGAGAAATTGTTTTAAGGCAATTTTCAGTGACTTGAGATGAAATCCCACTGTCCTGAGCAGTCTTTCTTTTCTCTAGTCGTAGTGGGGAGGACCCTACCTTCCTGGAAGAGTTCCCCATGCTGTGCCAGACTGATTCACTGCAGCAGCTGCTAAGCACACCGTCTCACTCTTCAGTTTCTGTGTTTAAAAATAAAAGTTAAATGGAGTGATAGCTTTTCATCTACCTCAGGAATGTTAAATAGGTGTTGTAGTGTTAGGTGTTGGAAGTAGGCTCTTCAACTTACAGAAACTGTTCAAGTTCAGTGGATAGTTATCGTGGTTAGAGGTAAAGAAACACAGCATCTTAATGATGTCTGCTAGGGGTTGGAGATGATACAGAATATCAAAATCTGAAGGAAATCACCCAGTCTGAGAATGGCTAAGGGAATGAAGGGACTTATCCTGAATTAACATCTCATCTGTTTGGTAGCACTTACTGAGCTGAGTATTCTGTGTAGCACTTTTGATTTATGGACCAAAAACAGAGGGCTGTCCTTCCTCAGAAAAGAACCATCCTCAAGTGCTTGTCAGTACCAGGCTATATTTAAAATGCCCATGACTTTGAGCAGAAGCTAATCTCTGAATGAGACCCTGCTTAATTTTCTTTCTTGCTTCTGTATTCGCCTCAGGTCTGTCTAGAAATGTCTACAGCAGCAGTTTTGTATGTACATCTGTCTTGCAGCTCTCATAGAAACAGTATCACATGCCTGGTAAGATTTAACTAGAATATAACATTGCAATATTTAAACACTTACTTTCACTTCTTCAGAAAGCTTTTGTTCTTTACTTTTCATTAAGTATCTGATTAAATAGCAGCAGTCTCAACTTCAGAGACTGCAGATAAATGTCCTGCATGGAAAATGCAGACATGTTCCTACCATAATAAAACTCAAACAATAGAAAAGTCTAACTGAAATGGTGCTAGTTTCTTATTTACTGTTCCAGTGCACAGAAAGGTGAGCTCAATACAGTGAGTTTCCGGCTCTTCCACCAGGCAGAAGTGTTTAAGAACCTTCTGCATGAAGGAAAAGCTTCAAGACAGCACTAGCAACCTTCAGGGCCTTAGCATGGAGCAGTAAGAAGCCTCTTTGTCTACTACTGGTCATCTCAGGCACTTTAACAGGTAACAGGGAGGGAAGTGTTGGGAGAAGGAGCAGAACTCAGTCACATCTGTCTGTCTTCTCGTGTTATGAGCAGTTACATGAGCCTTCCTTTTTGTCCTTTCACTAGCTGGAATTGATTTCAAGACTTACATAGGAATCTTTTTTCTTTTTTCCTTCCCCCAGGGTTTAGCAGTTGTTCTAAAGTGGAAGGGGGTTATTTTAGCTTCAGGGGAACTATGATATTCAGCTAATAGTGTAACAAAAAGAACTGTTGTTACTTCAATTGTCATTAGTTTCCAGGTATCTCTTTCAAGAGGTAATAACTGTGGTCTCAAAAGTTCACACATCTGCTAAAGGCTGCTCTTCTGTAACTCTTCTCTCATCCCCCTACACAAAAAAGTCAGCTTATAGTGTAGTCAGTTCTGTGTCAGCATTACCTTCTATGTGCACTAACTGTTCAGCAGTGGAACACATACATGAAACTAGTCTGGAGCTCATGAATTTAATACAACTGTCTTTTTTAAAGCAAACACTGCAAGGAGGTCACTGTAAAGCTTAAATGGCTTTCAAGTTGCAAATATTGCCTCACATACTTTATTTTGCTGAGGCCCCCTCTGGCTGTTCTACAGAAGACATGAACTGAATGCTGTGACTTGTTTTCCATTGCTAAACCTACCTCAAACTTATGAAATCCAAGGAGCTGAAAGGTAAATAGCAATACTTACATCACAGAGCTCTGCCTACGTAAGCAGGTCTCCAGTGGAAGTCTCTTGAGAGAGGTGAAAGATTGAAGCAGACTTCTGCAGCCTCATTCCTAGCACAAAAACACTCAGAGAGGCTCACTGTTTGAGTAAGGCAGATCTATTTCAGCACCATAACATTTTATTAAACTACACTATCAAAAATCACATTGATGGCAGGGAGAATGTTGCTATCAGTGCATATTTTGTGTACTAAGACAGAAGTCAGAGCCTGCAGCACTTGCTGAGAAAAAGGATGTTGAAACAGAATGCTTCATAGCCAAAGAGACAGTAGAAAAACTCTTCTACAAAAAGGAGGGCAGTTAGGGGCTAGCTGAAAGACCTAGGGGAAATGCTTCAAGTCAAATCAGTCAGGGGAGCTATCTTTTAAAGAATTTACCTGTAACTGGTGTTTGTTAGCTTCCTCTGAGATACGAAGATGGTGACAAACAGCAGTTCCCAAAGAGCGTCCCCTGTCCCTGCAACTGGCTGTTAGCAAACCCACACAAATATTGTGTACTGCTCCTTCACTTGTGAACTGTGATGCACACGCTTGAATACAACAGCTCAAAGTAGACTACAGTTATAAAAACCTGCTTTGTCTCCTAGAACACACAATAAAAATTAGCAGAAATACATTCTATACAGAAGTTAAAAAAAAAAAAAGTTGTTTCAAACAAATATTAGAGTACACCAGGTTGAAGTTAAAAAGTCTTACTTCTAACACCTATACAGCTATTTCTAGTCTCCCCCTGCCACTGCTGTGAATCATGCCCTAGCAGCTGCTGACAGCTGCTTTGTAGCCCAAGCAGGACACCTGGCAGCCTTGTTATGGCAAGCATCCTGAGGAGCAGGTCTTAAGTTGTTTTTTGTGACAGGCCTTCTGCAGGGCTGCAAATAGAGGTTACTATGAAATAAGGCTCTTTTTGGTCTTCGTATGAAGACTCGTTCCAGAAATGTGTTGAACAGTGGGAACACGGTACGGCAGCTGTCTGTTCTATTGCCCCGAGGACCAGCTTGTGGTGGAAGGCAAGGATAGTTTGCATTCAAGAGGAGAGGAGCTATATACACCAGTCCCAATGCAATGGGTCTCTCAAATAGAATATTGTTTTAAAATAATGTTCTCAAGCCCAGCCAGCTGGGGTTCTGCTTCACAGAGGTGTTTGGCAGTGCATCGGCGTTTTGGGTTGTGTCAGTAACACCCTTCCTTCCAGGAATCATCCACAGTGTTTGGCGTGGCTTTTGCTGATTGAAGAAATCTGGTTTGGGAGAGAAAGAATCACTCATAGCTACAAGAAACAACGTTCCCAGTAACCTGTTGATATGCACAAGAATGTGTTTGAGGCCTTAGGACAACATCAGCACCTGCCTGCCTTAGGTAAAATGCAGCAGCCACTCTCCCCAGATCTGCAGCTTCTTCAGCAATGACATATGTAACCTGCTGTGCTACACTATGAACACTACTGTGAGTTTTTCTCATGCCAGAGGTCAGAATAAATACATTTTTCTGGCAATTGTGGCTAAATACATGAAATAGAATCAGGCTGTATATAGAGCACTGCTACAAGTTAAGCACTTACTGTGTTTTGTTTTAAAGTAGATACAATATGGGTTAACTTAAGGCTACAAAGAGAAATCTACACATCAGAAAGTCACAGTGCAATACTGCTTATCAATCTGAATCACAGAACAACCAAGGTTGGAAAAGATCTACAAGATCATCCAATCCAACCATCTGATATAGAATCAACTTAATTTCCCATTAAAAGTTTACATTTAAACTGCACTGCAAATAGCTGTAAAAAGAAAAAGTAGCTTTTGGCAACCTGGTAGGGGATTCGTCATACATGGGAGTGCAGCAGAGGGCTGGAGATGATGGACTAAGAGAACACTTAGCCCTAATGGCACAAAGCACTCTGTGCATATAGTTGGTACAACCATTTTAAAGGCTGCTTTATTCCTTAAACAGTTTATGCTCTCACCAGGGAGCAGTTGCTTGAGACAATCTACAGACTTCAGATATCCATATCCAGATATAGTGCTTAAATATTTAAAGTATCCAGCCATAAAAACTAAAGAGTTAAGAATAATTGTTCAAAACAATCCGATTGCACCACACTGAGTTAAAGTACAGCCTCTCAATCAGTTCCTTGTGCAACAAGGACACAAATTACAGCTCACAGATACTTTGGGTTCTGATTTTAACCTTTTGAAAAGGGTATCAAGTTATTTTAATGACACAGGACAAATAATCAAGGTTTGTCCTAAGTATATGTCTTATTATACCTACTTTTCATATTCTCCTACAGACTCACTGGGCCTTGGAAAATGTCCTAGCTAAGGATGGAGGCAAAGTCAGTAATCTGGGAAGATGATTATATTACCAGTAAAGAGAGTTCATTAGTATCTTGGGAAGATGTTTCCCTTCCTAAAGCCAGAGGTATGCACCAAATAAAAATATGCCCTAATGTTCATCTCTTACACAAATAAAGTTGAGCCCACAATTCAACATTTTCCCAATCAAATGGCTTATGAGATACAATCAGTAGCTCTGCCTCAACTCGACATTTATGGCTCTCTTTTAAAAGAAATCCAAAACGAGTGTGGCTCTATTATAAAGTTTCTAATCTGTGCAATAAAGGCAGAATTGAAGCCTGCAAGGCTTAAAGCCTTACCTCTTGGACGGCGGCGTCAGCTTGCTCTTGGGCACTGAAGTTCCTCCAACAGACGTACGAGCTTTCAGGGGTGAATTTTTTGCCACAGTGACCAAGCTTCTAGAAGTGGAACTGCCACTGGAAGGGCCTGTGCTAAGGGAAGAAGCCTGTGGCTTTCGAACTCCACTGACAGGAGCTGTGTAACTGCAAGCTTTCACCGGCTGCCTGGGCGTTAAGAGAGAGTTTGTGCATGACCCAGCTTTCATTGGTTGTCGCACTGTTAAGGGAGACTGCCCAGCACTGGAGGAATACCTGAGCTTACTGGGAGCCAGACCTGGAAAGGGAATGACAAATAACAACTCAGTATTTTAAGAACACATCAGGGTACTGGGCCTCTTAAGGGCCGCCGTATTTGTCAGGAAGTTTTAAACAGAAAAAGAAAAAAATGAAAGAAAAACAAAAGTATCCACTACAGCAGCGTGTAGAAGTGTTGCACTGACTTGCTGATGGTTGCTGAATTCTTGAAAGTCGACTGCTGGGCACCTGCAGATCCGACTCCAAGCTCCGACTGCTTCTCACAGACTCCAAAGCTCGAAGGCTCGTCCTGGCCAGGTTGGGCATGCTGTGGCGCATCTCCTCTGAAATCAAGAGCAAGTTTGCTATTTGCTGCTTCTGCCTTTCTGCAACCAAGACGTATAACAGTATGGGCTACCTCGAGAAAAATCCATGTACTTAAGGTAGACAGGTGTGTAACTAATCCCAATCAACTAGTCCCAATAAATAGCAGCACTTGAAATGAACGCTTCAAAAGCAGTGTGCCCAGGTGGCCAAGAAGGCCAATGGCATCCTGGCTTGTATCAGGAACGGTGTGGTGAGCAGGACTAGGGAAGTCATCCTGCCCCTGTACTCAGCATTGGTGAAGCCTGGTCTCGAGTACTGTGTTCTGTTTTGGGAACCTCAGTGCAGAAAGGACATGGAGGTGCTGGAGCAGGTCCAGAGAAGGGCAACAAGGCTGGTGAAGGGCTTGGAGAATATGCAATATGAGAGACTGAGGGCTCTCACAGACTCATGAGACTGGGGCTGTTTAGTCTGGGGAAGAAGAGGCTGAGGGGTGACCTTACTGCACTCTTGCAATACCTGAAGGTTGCTTACAGCAAGAGCGGGGCTGGTCTCTTCTCACTGGTGACAGGACAAGAGGAAATGGCCTCAAGTTGCAGCAGGGTGAGTTTAGGTTGGATATCAGGAAAAACTTCTTTACAGAAAGGATTGTTAAGCACTGCAATGGGCTGCCCAGGGAGGTGGTTGAGTCACCATCCCTGAATGTCTTTAAAATTTGTTTGGATGTGGTGGTCAGGGACATGATTTAGCAGAGGGCTGTTAGGGTAGCATGGTTAGGTCATGGTTGGACTCAATGATCTTTAAGGTTTTTTCCAACCTGAGTGATTCTATGATTAGACTCTTCAAGATTTTTTTTCCACTTCCATGAACATAATTGCACCAGAAAACTAATATCCAAGCAAAACAGACACACGTTTTAATTACCCGATGTCAAAGGCTCACCTTCACTGCTGGCGTACTTCAGGCGGTCCTGCATTGGGCTCTGCACAGACCTCCGCGGGGGACGGATACGAGAAGCGGAGGCTCTGCTGTAATCTGCACTGGAAGAAGGGGACTGACATCTGGGGGAGCTGAGCGGAGACGGCGAGTATCTGTGAGCGCTGCGGTACGACAGGGAACAGTCGTAATCATCCTCGTCCTCCAGGCTGTAGGTGTCGAACTCCTGGTCGCTGTAGGTACCCCTGCGCAGGGAGTGCAGGGAGGCACTGGAGCTGCGACGCGATACGGACGCGGAGCTGGAGGCGCAGTCCTGGCGGAGACCTGCAGGCGGGTGGCAACGCAGCTCCAAGTCAGCCCACCTCACAGCAAAACCCCCCCGCCTGCGTGCAGCACCACATCAGAAGCCACGATTCCGCTGGTCGTTCATTTCACTTTGGAAGGAGGCCTGGGCTAATATCACTATCTTAGCAAAGATGTTCTCAGCATATTGGATCTCTAAGTGTCACGGTTTTACGTTTTTTGGTTTTCAGCATTCCACATCAAAACATCACGTAGTGCACTGGAACTAAAGTGTTGATGCTCCAGCTCCACGTACCTATCCCTGTACATGACGGAAGTCATGGGATCTGAGCCTTCCAGGTGGGGGTGCTCTCTTACTGCCTGGCAGTGGGTGTAGAGGTGGCGTTTCCTGGCCTTTCCAAGCTTTTCATGTTTGACTTGGTCTCAGGAACTCTCTCTCTCCTATCTTATTTGATTTATTAGTCTCAATTTCAATTAGATCTTATTATATTGTGTTATTTTGCATTTCCAATATCATAGTTAGTAAAATAAGTTTTCTTCCATAGATTGTTGCCTCTGTTTTTTGGCGTTAACTAGATCAATCTATGCCCGTGACACTAAGCTGGAACAGTGTCACCTGTATCAGTACTGTGTCATCAGAGCAAGGGGTTAATATTCAAAATGACCTAAATTACGTCACATACACGAGTAGCAACACTTTCAGACCATGCATTACTACACAAGCTGTTAGGTTAAATACATACATGAATTTAATTTACAGCATGGATATTTTAGTGCAATTAACTGTGCGCTCACCTGTGCACATTTCAACAGGTTGAAGCACAGATTTGAACTTCTGCCTTGCAAGTGAATAAACACCTGCTTTTTATTGTGTGCATCTGCCTGGCTTCCTTTTAGCTCCTCACCCAGCGGGTGCCTTTATAGAAGCTTTCCTGCCTACCAGAACACAACCCACTTCTTACCAGTAACTCGCTTAGCAAACTGGTTGAAGGGACTTTTAAAAAAAATGAGCCAGTTCACATTCTGAAAAACTTCCTTCTCTCTGTAATACAAAAAGTGCTCATTGGAAGGAAAACAGAACTTCATTCTTATTTCTTGTGAATCTAATGATGAATTTGCAGAGGCCAACAGATCCAACTGCTTTGTTCCACCTCAATCTTCAATTAGGACCTTATTCAAATCCCACTGAGGTCAACAGAAATTCGCCAATGATTTAATAGGAGCTGCATCAGGGCCCTGAAATCCCTCCCGCGCTACAGCACAGATGCTTTATGCCTGGTTGGTTCTCTGAGCATTTTACCAGAGAAGAACCTAAATTGTAATTTCAGCTCTCTCAGTTTTAGTACTTTCAAACTCTGGGTTTGACTCAACGCAGCAGCAAACACAGCTTGTAACACTCAGCGCTCCAGCCAGCTTCCAATGTGATTTCAGACTGCAGACAGGCAACTCCGCTCCGAAAAGAAATAAACTTACAAGGAAAACACTTAGCTGGGTTATTTTTTCAGCTGGAACACTTCCCCAAACCAACACGTGCTGCAGCTGCTCGTGTTGGCTAAGTGAGGTAACAGCAACCTGACTGGTAACTGCAGGCAGCTGCTGCCACTGCCCTGAAACACTCATAAAACGCCACCTGTATTTGAGGGGCAGTCTGGGATAGAACACTTTGAAGGCTGAAGGCTGCTGGTATGTTTAACACGGTTGGGGCTTTGGATAACACCTTCAAGACCAACCTCTGCTCTAGGAGGTTTAATCTTGAGAATGCTGCACCATTGCTAAGTTTTAAGTGGTAATTTGTGGCTGCGGATTTTTGAAAGGAAGCCCTACAAAACACAAACATTTCAAATTATCTATTAAACCCTTTTGTTGTTGGGGGAAGAGAAGAACAGCTGAAATGCACCTACTCTCCTCTACAATTCTAGAACTGCACCACGTAGGAAACGGCTGTCACGTACTTTCTTCCTGAAGGCGTGCCATAACCTGGACATCAGTCAAGTCCTGCAGCTTATATCCCATCGAGATGGAGTCATCAGATGTGCTCAGCTCGCTGTCCACAGATGACTGTGAGCTCAGTGCAGAATGCATGCTTAAATAACCTTTAGGAGGAAAGAGGAAGAACAGAACAAGCATTCAGACATCTGCATACAACACAAGGATGAGCAGAAGAGCATTTATCCCTGTACTAATAACCAGTGCAGTTACAAAGCTGAGGTCTGGTGGAAATAATGAGGAAGTTAGCAGTGACATAACAATACTTTGCTCAGCTTTTTAACCTGCAGTTCTAAGGAGGCAGATGGTCTTCGGTTAGGGAGAAATTTGCCACCTTCTGGACAGAAGGCAACATAAATGTTACTGCTAAGTTTGAGCTTAGAAATAGCCTTTCTAAGGTCAGTATTGATTCTTTCTGCCTGTTTTGAGAAAGGGATACCTACTGATCTAGATATTAAGCTGAAGTTGCAGGATGTATCTGCCAGGGTGTCAGCTGGCAACCAAAGGAGAAAAAGGATCCAAGAGGCTTTCACACTACGGTACCTCAAAAATCAGTCCCACAAATTGCTTCTGTAAAGCACAGTTCATGTGGGGTTACCTCTTCCTCATCCTTGAGGTTTATCTGTTTCCTTCCTCTTACCATTAACTACAATCTCATGGTGCAAGATAGAACAGGCAATGAACCTTTACAAAAAACAAACTGGAAGGATCTTTCTCCCAGTGAAGTTTTCCATAAGTCAGGCGTGAGAAAGAGGAACAAATAATTTTCCTTTAGAATAACGATGTAAAAAACCACCATCATCACCAAGTGCAGAAGTAGAAAAGTAACTGTGGCACAAGGGCTGTGTGTGCACGGCACAATACGTGACACCCTCCAAAGCAAGGCACTCCAGCACTGAGACTGAACTTAATACTGAGGACTGCACCTGTGGGAAGCAATATATTGAATGACTTCAGGTGCTGCAGAAATACTTCACTGATTAAAAGAAGGCGGCTGATTCTCTGATGCAAGCAACAGCTAACGACAGAGCTCTGAGTGCTGAGCATCAGTTCAAAGCCAGGAGGACAACAGACTCAACATGTATTAGTTCCATACCACTCCTTTGCACGGTACAGCTTGGAACAGTTGGCAGAGTTCAAATTTTGAACATGCTCAGTGGCAACAGAAGCACAGAAAAATCATCTCCAGTAAGAAAGAAGGTGGGAAAGAAGAAATTAAGAACAATTTTATAGACCGTAAGAATCATTCATCAACTGCCTAAAAAACCAAAATGAGTGAGAGACTTGAGGTTAAGGCAGAGTTCCTCTGTCCCATTCTGACTGCTGACCAGAACAGCTCCCTATGGCAAAAACAGGAGAAATACCAGAATAGCACTGAGCTATTTGAAAGTGGAGTGTACACACACTGTATGCAGAAAAATTGCTAGGAAAAAAGTCCAAGTTTCCTGATACCAACCAACCTTACACAAAAGACAAGGAACCTTTCTTTTAGTACGGATAAAAGAAATTGATGTAGAGCTCTTTTTCCCCAGAGAATTCAACTTGTGAATATAACCAGGTGCAAATGCATCCTTCTGTTTACAAAACAGAGGCCCACGTTCATTTCTATTTACAGCAGAGCTCCTGCAGCTGGGAAAACACATCTGCAAGGCACTGCGTTGTTTCAAAAAAGGTTTGTTCAACATCAAGTTTCAAGCCTGAATCTGTTAACATGCTTTGTTTTTAATCATGCAAATTAGGATATAGTGATCTCCACAAAGGGAAGGAAAAGAAAAAAAAACAAGGAAGATTCTTTTGATAAGGAGCCAACAGGCAAAGCTTTTGGACTTAAACAGACCGTGAACTGCATCAGGATAAATGACGCTCCTTGACAGAGCCTACATGGACCCTTCAAGCAGCAGCTTACAAACAAATGCAGCCTAGAGGCCAAGGCATTGAGGAGAAGCTTTGTTATTACAGCCAATGCAGCCTTTCAACAGGAATTTGGTTGGAGCTGCCACTAAGTTAGGAAATCCTACCCCAAACACAACTAAGTCTGATGGAGAGCTTTTGCTTTTTTGTGTTTAGTTGTTCACTCACCCCATCTGAAGACATGGCCTGGAAGCTGTGCCTCCTCTAACAAAGCACAAGGCTTCTTTTTTTGTTGCCCACATTAACCAATATTTTCAAAAGAAGCTTCACAAGCTTTAGAAAATACACACACACACACACACACACACACAAACCCAACCAGAATCCAAGTTACTTTATATAACTAATACCCACATATCATAATATTATTCAAGACCAGCAGGTCAGTTTAAAAACATATTAAATGCTCTAAAAACAAAACCACAATATAGCTACAAGACATTTAGCATGCAAGGAGGTTTTCTCCCACATAATAGATGAAATCTGGGTAAGAGAGCAAATTAAAGTGAGAAAACCCCATGGGTGGACTTACAGCTCTTGACAGATTTTCCCTGTGTCCATTAGTAACACTCCTTGCATTTTAAACACCACAGGTTGCACTGCTATTCTGTTATGCCATACCTGAGCTGCCACAGGTTAGTAGTGCTTTGTTAGTCGATTTGAGATGCCCAGGAGAGTTTAGTGCATTGCTACAGGAGCCTGTCTCTGTATTCAAATTATGTGCACTTGGTGAGGCCAGAGGACTGCAATACAGGTTTTTCCATCTACTGGCTAGAAGGAAAAATACAGAAAAGCCACAAAGGTTATCAAATTGTGTTTCAAAACAAATAGTAAAAGATAAAGAAAGGCATAAGGTCAAACAAGATTATTAAACGTCGTAGAAGACGGACTTGGACTGAGGCTTCCTGCTGGCAGCAGGGAGGAGGCGCAGGCAGCAAAACAGTTCCCGTTCCCTTGGCCTCCTCTCCCCTTTGCTTTGTTCTGACACTTTTGAAGAATTCCAGGAATAACTTCTGACAAACTCTGCTTTGAAGATGCTCCGCGTTCCTGCAAGTTTCAACGCTGGTCTTCGAAGGCGGCTGTTTTCATAAATACCCATTCACTGTTACACATTCATTTTAAAGAGCATCACTGAGCTTTATGTTTCATTCTGAATTCCTAACAGTAGAATCAAAAACATCCAACTATAAAAAACTGTGACTTCAGATTAAAAGGAAAGCAAATGAGTATGAAAAAGAGCCATTCTGAAACATTCATTCAGTGCATAGACTTGCATGCGAGTTACAGAAACCTGCCTACAAAAGGCAGGTAGCAAAACTGGGCACATCCATGCTCACTGAATGCGGAAAGGTGCAGCTGCAACACTCAGGTAATGACTCTGTGTGATCTGCATGTATCCGAATTGCCCACCACACCCTCACAATGAGAACAGCAAGGAAAATTAGTGAGGACTCACTATATGAGCAGTTGCAGGTTCCCTCTGCTAACAAGTATCAACTGTTTTAGTTAAAAAGGAGTGGGAGTGCCAATAAAGCCCAACACATTCCGGTGAAGAAGCCAAGAGTTAATCAAACGAGTCCTCGTTTAAATTGCTAAGTGCAGATGTTTGATAGAAGCAAATGAAGTTTGAGAACAAACAGCGGTCAGTTATCTTAAATCAGGAATTTCAAGGCTGAACAGCTGCCTGTATAGGAAAGCTGTATGGCAGAGAAAGATCCACAACACAGAAACGTGGTATTTGTTCTCTTTAGATCCATCAGTGCCTCGGCTATCTGTGATTCTGCTCAGTGTTACTAAATTCCAACCAGGAGCATATCTGAAAAGACAAAGGTGGGATTATCCACCAGATGTTTTCCAGGTGATGTACTACAGACACTAGAAATAAAACCACCTGTGTAATGGAGTAAAACCATGCATCCATTCCAAGAGCTTTTATGTCAGAGAACTGTTAACATGGGATTGATCCTTCCATGCTCTGAGAAACATCTCTGCATCCCATTTTAACGGATGGTAAAACTGGAGGAAAGAACAGCTGCCCAACTCACACCATTTCTTCAAGTTTCAGATTTTAATACTTCTTTATCAGAAGTTCTTAGCATCAGACAACTATTTTACTCAGGTAATAACAGTAAGAGAAAGCAAAAATGATCAGCACTGGAACCACTCAGCCATACTAGAACTTCCAATATAGAAAAGAAAGCTTTAATAATGAATTTAATATAATCACTCACCCCCAAACCACATTTTTTCCCTATGTATTTTTATATTTGAGGTCTCTAAGTATCAATAGGCCTCAGTTAGGAGTTTGAAAACCCTGCAATGTCTGTCAGTTTAGGGTCTGTACACAAAAAGATACACAGAGGCAAGACAAAAGAGCGAGGCTGTTTAGTCTATCACTTGTCATCAACACGACATCGTAATGTTTACAGAACAAACTCTTACCTTCACCAGCTGATAAAGCGACACACGGTGCTGTACAAACACACAGCAAGAGCACAGCAACCCCACGTGCTGCCCTACAGACACTGTGCAGTGACGTGACCGCAGACCTCACCTCTCTTATTTTATTGCCCCTCCAGGATAGGAAGCAGGCAGGTGGAAATGACAGAAGCGATGCTCGTGGTTTACATACCTTGGTCCAGCCTGCTGATAAGAGTCCGGCAGGCGGTTTCCGTCTCAGGGCAGGGATTGTCCAGCACCTGGCGGCACCACTGCAAAGGCGAGCCTGTCTTCTGATTGACAACAGGTTTCCTCGGGGACACATACAGCCTGTGGGAGGAAGTGAGAGGAACAACGCTCATTAATTAACTCAGGCACACAACCTCGGGAGCAGCGCTTACAGAAGGAACAGGAAAGTTATCCCAACTAAGAGGGAAAAGATTAAACTGCAGACTGTGACCCGGAAAGCAAATTGATTGGCACGGCAGTTAAACTCTAATTTAGAGACTGCTTCACAGAGAAATACATGCACAGCTGCCAAAAGGCCCAGCATGCTAAACTACTGCTGAAACTAAGTTGTTGAGCACCCATTTCCATATGGCTTACTGGCCATCATCTGTCACCCCTTCCTCCAGCTCCCTCACCCAAAAAACACGTCATAGAATGAGATGACAAAAGCTGGTAAGGGTGAGGAACTGATTTCATCCTCATGTTCATCTTCTTTTTAGAAGCCTAACTGCTTTTAATGGTTTGTTTGCTTAAACACGCACACACAAAACACAGCTCTGTACTGGGATAAACCATTTAATTAAAAGCTTTACAACCCTTCAACAATTAGAAAGTAGAAGCGTATACCGACTTTATTTTGTAGGCTAAGCTTCCGATAGCTGTAATGTACCTAGCATCATTTCGCACATGCAAACAGGATAAGCCTCATGTAGAAGCAGATTTAATCAGCTTACAGTCTTGGATGACTTACAGCTGATGGCATGTAAAGCAGCACCTCAACCATTTCAGAAGCACACAACTTCTCCCAAGGGATGCCATGAGGAAAGCTCCCTGCACGCCTTCACACACACCTGACTTCACCATCACAGTCCCACCCAAACAGCCCTAATTCAGTCTGTGCAGCCACGGCTCATGCAGGAGTTTGTCTGTATCAAACTTGACATAAAACCACATGCAAAGTAAAAACAACTCCAAGAGCTACTTTGCTATTGACGAAGGAAATGCTGAGAAACGCCAATGCGAAGATTCCTGTGTGTACAACACTGTCTTTTATGACAGACCTCACAAGCTGATCTTGCTGCTTGCGTACCAAGCAGGCACTACAACTGCTCTGACTGAATAACAGAGAAAGAAGAGCTCTCTCCCTGGGTTTATTTCACAGTTCAGACTGAAAAAGCAGCATAGAACCAAAAAGAGGCCAGCAGCCTCCTTAGGGCAGGGCACACTGCTCTCTGCTCATTTTAGATCACAGGAGAGAACCTTGCTCCACTTTGGGAAGTCCTCACACTGCTCCGCTCCTCCTCAGAGGTTTCTCCTCGTGGTGCTTCTCAGGAGCACAGCAGCTGAGAACGATGGCACCTGGAGCAGAGCAGAGCTGAGCAGCCCATCCTGCAGGCAGCCAAGGGCTCATTCCTCAGCTGACAGCTCTATTGGCCACAGATGGTCTCGCTTATAAATTAACTAAACTCAATTAAGTAAGGACAACTCCATTTTGCAGAGCACTGCCAGGCAATTTATAAATGTCTTCTGAGGAATCCTGGCTTGATTTCACAGTGTCAGTTTTGCTCTTTTCCTTTTTAGCAGCTCTGGGAAGGCCACAAGTTGCAAGGCCTAGCATAAAACTCAGAAATAGAGTTTGATATATCAGGATTTGCTGTGTAATTCATCAAATATCAATGAGTTTTTCTACTGTGTCCATACAGAAATCCTTGGGCAATGCATGCTTAGTTCCTCCTCATCACTGCCCACGTTTTCCTGTCCCATATGAAGCTGTGAAGCGCACCCCTGGTAAGGGGCAAGGCACTTCGTTGTGCTGCCAGCACAGTGTGAGATTCTGCAATATTCACAGTATGCAATATTTGCACGTTCCAGCTCACTAAAAGGAGAAAATCCTCCAGAGATCTTTTTCCTGGGGGTCGCTTTGCAGGAGGAGGGATGAAGCTACTGACCACGCTCAGCTGATTTTGAATGTGCCACCTTAAAGAAAGGCCTCGAGAATCTCAGAAATACTACGCAACCTTCTGAAACTGCACACTTGGCTATAAAAGCCTCCTCACAATTTTGCAACATGTCGGTTCAATGATAAGAAGGCAAGCCAGCAGTGACTGCACAGTAAGGTCAGAGTCATACAGAGTATTTACACCAGTCCAAATGCAGACTGCAAGATGAGAATTGAGACTGCAGAAAGAGCTGTGACCAATTGAATTCTAAGTTAAATCGGAAACAAAACGAACCTCAGCTGTTACAACACACACCTGGTTTATTACACATCACCTGCAGGTGTTCCAAACACGCTACACATGACAGCCATGTGGGATGCAAGGAGAACCTGAGGTAGCTAAATGCATTCCGAACAATGTAGATGTATGTGTACCTTCTAAGGTACACCTAAATTCCTCTGTATCACATGTAATTCAAGGCACTCACGTTCTGCTCCTTTCCACAACAGCCTTTGGAGGTGGCTGACTCAGACCTAGCACTGTGCTTCTATGTTCCAGCACCAAACTTAACACTGCTGCCAAACAGAAATGCCAATAATGGCAGAGAGAAAATACTGTCCAGGGGGAAGGGAAGGGAAGGGAAGGGAAGGGAAGGGAAGGGAAGGGAAGG